>CM051273.1:38787711-39122333 GCA_027921565.1 Artemia sinica | reverse complement strand
AGATATCCTATTGTCGATCACTGCATCATTATTAAGCTATAACACTATCATTTATCAGGTGATATGTGATTATTAAATACAGAGTAAATACTTCACACAGCGAATTATATATAATTAGAAAGATATATTAGTGAAAAAAATTGTCCACTACTTTCCCGTCACTTAGTCGTATTTTCAAAAACAAAGACGGACTGATCATATTGACAAATTATGACCATCTTAAAAATAGATAAAAATTCTGTGTGGTTTGCAAAAAAATTAGATGTATTAGATATTGATATAACTTGACAAATTTCCGGGATCAAGTAATTTTTTCATAAACTACCACTTTCAAGCCAATATTGGAGAGAAAGATAATAATTTATATTTTACCTTTCTAACAACAGAACCCCGATGCCATCTTTTACCATCGATATAGGTGCGTAAATTTATTCGATGAAAACAGCCAAAGTGGCAAAGCTTTTAAAATCTGTTAAGCTTCAATTATTCATAATGTTCGTTTATCGCCATAATATAGACAATTTTACCCTAAAATACCAAGGGACAGTGAAAAATAAAATCAAAATGTCCGGCTTAGTTGAGTGAAAAACTTATTAGAGCATGTATATCTTAGAAAAATTAGAAAAAAAAAATTGGGCAATTAATTTTTACTGAAAAGTTTTTCAGTTCTTCGTAGTTTGGGCACCAAGCAAAAAAAACTGGTGAAATAGAGATTTTATACATTTACAATTATATTTTAATAATCTAGAACTCAATTATCATAATAGTATATTATAATGTACTATAACTTGTATATAAAAATTATATTTACATTTTAAATGTAAACAAACATACTTCTTCGTACTTTAACTTCAATTACCACATATAGATTTCGGATCTTTTCGGACCACTAATTTAAAACGCATTTTAGTCGCTTCACGGGTATTAAGTTGAAACAAAGAGTGAAGTATGGCAAAATGCTGGGAAAATAATATCGGTTTGGCCTTCAAATTTACACATTAGGGGGGAGTGGTTGGGCGGTAAAAGCAAGTTAGCGCTTTTGGAAGATACAAGTAGGTACTTCAGTGATTTTTTGTATTATTATATCATTTCCTAAAAGCGCTTCGCTTTGCTTAAATAAGCTAAAAACCACAAGGCGCTTAACAGCTTAAGAAGATACAGCTTAAAGGTGAAAGCTTAAAGGCTGTGGAAGCAAGGCTGTCACCATTTAAAGGTGTATTTGTTTACAATTACTTAAATACTTACAATAAAAATTACAATTACGATAAAAAACAATGTTTAATACTTACGAATCTGAAAGGTGTAGCTTAAAGGTGTGGAAGCAGCTTTAATTCTTAAAGTGTATTTGTTTTGGAAGTTCAACAAATCGTTCATTTTTTAATCTGTAGACTAAATTTGGGACTAGTTTGTTTATTCATTTTTCATGATTCAAGGCGGCAATAATGACCAAAACAATCCCCAATGGGTTCTAAAATCATAATTTTTATGAAACAGTTAAGGAGGGTACATCTATAAAGGGTTAAGAGGCCACAGTTTGTATATCTGTATTTCCTTTCTAGCACATCCTATTAACTTTGTTATGAAACTCAGTTAAACAATAAGTCGTGTTGTTTTTTTTCGGAAATGCGCCCCAAACTGTCTATTCCACAGCAAATTACTCAAACTTTCAAACAATCGAACCCTCTACAATATCTCGAAACCTCTAAATATAATCGAACCCTCGATACGTTATAGGAGGAAGTATTTGTGATTATCTCATACGAGTTCACAGTTAATCACAATAGAATTGAGAAACAGATCCAATTTATCTCATCCACTAATCCACGTAAGCTCTGAAATTTGAGCCTCAGTTTAGAGTACTTCATTAGTAACTCATAAGTAGATCTACCTTTTTTTGCAATTCTAGTTAAATGAACGTTTTTTTTGTACGAACGGATTCCAGTTAAACGAAAGTTGAATACGAAACAACTATAAGAATTCTTTGTTCTTAGATATCTACAAAGAATTTTGGCAAGAAATTCAAAACAAGGCAGCCCATCCTAGCTCTAGGTAAAAGGATTAGCTTGGCAAAATATGATGATTCATTCAGGATTTCCCAGATGAAATGATGCAGGCGTATCAAAGTGATAAACTAAGCAGCTGTATTTTATATTAGAGTTTACTTTCTTCTTATAAAAAGGGAAACAAAGAGTGTAAAATTTTTATAAAATGGTTCATTCGTGTTAGCCAAATGATTTCAGCATTTACTTTCATTAATTTGACTGTTTAAACCTCCCCATCCAGCCTGATGGTTCTGTTCCTAATGTATTGTACAGCTCACCTTATAGCAACATTCGAATTTTCTGTCCAAACGTTCCCTGCTATTTTCACTAGGCCTGATAAACTTTCGTAGTTCCACTTCCTGGCAAGTAAAACCCCCGAAAAGCAAAATTGACTTTGTTTAGTTAACCCAAGTTACTGTTAAATCAGAGACGCAACTCAGTTTTTCTTCTGAAAAGTTGGGATACTTTTCAGAAGAAAAGGTGCATACAGTAACCATAATACGTAAAGAAATTCCCCCCCTCAGTTAAGTAACCATCTATATTTCAGCTAATGGCTATTTTTGTATACCCACACCCCCTAAACTCTTGCCCACTACGTTTTCCATTTTATGTTTTCTTTGAAAAAATCTTAACTTCACATTCTTCTATTTTTCCGTCCTCCGCCTCCGACCTCCTTTTCTGCAGTCGTCTTGCAAAGTGTCCTCTTTTCGCCACAGTCATAGCATCTTTCGTCACGAATGTTACGCATCTACCTCCTCGTCCCTGATCAGGCGTCTTCCACTTAGACAGATCTACGCGACTCGGCGCCCGACATATTGTTCTACAAAAGAGTACTTGTAATCATAAACTATTCCTCTCGCTTCATCTTGCCTCGTCATTTTTTGGGGGCCTTGGTTTGAGCCCATGTCACAGCCTACTCAATTTTAATCAGTGTTTTGTTGTTAAATTTGTTGTTCTTTTTTTTGTTACTGCCACTATGTTAGATGTATAATGGTTTAAAAATAAAACTGTTAAAATTATTAAAACGTCAAAAGAAACATAAACATAAAGAAACAGCAAAAATAAGAAGTAAATAAATAAAAGAAGTAGAAACGTAAAAATATTTAATGAATGGATTTTTTTGACAAACAGAGCTGAAGATTCGTCCAATATGTGCGGGTGGACACTGATTTCAAGGAAATTATTTTGAGAATCCAACTCATTTTAGATTATTTTATTATTATTAATGATTTAAAACAATTAGTATATTATTTATTTTTATTGTATTAATAAGTTATTTGAAATTTTTGACACTATAAATTTAGATGCAAAAATTTAGGAGGAATTTTGACTAACAGAGCTGGAGTTAGAAACTCGTCAATGACGTGTTTTAATTTCTTCGGTTTACAAACTCTTCAATTTATCAAGAGTGACTTGAGAATCTGACTCAGTTGGTAATAATGCCCACAACTCACAGGTGTAATACATGTCTAAAACCTGAAACTGAAGATCAAGAATTCGTGTGGAGAGGTGTGGGAGAGGGGGGGCAGGGGAGGGCTGCGATAACCAGTTCCTTTTTTATTTTTAAAGGGGGGGGGGAAGGCTCTTCAGATTAATCCTTGGAGGCCCTTCAGGTTAATCGTTGGGGGGGAGCTCCAAGTTTGCTGCAGATATAGTTAGAATCAATCACTTTCTATGAAATGACGCTAACGCTTTGAGCTTTCCTTTCTTTTCGTGTGTTTCAAAAAACTGTTGAAACTACATATAAAGGAGCTCAAACCACAGCTTTACTGGGACGATATCTGAGATAAAAAATTTATGTCTCAAAAGTTTGCAATAGGAACCAACCTAACTAAGAAGATTCCTGCCACCAGTTTTCTGTTACTCTTACTATCATGATTAGGGAGGGGGGACTACAAAAAATTAAAAGGGGGAGGGACTACAAAAAAATATTAGTTGATGAGCAAAATGAGACGTTCCCGGTAAATTCAGACAAATTTTGGATTTCTGGTGGCCTTCGTTCGTCCCATACGCTCCCCACCGGGCCCCCCCCCCACTCCCTATGTTACGAGTCTTTGTGAGCATAGTCTACACAAACTTACTCTTTTCACCTCTATTTAAGCAGGAATCATTAGGTTAAAGATAACGGCATTTCTTAGGCCACAATTTTGCAATACTTCTGAATATGAGGGGGGTATCGGCCTTTTTGGACTAACTACAGGGGGGATCCCGTCTTGTGTACAGATATGAATACTATATTAAAACTATATACTTTACAAATATTTTCTAAATTTTGTAGAAAAAATGGATCTGTTTGCCTTTCCCATTATTTTAAACATGCTCACATGTCCTTGAACACATTCTGTACCAAAGTACTAAATTAGGCTCAATGCCTATGCCAGGTAAGTATGAATATGAAACCAGGTACTTTTTTTTTGCAAAATTTACAAATATATATTGACAGCACAATGTGATAGAAACCTACTAACCTGCCATCCAGCCCTCTAACAGCATCCTTCAAGCATCTCTTGTGGGGGTTTTCCCCCCCCCCCAATTCAAATTCAACAAAGGCAAATCCAGGAGGATTCTTGCAACCCATACATTCCTTAGTCTTCCCATAATATGCAAAAAAGCATCTCCCTCCAATTCACTTTTAGATGCATTGTTTTTTTCGCTATAAAAGTAAAAAAACAAAATTAGACATGACATAATCTTCAAGCCATAAAAAAAAAAATATCAGAACACAATGAATTTTTTTATTATGTTCGAATAAGATGGCCGAGCTACGAAAAATTAAGATAGAGAAAGGTGGCTTTAGTTTTAAACCACTGTTTTATTTAAATCAAACCCTATTTTCTCTCTTACTTTTTTTGTAAACTGGAAAGGCAGTGTGGTCTAAAGAAATTTATTTATGGGCCTGCTTTTATCATGGCCTTGCTGTACTTAATTGATCATAACTGCCTATGTGGGAAAGTGAGGATTACCTGCTTGGGATTGAGTAAATAGCCCCAAAAGCCCCATCCCTAAAACAACAAAGGAGTATATCCCCCCATATCAGGAGGTTAAAAGGTTTGATCCCACCCCCAAAAAAAGTCTGACGTGTAAAAACATAGATAAAAAATCAATATAAAACAAATTTTTTTGATGCTTTTTAGTTCCCCCCCCCCAAAAAAAAAAAAAAAACCTATTTAAACCTTGTGTCCCTCAAAACCAGGGAAACTGCCTCTAAAACCCATCCCCCAATATATGGATAATAACTGTTTATATCTATGCCAATAGATGATATTCAACTAATTGTTAATCTCACTCTTTCTTTATTTGGTCTTTGCTTACAATAAAAAATATGATTATTAATAACTAATGGCTTAAACTAGTGTTTTTGTTCACAAGACTTGTTTTTCAGTAGTTCCAGTGTTGGCTGTTTTTCTGGCCCTCTTCTGATTATATGAGCTTTCTCTTTTAGCAACATGATTTCCCAAATTTGATTTAACCAAATTTGACTTTTTTGTTACTGAGTTATGTCTATTTATGTTCATGTAAATATGGAAGGAATTACCTTTCCTGAAATGTCAATTTTCGGCTACAAAAACCATTTTCTGGATTTCTGGGATTTTTTTTTTACTTATCCAAGAGAACAAAGTTCATTTTCCATAAGAATTCAGTTGTCCTGGATAGGGGAAGGGGCAATGATGCCCACTTCCTAATTTGTACCTTCAAATTTGTACCTAATTTGGTACCTTTTTTCCAAACCCTTCATAATTTGCTACCTTAAAATACATTCCCTGAAAACTTCATCTACATCTATCTACTAGTTAGCAAACCCACACTTCTCTCCACCTTCACTCGTAACTGGAGCATGAAGGTAAAGGGGGGGAGGGGGAGGCTCCTGCCTTTACCACTTTCCCTACTTGAACCAACTTATTTATTTTAGTATTTTCACTTACTCGCTCAGAAAACTTATTCGGGCTTGGCATGTGCAGGAGTTTCAGGAATAGGACATGCACCCTTGTCTTCAAGGTCTAGTAAGATTTTTTGAAACTCCTTTTCCCACAATACTCAACAAGCAATAATTAATAGCAACAAGGCGGTATTCTGCAGAAAGAATAAATGAATGTAAGAGTAACTTGAGAAAAGTCATGGAAGCCGTTTGTGTAATGAAAATAATATGTTCAAAAACAAAAAGGAACGAAGGTGGCTATACCTAAAGAAAATACTAAATATGCGTGGTGAGACAGTAAGCAAGCAAAGTCTTGTGCTGATGCTTTTAATCAATTTTTCGTTTAATCAGACATCTCTACGTGTCTTCTGGCCCATCTCCTGAAACAAACCCGACAGTAGAACAATATCAGGTCTTTTTCTAGCACCATGTTACAAAAAGAGGGAATTACTAATGCGTATCAGTAAGCTGCCCAAAATGGCCCAAACCCCAGGACAGCTTTGGCCTGTGCAATTATGTCTTGAAGAAGGCCTCTACAGCCGTTGTAGTTCCCACTTACACACATTGGTCAATCTTTCACTAGCAGCCGGAGTTTATCCCTAATGAGTTTTAAAACGGCCCTGGTGTCTTCCCTCTACAAAAAATGAGGACAAGTCTTATCTCTAATTATTGACCACCCATATCAATCTACCGGTTATAATCAAAGTCCTTGAGCAAGTGGTTTATAAACAGAGTATAGGGATCCTCACTGGCATGTCAAGCTACTCTCTCCCCATCAATATGTGGGTTTCGGCGTTATCATTCAACTTTGCATGCCTTAGTTGATATTCAGCTTGAATACATATTAAATAGACCAAGATGGTGAGAAAAAGGTACTAGGTTTTTTGGGATTTCACTAAATCTTTTGACACGTAGTGTGATTGTAAGTAGTGTGTAATTGTGGAGGGTTAGTGTGTTGGCAGAATTGCTAGTAAAAATCTGGCATACCTCACAGGTTGGTACTTGGACTGCTCTTGTTTATTTTGTATATCAATGACCTGACAACATGTATTACTACAAATGCACACCCAGTTATTAATTGCTGATGAACGCAATTTTCTTCATTACTGCTGAATCATCTGAGTCGTACTGCAAAAAAGGCCCACAAAACTCTTGACGAAACATCTGACTGGTGTTTTCGTAACAAAATGCAGGTAAATGCTACAAAAAGCTGCATCATAGTCTTCACTTTTGCTCCTTCAAACTCCTCATTGTCTCACACTGTCAATCAATGGAAATCCCATTCCTCAGACCAGTAACAAAGGTCCTCAGCATATTTGTAGATTTCTCTCTTTTGTTCAAACATCACATATCCCAGCTGTCTTCAACAGCTCACAGCAAACATCAATGTTAATAGAGCTAGCCCTGTTTCTAAGTGCTGACATGATGGAAATGCTGTATAATGCTTTTGTCTTCCCCTACTTGAACTACTGCTCTTCTGTCTGGGGCAATAACATTCAAATCTCCTCTAAAATCATTAAAGAGATCACAAAACCATGCAGTCAAGGCCACATATTGCATCCTCAGGCTTTGCCCTTCATTCCCTATTCAATGCTCTTTCTAAACATAACAATCATTGCTGTTGCAGTTATATCCCAGCCCCCTTGAATAGGCTGAATATAGCCCTAGGCTTATAATAAACTACTAGATGCACAAAACTTTTGCTACATAGAAGAGTGCTGTCATTGCAATGTCCCAGCTTCTCTTTACAGGACCAGATATAGCCATAGGCTAGCCTATATAGCCTAGAAGAAGATTGCTGGATTTTTTTTAATTGCCTTAACCTTTGTATTATAAGCCACCTAGGTATAGCATTTTAGTTTTATTTAGCATTTAGATTAACATGAATGTTTAGCAATAATAGTTTTTATATTACTGAGCCTGATATAAGCTGAGCACAGTACTTCACACATCTATTTCCCAATATTTGATTAGCCCACTGTTTATAATTACTACAAAATCAGCAAACTTTTTATCAGCTAGTTTTAAGGCACCCAATAGCTGGGTCACAAATCACTGTAACATCACAAATCACAGTTAAATCACTGTAAAATCTCAATTAAACCCCTAGAAAGTGCACTGTTTCACCACAAGATTTGTCAAAACAATTTAATAAGAATATAATTAGCCTAAAATTATGATCATTGACAACACTACAGTTTTTTAAATGTGATAGTCAACAGTACAGCATAATCATGACATACTCTTTGAGCTTGAGCCTAATTTGAAAAATTCTAAACCCAATCTTTGAAAAAGTTAGAACAAAGCCAGCAGAGTACCATGGATACATTCAATCTAGCTTTAGGCATTGTTGTGAAGCAGAATAATTTTACATAAATAGACTGGGACAAGATAACTGTTAGTCAGACAGCTATCCCCTTTTCAACTGTTAAATCAACAGTTGATAAAAATCAGACATGCTCTTTGAGCTTAATTTAGGAAAATTCTGCCCAATCTTGGACAAAGTTAGAACAATACACCAATTTCATGGACAGACTACATCATGGATATATTCAATCTAGCCCTAGGCAAGTTTTGTGAAGCAGAATAACTGTATCTAAATAGGCTACGGTAAGATATCCAGTAGTCCAATAACTAATTACCACTTCAACAGATAAATACCAACATTAGAATCTCTATTACACCACTTAGAAAGCAGATTGTTTTTACCACTGGGATTTGTCAAAAAAAATTTAAGCATGTACTGATGGTCAAAAGCAGAGCCTAAAAACAGACACACACTTTAATCTTTAAGATAAAATTGGAAAATCCTGCCCAATCATGGCAATGATATCTTTAAAATTAGAAATAGGTATCTTGGATATGGGATCTTCAACTTAACACTAAGCATCTAAATCATAGCCAGGCCTCTAACTAGATACACTCAATCTGAAGCCAAGTGTTTGTGAAGTAGACAAAACTGTACTTCAATCGGCTAGAATTTTAAAAGGTAACTTTTGCTTAAGTTTAAATCATGGGCGCCAGCAGGGGAGGGGGGGCCGTAGCTCCCCTGGAAATTTGGGAGTACAAAATTTGGTGAAATTTGGGAGAAATTTTGGGGAGTACAGAGAGCAGAATAGGGAAAAACCATACAAAAAATTCGTGTTGCCCATTGCTGGCTGCCTGCCAATAGATTTTGACCCTTAATAAGGGAAAAATATAGTTTTCTAATTTTGTGACTGAATGACCCCTTCCCAGTTTTCCACTAACATTTTTTCTATATGATTTGGTTGGAAAACAAAAAAAATTAAATTCTTCATAGTAATGAATGGTAAGTAAATAACGATCCTTGTCAATAATGAAAAGTATAAAAGCCTAACTATTGATAACATTAAATCAAAGAATCAGCTTTTTATGGTGATCCTAAATATGTATTTGTTTATTAGTAATTAGTGCAGTTATTAGTACACAAAAAAAATTGTATAATTATAGAAAACACACAAGGAAAAACACTCACAAGGAGCAATTTTGGTAAGAAATATGCTGTCAACTTTTGCTGTTTGCATTGCAAGAACACCTATGGACCATGAGCAGATCAATGAAGTTACTATAATCAGAAATGTGTTCCCCTGAATGGAGTGCTGGGAATTTCTGTATTTTTCCTCCCTGAACAGATACGTAATTATCATTTTTTTGTGTTTTATCATCATTTGTTTATTTTTTTTTTCCAGGAGTTTTTCAGTTATGAAGTATAAAGGTGTCAAATATATTGGTTTTTGGTATTCAAACTTAAATTAAAAATGTTTATTTTATTTTCTTAGCCTTAGTTTTAATGTTTTACTTTGAACAGACTACTTTGATAATATGTTACTTCTTATAGACACTGAGTCTAGAGGCATTAAATATTTTGGTGTATGATAACCAAGTTTTCAATATTGTTAGTCCAGTGCTTTGGCATTTGCTCAACAGAACTGAATGAATGCTGGAAGTTTATATCTTAGTTTTTGTAAGTAGGCATTGTTTTGTGTATTTTTTGTAAAGTTTCTTTTAACTGAAAGTAAGGGAGCAACATTAAAACTTATAAAGGAACAGAAATTAGTACATATATGAGGGGCTTTTCCCCCCCCCTACAATCAACACCTTGCTCTTCATGTTAAAGTTTTTCAGCACATTAAAAAAGTTACTTATTGTTCTAATTTGGACAACCCTTCCATTTCAGGAGTTGTTTTTAAAGAATCAGGACAAAATCTAAACTTTAGCATAAAAGAGCAAGGTGTTGAGGATTGGGGCAACCCCCTTTATATATATTAATAATTTCTGTTTGTTTTAAGTTTAAGATGTTGCTGCTTACTTTGAGTTGAAACTTCTGATTATTCTTTAAATGATGCCAGGATATCTGTCTCCCACCTCTACAGAAAAATCCCCCTCCCCATAGAAATAATCCTCTGGACAATTCAATCCTGGAAAAAATTTACCCTGGACAATTACCCTAAACATCTCCACACGTAAATATTGAATTGGTAGAGAGAAAGCAAGACATATATAAGAAATTTTGTATAGAAATTCTGGCAAATTCACCCAGTGTAAAATTGGTACTTATTAAGAATCCATTAAACACAAAGCAACGACGCGAAGTGAAGTTTCATTAATGCTAATGAAATAAAAACAAAGTAGGATGAAAATATAATAGTTTATGAACAAATTCAAATCTTTGTTCACAGATTGTTAAATCTTTGTCATGAGTGAGCAATTGCTCACGAAGGCAGTCAAAAACCTGTTTTTCATAAAGCATCTTTTGAGATTTTTGATGCTGTCTTTCTTGTATGTTTACTGGATTCTTAATAAGTACAGTAAAATTTCCCTGAAAAGTTAACGATGCACCCGCTGGAAACTTCCTTTCCATGGAAAATTCTCCTGTGTGCAAAATCCTTCCAGCAGAAAATTCGTCCGCCCCTCCCCACTCCAAAAAAATGTATGCACACTTCCCCAATAACAAATACTATATGTAAATAATGGGCAAATTTTATAACTTGAAAAACCTTTTCCCCGGGGCTTTAGGGGGTCATTTTAAACTCCAAAGAAATAGTTATTGGGCCTTTCAACTATGCTAAACAAAATAGATATCTCAAAATTTTGATCAGAGAATTTTGGAAAAAATTGGCATGGGGGGGGGGGGCTGGTTGGCCTTCCAAAATTTTTGGTCACTAGGAATTTTTATTTCCGTTAGAATGAGCCCTCTCTCCCATTGTTCTAGGTTTCAAAAAAAAAGGATAAAAAATAAATAGACACTTGTCTGCAATCTTTCTTCTGGCAAAAATCATAAAATTCCACACTTTTGCAGATATGAGCTAATAACCTCTACAGTAGTGTTTGTTGATACGCTGAATCTGAAAGTATGATTTTCATTAAAATTCTATGACTTCTAGGGGTTTTTTTTTCCACTTTTTTTCAAAAATCAGACAAATTTTTCTCAGGCTTGTAGCTTTTGATGGTAAGACTAAACTTAATGAAACTTACATATTTGGAATCAGCATAATAAGCCAAGTCTTTTGATATATCTATTAGTATCAAAATTCTGTTTTTTAGAGTTTTGGCTACTATTGAACCAGGTCACTCCTTACTTACAGGTTGTTACCATGAACTGCTTAATTACCCATCAAAATCCAAACAGAGATCATTGAAATATTGATCATTTTTCCTGTGTTACCAAAGTATTGTATTCATAAAATGTAATTAAACAATAGAAAAGGTTTTTCAACTGAAGTAAGGAGCAAGTTTAAAATTTAAAACAAATTTGAAATTACTCTTTATATAAAAGGACTGCCCCCTTCTAAAAAACCTTACTCATTAAACAAAATGTTTTTTTAGTGCTTTGAAAAATCTTTTTTTTTTAATTGCAAATTGTTTCTCAAAAATTTGGACAAAAGCCAAACGTTACAGTAGACAGTACAGAACTAAGGAGGAGACACTACCTTCATTATAAAGGATAAATCTATTCAAATAGGTTTCAAATCTGTTCCTTGCTTTCAGTTGAAAAGCTTTTTTTTTTATTTAATTTCTGAATGCTTTCCAAATCATATCCCGGCCTAACCAAGATATAATTTGAGGTAGCCTACTGGTCCCTTAATCCCTGGTTAATTGATTTAAAAATGTGTACATCAATAATTGTACAGGATTAGTGCTGTCCTATGTTTAAATTTGCAATTTCAATTTTGATAAAATTCGAATAGCACTGAAAAAATTGGCAATGAATAGTAATTGAAGTATAGTGAAGTAACTTTATATGAATAGGAAAAAAAAATATTACCATTTAAAATTGCTGAAAACAAAGTTCCTAGCAGTATTTGATAGCCCGCAAAAGTATTTCCTAGTGAGGCTGATGATGGCCTGCCTTGCCTTTTCCACCTCTGTGCTGGTAGATATGGGAATGCAACATTTTAGCTGTATAGAGACACATTTTTAATTAATTCCTACTCACCCTACCTCTCAACATTTATTTGAAGCCTCATGAAGAATAAGCAGTTTGTCCATTAAAATGTACTTTTTTAGGAATCTACCCTACCCCCACCTAAACAATGAATCACCCCCCCCCTCATTATAGCAGATACACAATTACAGATCACCAAACCTAGCCTAATTTCATTACAAATACAGTGAATCAACTTGGTTGAATCCAGTACTGGCCACCATGTGGCATTGCTTCTTTTGCAACTGGGAAGCCTGAAATATAGTTATTGCTACTTTTAAATCAATTAGATTCTCGAATTTTAATTGATAGCAATTCATCCTCTTTGGGTAAAGTTGTAGTCTGGTTGCCCTAAAATGGCAGAAAACAAGGACTTTCCCTTGGCCCAATCTGTATGGTCACTTAAAAAAGAGCTTTAAATTTACATTTGAATGAGCTCCCTCCAAATTATCTTGGATCTTTGGTTTGATACAATCACCCCTGGGAAAAACAAAACAAATAAACATGCATCAACAATGTTCCTTGAGAAAAAAAAAAGTAAAACTCCACATTTGGAAGATTGGAGCTTGAAACCTCTATGATAGGCTTCTCTGATATGATGTATTTAATAAAGGGATTTTCAATAAGATCACTTGCTTTTTGGGTATGTTTCCCTTTTTTTAAATTAGGCAAATTTTCTCAGATTTTTGGTTTTTGGGTGGGTAACAATGAACTGAAAGAATTTTATATATTAGAATCAGTATAAAAAGCCAATACTGCCAGTGTAGCCATTGTCATGAGAATTCCATTTTCAGTTTTGGTGAACATTGGCCCAAGTCACTTTTTACTTCCAGTTTTTATCACAAACTATTTGATAAGACTCTCTTGTGATGAAAATTTGTTTGAACCTGTTCATTTTATTTAGTTGAATAGGACAATAAAAAAAAAGAGGGTCAATTTGACAGCTGGAGTAAGTTTAAATTTTGTTTGTCTTTTGCATTTCTATTTTTTTTTAAATGTCCAAAAATATAAGGGACTTAAGTTTGAGGGGGGAAAACTATCCTGTTATGAATGAGGTATATTTTACATGGCCATTTTAAAATCAAATATGGTATCTATGCAGGCAGGATGATTTTTTAGTATCTCTACTCTTCTGTAAACTATTCTATATGGTGTAAGAAATTGCATAAAAACAAGTCTACATCTGTTATAATCTATGGAAGCAATAAATTGTTCTGTAATTTTGGTTGAGTTTGATTTTCTTTTAAGGATTAAATGCATAATAATTAAATGTGTTCTTGATTAAATAAATTGATCCTTTGCCAGGAATCCTTGTTGTTTAAAATTTACTGTATTTTTTTTGATTTTGCATGCAATTTAATAGCTCTTTTTATTTGAGTTTTTTCCTAAAAGCATTTAAAATAAACTTATTCCTCACAAAAAAATATCCTGAAATATATTCCCTGTCACCCCAACCACCACTGCTATTTTGGCATATGACCCCCCCTGGAAAAATTTTCTGCTGGTGCCCTTGGTTTAAATGTTAAAAAAATGCATCCAACTTTAGAAACCCACTATTAAATCAGTAAGAAATGCAAATTTTATTCAAAATATTTATGAAAGCAGATTGTTCTATCATTACATTATTTTATTTATAATACAAAATGTGTTAGGCTTTACAAAGCTAGCCCTAGGCCTTTTAATTTTTTATTTTATAGTCTTTATGATGGGTAAATTTGCAGTGGGCTATATAATTTAGCTAAGATGAAAGTGAAAATGTCACTTGATGCCCTTTTTATGTTCTTCATAATTCAAGAATAGCTTCTAGGGCTAATTGCATCTGAGCCCTTAAAGGAGCCCCAAAGGAGTTTTAAATGAATAATGAAAGAGCATAAAAAAAGCATCAAATGATGTTTTCACTGTCATCTTAGCTAAATTATATGGCCCACAGCAAATTTACCATGAAATCTACTCATCCCCAACCACCCTAATGTGTCAAATATTCTGCAAATATGTACCCTGAATTGGAATATACCCTGAATTGTTGATGGCAAATTTTCAAATCACAAATTCAGCACTATTTTTGTTGATGGCATTTGAAAACTTGAAACAATAGGAAAAACAGTTTCTATTCAGTTGTTAATAAATGAATTTTTTTCTTTTTTTTTTTTTTTTTTTTTTTTTGAATTGTTATCAATAAGTATTTTTGGAATAGCTAATTCTCTTGAACAACTTATTTATAAACTAGTGACATGTTTTCAACCACTGTTCAATAATTTAACTAATGTTGATAACTTCTTTGTGTGGTTACAAATCAAAATGCCTTTAGGCCCCTTTAAGGCTCAAGATGCAACTAGCCCCAGAAGTAATTCTTGAATTATGAAAGAGCATGAAAAAAGACATCAAATGATGTTATCATTTTCATCTTAGCTAAATTATATGGCCCCACTGCAAATTTACCTTGTGGTTTTTATAGCTGTGTGTGCAACAATGTACCCCCCCCCCCAGTCCTTTCCTGGTCTCAGAAATAGCCCTGGGCTCAATACAAAAACTAAATAAATCTATCAAGACCTTTATCTTAGTAAACTACTATCTAGACCTTAGCAACTTAAACATAGGCTAGACTAGGCCTAACCTACAGCTGTCTGAAAGCATCAAGCCTGGTTATTATGCCTGACAATGAAGTACATTGTAAAATTCTACTTTAGCTACTTTAGCTATCTTGGAAAGGGTTAGGTCAGGAAAATGAAACTCTCAGGGATGGGTCTACAGGCTTAAGTATGTCCCCAGGAAGGTATTTTGAAGTACCTACCTCTACTTTTTCCTTTTCCCTCTAGAGGGTCTTGACCTTTGATGACCTTTAAAAATCTGTGTGTTACAAAAGTGAAAACCTTGCAAAATAAATCCTTGGCTTAAATAAAGTACAACAAAATTGTTTTCAGCTTCACAACTATGCTTGGTGAAGTTCTACAAAATCATTTTATTGAGTTAGCCTAGGACTAAAGTGAATACACCATTCAATGCCTTTTTTTATGCTGATTACGAATATAATAAGCATTTCTATCGGAAATGAAATGAATTTCAGCCCCCCCCCCTATATATGCCAATTCAGGGTTAGGTTAGGTTGGTTAGGTTAGGTATAGCTTATATAGGGGGCGGGGGGCTGAAATTCATTTCTGATAGAAATGCTTATTATATTCGTAATCAGCATAAAAAAGGCATGAATGGTGTATTTACTTTAGTCCTAACTCAATAATATGATTTCGTAGAACTTTACCTTTGCTCAATCCCAATTTACAAGGTTTTTTAAAGACATGCAAATACATCTCTTAAATTTTGAAAAAGAAAATGAATATGGCTTAAAATTCTACTCAAATAACAGGAATTGCATTTTCAAAACTAATCAAGAGAATAAGAAACTGATAACTGAAAATTAAGGTAAAATGTTGTTTTCTCAAATTTCAATAGATATAGGCCTAGACCTGTCATTACCTTAATTTTTGTCATTACCTTAATTTTCAGTTATCAGTTTCTTACTTACCAAGATCCCCAACATAAATTTTTGCATCTGAGTAACCCCGCGCCATAATTAAAGCTCTTCAATAATTAATACAGCTTTTTCAATTTTGGAATACAGATGCAAATGGCGGATGGCAGAAGGCTATAAAAAGTGAAATTGGCCATTTATGAAAACATAATAGATGGCGAATTCATATCGAATCAACTCAGCCGCTACTGTTTGCTACTAACTACTAGTAAAAAACTCACTTCAGTACCAGGCTGCCCGGGGAAGTGGCGGATCCAGCGGGTGAGGCTGGCGTGTGCCCCCCTAGCGTAGTCTAAAGTAGTGTAATGTACATAATTAACGCAAGTTTGTGTAAATTAAACTTGCTCCTAACGCAAGTTTATCGGATCAACCTATTTTGCGCCCCGCCCTAAAAAAAATCCTGGATCCGCCCTTGGCCTGAGGCCAATACAGCTTTGCACACTCCTCCTCTATCCCAATCTCTTCAAAGCCTCCCTCTTTACACCTTCCCAGGAAGTTCCCATTTCCATTAAATCTTTCCTTACGGCATCCTCCCACCCCAACCAAGGAAGACATGCTTTCCGCTTAGACCTAGATGGTTGGCCAAACAGGACAATCTGTCATCCTTCAATCCGCAGAACATGCAATAGCCATTTCAACCTTTCTCTCGCTCTCGTCCTAGAAAGCGGGATTCAATCATTCTTTCAAAAAACATAATGGTTCTCTTTGACTCCATGTTCTCCTTGTTCGAAGTTCGGAAGCATAGGAACGTATCGAGGGTTGATGAAAAATTCAAGCATGAGGGAAGTGTCTTATTTATATCCCCTCCAAGGAGGATGGGAGAGCAAAATCTAGTTAATATTATAAATATGGGCACCCATAAGCTGAATTTTAGGGGGGGGGCTTACCTGGTCTAATCGGCACTTCCAATGCTGTATAATAGAAATCTCAAACAAAAATATACAAATATAGTACTAATACTACTACTACAAACAACTCACCACAGTACCAAATCACCTGAGGCCAACACAGATATGCACGCTCCTCCTCCATCCCAATATATTCAAAGCCTTCCTCTTTAGACCCTCCCAGGAAGTTCCCATTACCTTTAAGTCTTTCTTTATGACATCCTCCCACCCCAACTGCGGATGACCTGCTTTCCGTTGAGCCCTGGATGGTGGGCCAAAAAGGACAATCTTCGGCAATCTGTCGTCCTTCATCCGCAGAACGTGCCCTAGCTATTTTCAACCTTTCTTTCATTATAACCCTAGAAAGCGGGATTAAACCACATTTTTTGTACAGTCTATTGTTTAAAATACAGTCTGTCAGCCGGGCACCCAGAACAATCCTTGTGAAATGGATTTAATTTTCAATTGCATTTCAACTTCCTCAGTTTACCCACAGACGTGGAAAACGGGGTATGTTACTCCAATCCCTAAAAATATACTGAACTTAATTTCGATGGTGTCAGGCCAATCATTTTGACCCCCTTGTTCAGCAAAATGTACGATAGTTTTGTAGCAAATTGGTTAAAAGCTGAAGTTGAACCCCTCCTTGATCCTCATCAGTATGGTAACAGAAAGAATACATCAACATCCCATTATCTAGTCAGTCTTTTAGATTTTATTTTTTAAGCATGTTGATGAGCCTGGTAAATGGCTAAACTTAATAACAATTGATTTTAAAAAGGGTTTCAATTTTATTGATCGTAACATTTTAATGTCTAAGCTTTTAATTGATTTTAGAGTGAATCCTGCTGTTGTGAAAAAATTCAGAGTTTTTTTAAAAATAGGTTCCAAATTTTAAAATATAGGAAGTCTTTCTCTGAACCCGAGCCAATTTTTTGTGGTGTACCTCAAGGAACAATTCTGGGTCCTAGTCTTTTTTTCTAGTTATGATCAATGATATTGCTAATGATTGTGAAAACCGCAGGAAATATGTTGACGATCTTACCCTTGAAGAAACATGTGAAGCAAATGAATGTAGCAAAGCTCAAATTTTAATTGATTTCCTGAAGACTAAAGATTCCAGTTCAAATATGACCGTAAATGACAATAAATCTTCAATTTTAACTGTCTCATTTTTAAATTCTTCAGAACCAAATTTTCTACCAACTACCTCTGATTCTCTGAAAATCAGGAAGATTAAACTCTTGGGAGTTATTATTACCAGTGATTTAAAATGGAAGCAAGCACATCTATCTAGCAAAAAGGGTAATGCTGGGCTGCAGATGATCAAGCTGATGTCGAAACATGGTGCCCCTCAAGATCACCTCCTCAGAATATTAACATCTTTAATTCACCCAATTCTGAAATATGCAGCTCCTGTATGGCATTTTGGACTGACGACTGGGGAAAGCGCCAGGATCGAAAGAGCTCTAATTATAGTATCAAAGCAGGCAGAAAGGTCGTATGAAGAGCTGCTGACAAAGATTAAAATGCTAACTCTGAAAAAAAGAGAAAAACTCTTCATTTCGGAAGACAATCTCTGATCCACCCAATCCACAAAATCCTTTTCCCCCCTCATCCACAGCAAAACGACTCTCGCGCAGGGTTGCAGTGCCTGTGGAGAAAAGTCAGCCGGTACGATGTGTCCATCAGCGGTTAGCGAAAAGTTTTATACCTAGTCTTGTAAATATGTACAACGAAAATCAGGAGGATTGATTTTTTTTTTTCTTTTTTAATATTCAATTTTTATTGTGACTATGCTTGTATAATGTGAATAATACTTTTAATGTGACTGTACCAAAGAAATTTGGCAGTTCTATGAAGATTTTGACGAAAATAAAAGATTATCTATCTATCATATCATAAGAAATTGCCTTGAGGCAATTTCTCTGGAAAACATCTAGCAAATCTTCATCTGCTTTTCAAAGCGCCCATGCTTCAGAGCCATATTTGACCACTGTCATCACTGTAGCTTCCAAATATTCTAATCTTGGTTTGCAGACTTATCTTTCTATTCTTCCAAACTTTTTTCTTCCTGCCCAAGAAGTTCTAAATCTTTCTTTATGGCATCCTCCCACCCAACTGCAGACGACCTACTTTCCATTTAGCCCTAGATGGTTGGCCAAAAGGACAATCCTAGGCAATCTGTCATCCTTCATCCACAGAACGTGCCCTAGCTATTTCAACCTTTCTCTCATTATAGCCCTAGAAAGCAGGATTGAATCACATCTTTTGTACAACCTATTGTTTAAAATATGGTCTGTCAGCCGGGTACCCAGAACAACCCATGAGGAATTGCCTTTAGGCAATTTCTCTGGAGAACATCCAGCAAATCTTCATCTGCTTTCGTTTAGATAAAATGGAGACAATATTTTAACTAAACATTGGATGCAGTCAACTAGAGTTCAGATAAAGATCTAAGCAATCAAAATAAATACCTGTAAATTTCAAGTAGAGCATTACCTTTTAAGCTAAAAAAAAGAATGATAATCATTATCTAACTTATTATTTAGAGGTTGATTTCCTAACTTTATTTTAAATATATTCAAAAAATTTTAAGATGATATGTTTATCGATCGAAGGATAGCTGATAATGATGTGTAAAGGGGTGTAAGAATGGTCAGAAACAGTGAAAGGAGCTGCACAAATGGTCATAATAAAAATGAAAAATAATTATAAATATAAAAAAGTCATAATAAATGATTTATTATCATTTGTTTATTTTTTTCCAGGAGTTTTTTTCAGTTATGAAGTATAAAAGGTGTCAAATATATTGGTTTTTGGTATTCAAACTTAAATTAAAAATATTTAATTAAAATGTTTACTTTATTTTCTTAACCTTAGTTTTAATGTTTTACTTTGAACAGACTACTTTGATAATGTGTTACTTCTTATAGACACTGAGTCTAGAGGCATTAAATATTTTGGTGTATCAAACAGTTCGTGGTAACGAACTGTAAGTAAGGAGCGACCCGGCTCAATGGTAACCGAAACTCTAGAAAACGGTATTTTGATACAAATAGATACATCAAAAGAATCAGATTTTAATGCTGATTTCAAATATATAAGTTTCATCAAGTTTAATTCTACCCATCAAAAGTTAGGCGCCTGAGAAAATTTGGCTGATTTTCGAAAAAAGGGAGAAAGACCCCCTAAAAGTTATAGAACCTTAATGAAAATCACACCATCATATTCCGCGTATCAGAGAACCCTACTGTAGAGGTTTCAAGCTCCCATCTACAAAAATGTGGAATTTTGCATTTTTTGCCAGAAGAAAGATCACGGGTGCGTGTTTATTTGTTTTTTTTTTTTTTTTTTTTTTTTTTTTTCCCCAGGGGTGATCGTATCGAACCAGTTGTCCTAGGATATCGTGGAAGGGCTCATTGGAATGGAAATTGAAAGTTCTAGTGCCCTTTTTAAGTGACCAAAACAAATGGAGGGCAACTAGGCCCCCTCCCACGCTCATTTTTTTCCCAAAGTCACCTGATCAAAATTTTGAGATAGCCATTTTGTTCAGCATGTTCGAAAATATTATAAGTATGTCTTTTAGGATGACTTAATCCCCCGAAGTTCCCGGGGGGAGGGCTGAAAGTTATGAACTTTACCCAATGTTAACATATAGTATTGGTTATTTGGAAGAACACAGACGTTTTTTTCAGGGAGATTTTTCCTGGTAGTGGGGGGGGGGGGGTGGGTTGGTCAGGGGTTACGTTGGAGGATCTTTCCATGAAGAAAGTTTTCATGGGGGAAGGGACATTGCTATGAAGGGGACGCCGGACTTCCCAGCATTATCTAAAAAAAGATCATAAATTTTAATATAAAAAAAACAAGCATTTCAACTGCAACAGCAGCAACATCGAAACTTTAAACGAACAGAAAATATTACATATATAATTGGGTTTACCCCGTAGTCAATGCCTCGCTCTTTAAGCCAAAGATTTTTTAGTACTTTCATAAGAGCTATTTATTCTAATTAACGGCCTTTGTGATTAAGCGGTCATTTCTAAAGAATTGGAACAAAATTTGAACTTTCGCTTAAAGAGCAAGGTATTGACTGGGGGGCGAACCCCCTAATAAACGTATTAAAAATATATGAATATAGAAGTTTCGTTACGTAAGTTAATTCGTAAGTTACGTATATTTATTACTAATAAAACGTTCGTAAATAAAATTAAACAAGTTTCGAGAAAGCCATTTAACTAAATAAAAGTAAATTAATATGAAAATTTTGTTTTTAATTATTCATGTACGGTGAGCCAAGATCAAAACCTGCATTTATTCAAAACGTTCAAAAATTAAATAAAAAAAACAAGTTTTTAAACTGAAAGTAAGGAGCAACATTAAACTTAAAACGAACAGAAATTATTCTGTATATGAAAGAGACTGTCCCCTCCTCAACGCCTCGCTCTTTACGCTAAAGTTTGACTCTGTCTCACAACTTTATTTTTTTAAAACATAAAAAACTTTAGCGTAAAGAGGCGAGGCGTTTAGGAGGGGACAGTCTCTTTCATATACAGAATAATTTCTGTTCGTTTTAAGTTTTAATGTCGCTCCTTACTTTCAGTTTAAAAAACTTGTTTTTTTTATTTAATGATAACCAAGTTCAATATTGTTAGTCCAGTGCTTTGGCATTGCTCAACAGAACTGAATGCTGGAAGTTTATATCTTTTTTTTGTAAGTAGGCATTGTTTTGTGTATTTTTTGTGAAGTTTCTTTTAACTGAAAGTAAGGAGCAACATTAAAACTTATAAAGGAACAGAAATTAATACATATATGAGGGGGTTCCCCCTACTCAACACCTTGCTCTTCATGCTGAAGTTTTTCAGCACATTAAAAAAACTTACTTATTGTTCTACTTGGACAACCCTTGCGTTTCAGGAGTTGTTTTTTAAAGAATTGGGAAAAAAAATCTAAACTTTAGCATAAAGAGCAAGGTGTTGAGGAGGGGGCAACCCCCTTTATATGTGTAATAATTTCTGTTTGTTTTAAGTTTAATGTTGCTGCTTACTTTGAGTTGAAACTTCTGATTATTCTTTAAATGATGCCAGGATATCTGTCTCCACCTCTACAGAAAAATCCCCCTCCCACTGAAATATCCTCTGGACAATTCAATCCTGGAAAAAATTTACCCTGGACAATTACCTAAACATCTCCACACATAAATATTGAATTGGTAGAGAGAAAGCAAGACATATAAAGAAATTTTGTATAAAATTCTGGCAAATTCACCCAGTGTAAAATTGGTACTTATTAAGAATCCAGTAAACACACGCAAAGTGGTTTCATTAATGCTAATGAAATAAAAACAAAGTAGGATGAAAATTTAATAGTTTATGAACAAATTTAAATTTTTGTTCACAGATTGTTTAAATCTTTGTCATGGAGTGAGCAATTACTCACAAGGCAGCAAAAACCTGTTTTTCATAAAGCATCTTTGAGACTTTGATGCGGTCTTTCTTGTATGTTTACTGGATTCTTAATAAGTACAGTAAAATTTCCCCTGAAAAGTTCACCCCCTGGAAACTTCCCTTTCCATGAAAATTCTCCTGTGCAAAATCCTTCCAGCAGAAAATTCGTCCTCCCCTCCCCACCCAAAAAATGTATGCATACTTCCCAACAACAAATAATATATGTAAATAATGGGCAAATTTTATAACTTAAAAACCTTTCCCCAGGGCTTTAGGGGGTCATTTTAACTCCAAAGAAACAGTTATTGGGCCTTTCAACTATGCTAAACAAAATAGATATCTCAAAATTTTGATCAGACAATTTTGGGAAAAAATTGGCATGGGGGGGGGCTGGTTGCCTTCCAAATTTTTTGGTCACTAGGAATTTTTATTTCCGTTAGAATGGGCCCTCTCCCATTGTTCTAGGTTCAAAAAAAAGGATAAAAAAATAAATAGACACTTGTCTGCAATCTTTCTTCTGGCAAAAATCATAAAATTCCACATTTTTGCAGATATGAGCTAATAACCTCTACAGTAGTGTTTGTTGATATGCTGAATCTGAAAGTATGATTTTCATTAAAATTCTATGACTTCTAGGGTTTTTTTTCCTTTTTTTCAAAAATCAGACAAGTTTTCTCAGGCTTGTAGCTTTTGATGATAAGACTAAACTTAATGAAACTTACATATTTGGAATCAGCATAATAAGCCAAGTCTTTTGATATATCTATTAGTATCAAAATTCTGTTTTTTAGAGTTTTGGCTACTATTGAACCAGGTCACTCCTTACTTACAGTTTGTTACCATGAACTGCTTTATTACCCATCAAAATCCAAACAGAGATCATTGAAATATTGATCATTTTTCCTGTGTTACCAAAAGTATTGTATTCATAAAAATTTAAAGGTTCATAAAATGTAACTAAACAATAGAAAAGGTTTTTCAACTGAAGTAAGGAGCAAGTTTAAAATTTAAAACAACTTGAAATTACTCTTTATATAAAAGGGACTGCCCCCTTCTCAAAACCTACTCATTTTAACAAATGTTTTTTAGTGCTTTGAAAATTTTTTTTTTTCAATTGCAAATTTTCTCAAAAAATTTGGACAAAAGCCAAACTTTACAGTAGACAGTACAGAACTAAGGAGGAGACACTACCTTCATATAAAGAATAATCTATTCAAATAGGTTTCAAATCTGTTCCTTGCTTTCAGTTGAAAAGCTTTTTTTTATTTAATTTCTGAATGCTTTCCAAATCATATCCAGCCCTAACCAAGATATAATTTGAGGTAGCCTACTGGTCCCTTAAATCCCTGGTTAATTGATTTCAAAATGTGTACATCAATAATTGTACATGGATTAGTACTGTCCTATGTTTAAACTTGCAATTTCAATTTTGGATAAAATTTGAATATACTGAAAAAATTGGCAATGAATAGTAATTACAGTGAAATACTTTATATGAATAGGAAAAAAAATATTACCATTTAAAATTGCTGAAAACAAAGTTCCTAGCCCAGTCGTCAGTCCAAAATGCCATACAGGAGCTGCATATTTCAGAATTGGGTGAATAAAAGATGTTAATATTCTGAGGAGGTGATCTTGAGGGGCACCATGTTTCGACATCAGCTTGATCATCTGCAGCCCAGCATTACCCCTTTTTGCTAGATTAGATGTGCTTGCTTCCCATTTTAAATCACTGGTAATAATAACTCCCAAGAGTTTAATCTTCCTGACTTTAAGAGAATCAGAGGTAGTTGGTAGAAAATTTGGTTCTGAAGAATTTAAAAATGAAACAGTTAAAATTGAAGATTTATTGTCATTTACGGTCATAAATTGGCTCGGGTTCAGAGAAAGACTTCTTATATTTTAAAATTTGGAACCTATTTTTAAAAAAACTCTGAATTATTTTCACAACAGCAGGATTCACTCTAAAATCAATTAAAAGCTTAGACATTAAAATGTTACGATCAATAAAATCGAAACCCTTTTTAAAATCAATTGTTATTAAGTTTAGCCATTTACCAGGCTCATCAACATGCTTAAAAAATAAAATCTAAAAGACTGACTAGATAATGGGATGTTGATGTATTCTTTCTGTTACCGTACTGATGAGGATCAAGTTGGGGTTCAACTTCAACTTTTTGCCAATTTGCTACAAAACTATTGTACATTTTCCTGAACAAGGTGGTCAAAGTGATTGGCCTGACACCATCGAAATTAAGTTCAGTATATTTTTAGGGATTGGAGTAACATACCCCGTTTTCCACGTCTGTGGGTAAACTGAAGAAGTTGAAATGCATTTGAAAATTAAATCCATTTCTAATGGATTGTTCTGGGTGCCCGGCTGATAGACTGTATTTTAAACAATAGGCTGTACAAAAAATGTGGTTTAATCCCGCTTTCTAGGGGTATAATGAAAGAAAGGTTTGAAATAGCTAGGGCACGTTCTGCGGATGAAGGACGACAGATTGCCGAAGATTGTCCTTTTTGGCCCAACGTCTAGGGCTCAACGGAAAGCAGGTCATCCGCAGTTGGGGTGGGAGGATGTCATAAAGAAAGACTTAAAGGTAATGGGAACTTCCTGGGAAGGTCTAAAGAGGAATGCTTTGAATATATTGGGATGGAGGAGGAGCGTGCATATCTGTGTTGGCCTCAGGTGATTTGGTACTGTGGTGAGTTGTTTGTAGTAGTAATATTAGTACTATATTTGTATATTTTTGTTTGAGATTTCTATTATACAGCATTGGAAGTGCCGATTAGACCAAGTAAGCCCCCCCCCCTAAAATTCAGCTTATGGGTGCCCATATTTATGATATTAACAAGATTTTGCTCTCCCCTCCCCCTTGGAGGGGATAAATAAGACACTCCCCTCATGCTTGAATTTTTCATCAACCCTCGATACGTTCCTATGCTTCCGAACTTCGAACAAAGAGAACACGGAGTCAAAAAGAACCTTTATGTTTTTTGAAAAGACTGATTGAATCCCGCTTCCTAGGACGAGAGCGCGAGAAAGGTTGAAATGGTTGTTGCATAATCTGCGGATGAAGGATGACAGATTGTCCTGTTTGGCCAACCGTCTAGGTCTAAGCGGAAAGCATGTCTTCCTCGGTTGGGGTGGGAGAATGCCGTAGGAAAGATTTAACGGAAATGGGAACTTCCTGGGAGGGTGTATAGAGGGAGGCTTTGAAGAAATTGGGATAGAGGAGGAGTGTGCAAAGCTGTATTGACCTCAGGCCAAGGGTGGATCCAGATTTTTTTTTAGGGCGGGGCGCAAAATAGGTTTGATCCGATAAACTTGCGTTAGGTGCAAGTTTAATTTACACAAACTTGCGTTAATTATGTACATTACACTACTTTAGACTGCACTAGGGGGGCACGCGCCACCCTCACCCGCTGGATCCGCCACTTCCTCGGGCAGCCTGGTGCTGAAGTGAGTTTTTTAGTAGTAGTTAGTAGCAAACAGTAGTGGCTGAGTTGATTCGATATGAATTCGCCATCTATTATGTTTTCCGTAAATGGCCAATTTCACTTTTTACAACCTTCTGCCATCCGCCATTTTGCATCTGTATTCCAAAATTGAAAAAGCTGTATTAATTATTATTGAAGAACTTTAATTATGGCGCGGGGTTACTCAGATGCAAAAATTTATGTTGGGGATCTTGGTAAGTAATGTACTTGGCGAATTCATATCGAATCAACTCAGCCACTACTGTTTGCTACTAACTACTACTAAAAACTCACTTCAGCACCAGGCTGCCCGAGGAAGTGGCGGATCCAGCGGGTGAGGGTGGCGCGTGCCCCCCTAGTGCAGTCTAAAGTAGTGTAATGTACATAATTAACGCAAGTTTGTGTAAATTAAACTTGCACCTAACGCAAGTTTATCGGATCAACCTATTTTGCGCCCCGCCCTAAAAAAAATCTGGATCCACCCTTGGCCTGAGGTCAATACAGCTTTGCACACTCCTCCTCTATCCCAATTTCTTCAAAGCCTCCCCTCTATACACCCTCCCAGGAAGTTCCCATTTCCGTTAAATCTTTCCTTACGGCATTCTCCCACCCCAACCGAGGAAGACATGCTTTCCGCTTAGACCTAGACGGTTGGCCAAACAGGACAATCTGTCATCCTTCATCCGCAGATTATGCAACAACCATTTCAACCTTTCTCGCGCTCTCGTCCTAGGAAGCGGGATTCAATCAGTCTTTTCAAAAAACATAAAGGTTCTTTTTGACTCCGTGTTCTCTTTGTTCGAAGTTCGGAAGCATAGGAACGTATCGAGGGTTGATGAAAAATTCAAGCATGAGGGGAGTGTCTTATTTATCCCCTCCAAGGGGAGGGGAGAGCAAAATCTTGTTAATATCATAAATATGGGCACCCATAAGCTGAATTTTAGGGGGGGGGCTTACTTGGTCTAATCGGCACTTCCAATGCTGTATAATAGAAATCTCAAACAAAAATATACAAATATAGTACTAATATTACTACTACAAACAACTCACCACAGTACCAAATCACCTGAGGCCAACACAGATATGCACGCTCCTCCTCCATCCCAATATATTCAAAGCATTCCTCTTTAGACCTTCCCAGGAAGTTCCCATTACCTTTAAGTCTTTCTTTATGACATCCTCCCACCCCAACTGCGGATGACCTGCTTTCCGTTGAGCCCTAGACGTTGGGCCAAAAAGGACAATCTTCGGCAATCTGTCGTCCTTCATCCGCAGAACGTGCCCTAGCTATTTCAACCTTTCTTTCATTATACCCCTAGAAAGCGGGATTAAACCACATTTTTTGTACAGCCTATTGTTTAAAATACAGTCTATCAGCCGGGCACCCAGAACAATCCATTAGAAATGGATTTAATTTTCAAATGCATTTCAACTTCTTCAGTTTACCCACAGACGTGGAAAACGGGGTATGTTACTCCAATCCCTAAAAATATACTGAACTTAATTTCGATGGTGTCAGGCCAATCACTTTGACCACCTTGTTCAGGAAAATGTACGATAGTTTTTGTAGCAAATTGGCTAAAAGTTGAAGTTGAACCCAACTTGATCCTCATCAGTACGGTAACAGAAAGAATACATCAACATCCCATTATCTAGTCAGTCTTTTAGATTTTATTTTTTAAGCATGTTGATGAGCCTGGTAAATGGCTAAACTTAATAACAATTGATTTTAAAAAGGGTTTCGATTTTATTGATCGTAACATTTTAATGTCTAAGCTTTTAATTGATTTTAGAGTGAATCCTGCTGTTGTGAAAATAATTCAGAGTTTTTTTTAAAAATAGGTTCCAAATTTTAAAATATAAGAAGTCTTTCTCTGAACCCGAGCCAATTTTTTGTGGTGTACCTCAAGGAACCATTTTGGGTCCTACTCTTTTTCTAGTTATGATCAATGATATTGCTAATGATTGTGGAAACCGCAGGAAATATGTCGACGATCTTACCCGTGAAGAAACTTGTGAAGCAAATGAATGTAGCAAAGCTCAAATTTTAACTGATTTCATGAAAACTAAAGATTCCAGTTCAAATATGACCGTAAATGACAATAAATCTTCAATTTTAACTGTTTCATTTTTAAATTCTTCAGAACAAATTTTCTACCAACTACCTCTGATTCTCTTAAAGTCAGGAAGATTAAACTCTTGGGAGTTATTATTACCAGTGATTTAAAATGGGAAGCAAGCACATCTAATCTAGCAAAAAGGGGTAATGCTGGGCTGCAGATGATCAAGCTGATGTCGAAACATGGTGCCCCTCAAGATCACCTCCTCAGAATATTAACATCTTTTATTCACCCAATTCTGAAATATGCAGCTCCTGTATGGCATTTTGGACTGACGACTGGGGAAAGCGCCAGGATCGAAAGAGCTCTAATTATAGTATCAAAGCAGGCAGAAAGGTCGTATGAAGAGCTGCTGACAAAGATTAAAATGCTAACTCTGAAAAAAAAGAGAAAAACTCTTCATTTCGGAAGACAATCTCTGATCCACCCAATCCACAAAATCCTTTTCCCCCCTCAATCCACAGCAAAACGACTCCCGCGCAGGTTGCAGTGCCTGTGGAGAAAAGTCAGCCGGTACGATGTGTCCATCAGCGGTTAGCGAAAAGTTTTATACCTAGTCTTGTAAATATGTACAACGAAAATCAGGAGGATTGATTTTTTTTTTCTTTTTTAATATTCAATTTTTATTGTGACTATGCTTGTATAATGTGAATAATACTTTTTAATGTGACTGTACCAAAGAAATTTGGCAGTTCTATGAAGATTGTGGCGAAAATAAAAGATTATCTATCTATCATATCATAAGAAATTGCCTTGAGGCAATATCTCTGGAAAACATCTAGCAAATCTTCATCCGCTTTTCAAAGCGCCCATGCTTAAGAGCCATATTTGACCACTGTCATCACTGTAGCTTCCAATATTCTAATCTTGGTTTGCAGACTTATCTTTCTATTCTTTCAAACTTTTTTCTTCCTGCCCAAAAAGTTCTAAATCTTTCTTTATGGCATCCTCCCACCCCAACTTCGGACGACCTACTTTCCATTTAGCCCTAGATGGTTGGCCGAAAAGGACAATCCTAGGCAATCTGTCGTCCTTCATCCACAGAACGTGCCCTAGCTATTTCAACCTTTCTCTCATTATAGCCCTAGAAAGCAGGATTGAACCGCACCTTTTGTACAACCTATTGTTTGAAATATGGTCTGTCAGCCGGGTACCCAGAACAACCCATGAGGAATTGCCTTTAGGCAATTTCTCTGGAGAACATCCAGCAAAGCTTCATCCGCTTTCGTTTAGATAAAATGGAGACAATATTTTAACTAAACATTGGATGCAGTCAACTAGAGTTCAGATAAAGATCTAAGCAATCAAAATAAATACCTGCAAATTTCAAGTAGAGCATTACCTTTTAAGCTAAAAAAAAAGAATGATAATCACTATCTAACTTATTATTTAGAGGTTGATTTCCTAACTTTATTTTAAATACATTCGAAAAATTTT
Source organism: Artemia sinica (assembly GCA_027921565.1). Lineage (NCBI taxonomy): Eukaryota > Metazoa > Arthropoda > Branchiopoda > Anostraca > Artemiidae > Artemia > Artemia sinica. The sequence continues at coordinate 39,093,030 of CM051273.1, read as the reverse complement.
AAGATAATATGTTTATCGATCGAAGGATAACTGATAATGATGTGTAAAGGGCGTAAGAATGGTCAGAACAGTTGAAAGGAGCTGAGCGCGGCTACCGCCACGCGCGTGCAAATTTTTTGACTTACACACACTTTTAACAACTTGCACTCTTTTTTGGCCTTGATTTGCACTCTTTTTTTACGTCGGCAGTTGGCAACCCTGCTAAAAACAGCCAATAGTTAAAGAGCCTGAAATCCCTTTTGGGCATTATTGGAAAACAAAAATATACCCTTAGAGTCACCACTGTTGAAAATACTAAGTAGGAAATAGGTACAAGAAACTTTAAAAAACACATAAAAATTTTTTGTTTATATTCACTTTTGTAACGTTTTTACGAGCCAAACATACATTTTGGGATGGGGGTGGGGGGGGGGGTTAATAGAAATTATTACTTATGTGAGGGGGGGTTGCCCTCTCCTCAATACCTCAATCTTTGTGCTAAAGTTTAAACTTTTAGTCCCAAATTCTTTAAGAACGACTCCTAAAACACAAGTGTCGTTTATTTTTAGAACAATAAGAAGCTTTTTTTTTAAGTACTAAACAACTTTAGCATGAAGAGTGCGGTAATGAGGAAGGGGCGCCCCCTCTCCTCTCTTATCCATCATAATTTCTTTTAGTTTTAAGTTTTAATGTTGCTCCTTATTTTCAGTTGAAATAACTTTTCTTTAATTTAATTAAATAAAACGAAATGGCCACACATAAAAGCAGTGTGCTCAAGCCCGTTCTCAAAACAACATAAGAACTAGAATGCCATAGGAAATTTATGGGATCGAAGAGTCTTTATTTTCTTTATAGAAAAAAAAAGAATTTCCATGAAATAAAATATGCAATCTCGACAGAAGAAGCAGATGTTTATGCTTTTTGCGTGATAAAACCTAAGTGGACTAAAACCCCTCTTGGAGACGTCCAGATCCCCACACCCCTTGTGTATACCGTTGTGTATACGAGTCGGACATATATCTTACGTGTCATGTGAAAAGACAAAAGGAAATATTAATGAAGACAAAAACATTAAAAAAAAAATGAAGGTAAAAAGGGACTTGTAAATAAAAGGGTTTGCTCTTAAAGTCAAATATATTGATTGATCGCTTAACATTCTATAATTCAATTGCTTTCTTTTCGAATCTTACTTCGTCTGAGAAAGAAAAAAATCAGAGACCAGTCAACAAAATACACGTATTCCTGAGATAATTCAAAGAGATAATGTTCAACTTTAAACTAGTAATATTTTATGTATGTTAAATTTGTTTTGAAAATCTCTTGAAAATATCAATTTATTCTACGTTTAGAGTAGCCAGATACTAATGCACGTAATGAATTGTTTAATCAGTATCAGTATCTACGGACAACAAAGAGGGAGAGCAATAGTAAAAAAGGGGGCACACCGTGAGGGATTCATGAATAAGCTGTGTTTACATTAGAGTACACGTGATTGTGGTTGTTATTCACCTAGTTGTCCGTAATCGTAACAGCTAGGACGTGGCGAGATAAAAATTAGTTGTTATCTCTTACGAATTACATCGGGGGGAGTTGTGGTTAGTCGGATAAGTGGTGCTCGAATGCATTATAAGTGTATTTTAGGTTGATTATTATAATTCCTAGATCCTAGCATTCTGACTAAATTGTGTGTTTTTTCTGTGTGACAGAAACTATATTGCTATCAAGGGTCACGTCAGAAAATATGTCTTCATTGAACACTCAGTTATAATTGGAAAAAATCGAAGTTTTTTTTAATACTTTCGTTGTGTAGGTGTTGCAACTAAATTGCCATATACTGAGTGTTAAGCCGGTCAAAATTGTCACTAATTTTACCTGGTAGAATTGCCAATAGATGGTTGTTTTACGAGTTCCTTTTTTGATACAACGGGAAAATGCGACAGTTTTTTTTCCCATCGGACGAATATGTCGTAAGGAAATTTCCAAGTTTACTACTTTCTATAATTTTTTTCTAATAGATTGTGGAATTTTATACAATGTTGTCGAAAAATTCTTTTTTCAGAAATTTTTTGTGCAAAAGGTTATTCGGATATATCAAAATTTTTATATAAACATAAAACGCTCATATAAATTTGTGTTTGTCTCCCATCTTGTCTCCCCTTAAGATGTGTAGTTGATTTAGATATAGGAGTCGGGGGGGTTCTATTTAAGTTTCTTTTTGAGGGCAGGAAAGGTGAGACATCTATGTCTTTTTCAGGAGGTTCCTTTGTGTCAGACATGAGGTATTTGGAACTAAAAACCTCACCTCTGATTTCTTTCACTGTTCAGGACTATCAGCACTGTTCAGGACTTGACTTACTTGACTTACGTCCCATCCATCCTTGAAGGTCATTTTGGGGCCTCTTCTTTAACCAGTTCATTGATATGCCTCCTGTAGGAGCTTCTGTTGTCGGCCAGGCGGCAGAGTTGTGGCAGGTTGTAGGGTGAGAAGTTTTCTTTCCATCTCTTCGGAGGGCGAACTCTGGGGCGAGAACCGTGTAGTCGTCCATTGAAGTTTATCTTCGGGAGACGAGCGCTAGCCATGCGATGGGTATGTCCAAGCCATTTGAGTTGTTGCAGTTTTATTTTTTCCAGTATTGTAAATTTTGACTTTCAGATTATGGAGAAGCTTGGAGTTGGAGATTCTGTCGTGGTAGGTGATACCAGCGTTGCGTCGTAGGGATTTGGTTTCAAAGGCAGCTAGGCGGCATTGATCGTCTGTTTTAAGCGTCCAGGATTCACAGGTATAGATGGCGATCGAAATAATGAGGGAGTAGAAGAGTCTCGTTTTGAGAGTTGTTGTTAAGTTCTTATTCCTCCAGATGGGCATCAGAGCTTTAAAACTGGAGTTCACAAGTTGTCAGGCGTCTCTTGATGTCTTTGAGTTGGTTTTTATCAGAAGTAAGTAAGCTCCCAAGGTAGGTGAAGCCTTCCACCCACTCAATGGTATCTCCACCAAGCTGAAGGCTGAGATTTACTTGTGAATTGAACTTGCGTGAGCAAAGCATGGCTTTCGTTTTTGAGGTGTTTATGGCCATCCCGAAGAGGTCGGTGGACGAGTGAACGCTGTTAGCCTGAGATTGTAGATCTTGAAGGGACTCGGCTATTAGGTCTATGTCATCAGCATATGCTAGTTTGTTTATCACCACTCCTCCGACAAGGGCGTCGGGTGGGTTGTCTGTGAGTGAAAGGGCTGCAGTTAGGAAGAGATTGAACAGCCCCAGTGATATTAGGCAACCTTGAAGTACTCCGGTAGACGTTTTGAAGCTTTCGGTAAGTCCTTCTCTAGTCATAACGCGGCTACTGAACTTCTTATACATGTCTTTGATCAGCAGGATCAGGTTGAATGGGATGCCAAAGTGAAGAAGGATGTACCATAGACCTTCTCTCCATATCCGATCGAAAGCTTGTTTAAAGTCTATAGTCTATAAAGTCTATAAAGGACTATAATACAAATCCTATAATCCAATTAACAAGAACCAAGGTCACTAAAATTACTTAGGAAAGTCCAGGGACATGCACGGTTTGTAAGAATGTTTAAGTTACAGACGGGGAATTTCGACTGGCTAATACCAAGAATGAAAGCACCAAGTAGATGTTAACACAGCGGAAGCGAGTTCATAACTGAACTCGCTTATAAGAACATAAAATTTTATATAAATTTGTGTTGAGTTTCAGTGCTTCCACTTTTGGATTTCAATATTCCCTATTTTTATATCAGTTTTCCCTAAAAAATTCCCGGTCTCTATGTCTGATGTCTCCCTAGAAAAAAGGGATATTTTGCCTTATATTTCCATACAATCTACCCGAGAAAAACATAGCGCAGTATCAAATTGCTATTTTTACTTCAGATAATGATATATATAACATATTTTACACTACCAAGAACACATAAAAAAGTTTAATAAGTGTCATCTCCGGCACTTCTTCATCGCGCGTAGTGTTTGCCTTCGACTTGAAGCCAACAACCTCTTTCGGTATGCAGACAGTTGATGAAGTTTTATCTTTGTTTTTCAACCAGTAATTGACTCGAACAAGTGAGACTAGTGTGACATTCTCGACTTTATCTCGGATGTCTGTTTGATTAATTTCAGGACGTTAATTAAACGCTCAGCTGGTACATTTATAAAAGGTAAAGAAAAGATCAGTGATATGGACTTCCGCAATTACGGGTACTTGATTTCACCACTGCGAGTCTTCAGACTAAACATATTCATCCAGCACAGCCCAACTGACAGGTCTTCAACTTGGGCATCTCCCAAATGAAGCTCGGTGACATCAGTCATTGCCTGTGACCTCCTTTCTACGTCTGTTTTCTGGAGGCTACACTTTTCTCTTAGAACAGGATATCTTACAAATAATGGCCTTAGAGATTTTGGCTTCAAATTTCTTGCATTTCTTGGTTCAACCAAAGCCAAAATTTTATGAATTTCGTCTTCAAACTTGAAACGGTCTTGAATCTGCTTGATTAACACTATATAGTATTTTCAACTAGACTGGTAAAGGAGATCAATATTATCACTTAGCTGTTGAGCATCTATGAGTTCTTGCATTGAATCAGTTGCAGCTACTCTCACATATGTTTGGTCTAAAGGCATGTACGCACTTGAAAGGTAAGGATCCAGTTCGGTAAACAAACCAACACTGCGAATATAGTCCAGTTTCATGAAGTTAGATGCAATATCATTTACAAGTTTGCTGACACTTGCCTTTAGGGAGTGAAGAAGTGGCAGCTCAGATTGAAAAACTATGTTGAATTCTTTGGAGAGGCTGAGAGACTAATCCATGAATTGAAGGTATGGCTTTGTCAACTTGCTTTGTAATGTTGACCAGATAAGTTCATTAGTTGCAGTTGGGTTCTCAAACATGGTTTCTATGAAATACTAAGTAAGAGCAACCCGATGCCCAATAAGCTTCTTTATGAAGGCCTGAAGGGACAACCAAAGAGTGCTTTGCATTAAAATAATTCCTGAAATTCAGCATATTTATCTCTGGAAGCGCTTCTGGAAAAGTGGGCATAGATATTTCGCGCCATGTCTTCTAGTGTCTTGGGAAGTGACAAGTATGCATAGGAAAAACATAAGTGAATAAGATGGCATGAGCATTTAACATTCAAGATACAGGACACTATGGCTTTCATTAGCACTGAAGCAGATCTATTGGCGCCAAACATGACGGTAGTAGTATCTGCACAAAATCCAACAATATTTTGCCAAGGAATCAAGTTTTTTTTCTATGACTTGTTTGATGCAGTTAGTCAGACCCTTAGCCAATCCATCACTACACTTACCATGTCCAATACTTCTACATGAAGTCTTGGATCTTTCTGACTAAAAAAACTACAATGATAGCTAGTTGCGTATCAGTAGTACAATCAGTGGTCTCAACAATTACAGAAGAGAAAAAAAGTAGTTTTGAGGAATTCAACTAACTGGTTGTGTAGTGCCAAAGAAAAATTCTGTTGCAAAATGTTTATAGCTTTCTGTGTACCCAGAGTGACCCCTGCTACGGCCTGGTATTTTGAAAATAATTTTCTTAGAAGAGGGACCAAGCTGCCTCCAAGACTTAATGGCAGATTATGTTTTGTTAAAAATATGCAGATGAACTGTTCAATTTCTCTGGAATTACTGTCCACAGTCAGAATTTTTTCAATGCTGCCACTGTCAACCTTTGTCTCAATTTCATTGCTTGCTTTTACATACTGCTTGGTCAGAGCATGCCTGGTCAACTCTGATTTCCCACAATATTCATACTTCAAACAGAACCTACACCGCGGTACATAGGTATTTATCTTTGAATTGTTTGAAACTCTTTTCTCTATCCAATTCTTAAACATTGGTAACTGAAGCCACTTGTCAACAAACTTTTGGTCAGATTTTTCTTTTAGGAAGTCTTAAAATCCTTACTCTACACCAGATTTCCCTGAAAACCCTTACTTTACCCCAGATTTCCAGATTTCTCTTTATCCCTAGATTCAAGATAGGTATCCCTAAAAGAAGTGGTTTCTCCCTAAAATAGGGTAATCTCCATAAAAGTGGAAGCCCTGGCTAGTCTCCGATCGACTCGCCAAAACTAGTGAAAATTAGAATGCAAACCGTGTAATATTTTTACCTCTTACTTCTGAGTTCTTACTTCTAGATTTTTTACTTTTGAGTTCTGACATGATTTTAAAAGAGACAAGAATTTTGCATTCCGCAATCCAAGTACGACGAAATAGAAAAATTCACTTAAATTACAAGCAAAATTTGCAGTTTCTCAGTGGTGTAAAAATCTAGAGGGAAACCTCCCCTTTCCAATTGGTGCCATTGCAGTTTCCAGATTAAAATTTTATAAAGATGTTAGTGTTTTTGCATCTTAGTGCGAAATTCTCACTGTGACTTCAAATTTCACATCTGGGCCTCACCATATCTGGAGTCAAATCATATACAAACTATAAAAAAAATTATTATTTGCTTGAAATTCTAAATATTGCCTTTAATTCCGACATGGCACTATTTGCTAAAAAACACAATTCGCACTACGCATTTAAATTTGCATAGGAATAAAACGCTCAAAAATACTTCGAAAATCGCTGGCATGATGTGGAGAAATCCCAACTACCTTTTACTTATCCTATAAAAGATTGTTCAGTTCATTTGCTGCTGTTAAACCACTATTATTGCTACAGAATAATCAGCGAAATCTCACAAATTACTACGAAATTTTTACAGAAATGATCAGTTTTTCAATGTAGTCCTTTATCGTTGTTATTTGGGGTTTGATGCGTTCGACTAATAGGTCATATGCGTTCGTATCACTCAATTGTTCTGTGCCTTCTGTGTTCACTAGCTTGCTTTGGGTGTCACTTTGGTCAATATTCACTGAACTTGATCATGTATCACTTATCTTGCTATTGGTAGGGGGTAATACACCTGCAGCAACTGCCTGCATTGAAGAACAGGAATAAAATAATGCAACTGTGCTTTGTCATACAGCAATTAAAATACATAACCACACAATTATAATAAATAAAACATTTTTACATTATAGCCTATTACATACTTACATATATAGAAATTTAATCAGATAAAATATGAAAAGATGGATAAGGATAATAAAACAAATAAAATAGAAAAATAGATAACTCTAAAATAAAATAATGTGGGAGGGGCAGCATGGCCATCAAGATTAAAATAATATGGAGCCATCTATCATTTATCTTGCTTATTATAGGGGTTAATCCCCATTAGCACCTGCCATCAATTATAAACAGGAACCATAATGATACAAATACCTTATCAAACAGTAAATACAATTTTTATACAAGTCAATTATAATAAATAATACATTTAACCTGTAACCTGTCACCTAGATCAAATTATAAACAAATAAGGCAACTCTAAAAAAGGAAACATGCAGAAAAAAAAAAAAAATTTAGGGAATGAACCAAACCAGTAGTCTTAATAGTTTTTTTTTTTTTTTTACAGAAATGATCAGTTTTTCAATGTAGTCCTTTTTTAACAATTTGCTGTTCACGTGATTCCTGAACGTTTTCTCTCGCGTGCACCGGAAAATTACAACGCATGTAACTGTTTATTTTCCCACAAAAGAACCCGTAAGAAATCGTCCGTAATCTGAACAATTTCTGAGGTATGTCGAAACTAAAGGTTACTGTTTTACGGTTTTCGGAGCAATAAGAATTCCTTATTTTTAAAACCAACAGTGATAAAAGTTTTTTTTTTTCGCAGGTGAAAAAACTTGGTGAGCGATGAAATTTCACAAAAATGGTGGCATTTTCAGAGCATTGTAGGAAAATTCAATTTCCTATTGCAAATTTTCATGTGACAACATGTAAAATCTAATCTTAAATTTTTGGTTTAAGTTTGGCATGCTTTTAAAGGCCAAACATATTTCAAGGTTGACTGTGCTTGACGTTGAAAAAATATATTTGATAAAATTACCCGTAATGGCGTAAAGTTTGACAAGGTTTTAGATGTCACATATAGCACAAGTTGACTGAACTTGAATTTTATAAATATTTTCGATATAATTAGGCAAAGATGGCGGCATTGTCCCAGCAATATGCGAAAATTGCACTCAAATTGCAAATTATGCATTGTGAATGCAAAATTTTGATAGGAACCTTTGGAAATGTAAAACAATTTAGTTTTCATTTTGTTGTAAACAATAAATGTCAGAATTTTACTTCCTATGAAAACATATTGAATTGCAAATTTTGCTGGGAACCATGGAAAACCTGTAGTTTCAAAATTTTTGGTTTAAACTTGGCACGCTTTTAAAGGCCACAATTACAAAATCGACTGCCCTGGAAGTTGGAAAATATAAGCTGTTATTCCATACGGAAACTTGCAGTATATGTGATATAATTTCGCAAATACGGCGGTGGTATTTTCTTACACAGCTACGCGCGCTCCTCTTCCATCCCGATCCTTACAAAGCCTCCCTCTTCACACCCTCCTAAGAGTTCCCACTTTCCTTAAATCTTTCCTTGCATCCTCCCACCCCCATTCTATTCGTATCTTAGTATAATACTAAATTAATCCGAATTCTAGATTATACCCTTGATCGTACCAAAACGTGTATGTAGCAGTCTACAATGTCGAAATCCCTTCCAAATTTTGCAACAAAATTCAATGCTTTTGGAAAAAAAAACTGTCCGACATTTATTTAGAATCATATAGTATTTATGCGCAATTATGCGCACATGTCGAAAGAACATAAAAACGAAGGAAAAAATCGAAACAAGGAATGAAAAAGAAAATTGAACAACTACGAGGAGCCAAAATATTGGCCCTGACCATGAGGGCTCATATGACAGTTTTTTCCCCTTTGGACGAATATTTAAGCAAATCTAGTTTTTTTCGGTAAAAGGTCCGACTTTGTCTAATGGTTGAGATAGAAAATGATCGTACTGTTTATATCTCTCTACAGTGCCCGGATTATCAAAATGGGAACAGGATTATATTTGTATTAGCTCTGCATTTCGTGTTGCCAATTTTAGTAATTCAACGTATGCTGGAATATATTCTATGGATTTTCGAACTTCCATTGATGTAAACAAATGCTCAAAGCTGCTATAGAATATGCTAAAAAGTGTATATGTCAACTAAAATTCTTTTGTCAAAAATAAAGAAACAACAATGTTTTAGAAGAATCACGATTTCAGTCACCTTACGATAGCGCTGAGGATGAAAGAGTTGCGCGTGCTATCTGAACATGCATACGTTCGATCCCGTTTGTCGTAAGGAAATGATATCAGTGTTAATTTCGCTTATAATTTTTTTCTTTTTACATTGTGGAATCTTGTAGAATATTGGTTGAAAAATTCCTTTTTAAGAAATTTATTTTGCAAAAACGTTATTCGGGTATGTCAAAATTTTATAGAAACACACAAAATGTTTATATACAAACATTTGTGTTAGTCTCCTATTGAATCACAAAAACTAGCGAAACTTAGAATGCAAACCATGCATCATTTTTACCTCAGTTTTGGTTTCTGATTTTTTACTCCTGAGTTCTGACATGATTTAAAAGAGACATGAATTTTGCATTCCGCAATCTAATTACGATGAAATAAAAAATTCACGTAAATTACGAGAAAAAATTGGCAGTTTTTCTCAGTGGTGCCAACTCACAAAAACTTAGGGGTACGGAGGGAGGAGGGCACATTATTTTTCAAATCCAGAAGGGGGGCTATTTTTGTTTTTGTTTTTCAAATTTTTAAATGAAAATACACAACAATGGTATTTATAAAAATCTAGAGGGAAACCTCCCCCTCCAGTTGGTGCTATTGCAGTTTTCGTGTTAAAATTTTACAAAGATGTTAGTTTTTTAGTATCTCAGTGCGAAATTTCTCATTGTGACTTCAGGTTTCACATCTGGACCTCACCTATCTGACGTCAAATCATATACAAACTATAAAAAACTTCTTTGCTTGAAATTCTCGATATTACCTTTAATTCCTACATGGCGCTATTGGCGAAAAAACGCAATTCGAACATTTAATTTGCATAGGAAGAAACGTGCAAAAAATACTTGAAAAATTGCTGGCACGATGTGCAGAAATCACAACTACTCTTGACTTATCTTATAGAAGATTTTTCAGTTCATTTGCTCCTGTTAAACTTCTATTATTACTACCAAATAATCAGCAAAATCTCGCAATTTACTACAAAATTTTTACAGAAATAATCAGTTTTTCAATGTAGTCCCTTTTATAACAATTTACTATTCACGTGATTCCTGAACACGTTGTCTTGCTTGCACTTGAAAATTCGCGTGCACTCGTACAACGCATGTAAATGTTTATGTTCTCGCAAAACAGCTCGTAAAAAAAATTGTCCGTAATCTGAACAATGTCGGAACTAACAGTTACTGTTATATGGTTTTCGGAGCAATAAGAATTCCTTATTTTGAAAACCAACAAAGATGAAAGTTTATTTTTTCGCAGGTGAAAATTTTCGCTGAGCGATGAAATTTCACAAAAATGGTGGCATTTCAGAGCATAGTAGGAACATTCAATTTCAACTACAAATTTTCATGGAGAACATGTAAAATCTAATTTTAGCCTTTTGGTTTAAGTTTGGCATGCTTGTAAAGGCCAAACATTTTACAAGTTGACTGCGCTTGACGTTGAAAAATATGCTCGATAAAATTACTCGAAAATGACGGCATTGATGCAGTATATTGCAGGAATTGAGTTGCGACAGCAAATTTTGGATTGCGATTACAAATTTTCATGGGAATAACGGGAAATTTCTAATTCTAATTTTTGGTTTAAGTTCGACATGGTTTTATATGTCAGTTATAGCTCAAGTTGACTGAGCTTGAATTTGATAAATGTTTCGATATAATTATGCAAAGATAGCGGTATTATCCCAGCAATATGCGAAAATTGCACTCCAATTGCAAATTTTGCATTGTGAATGCAAAATTTTAGTGGGAACCGTTGGAAATGTAAAGCAATTTTGTTGTCATTTTGTTGTAAACAATAAATATCAGACTTTTACTTCCTATGGTAGCATATTGAAATGGAAAAAATTTTGATGAGAAACCCATGGAAAATCTGTAGTTTTCAAAATTTTTGGTTCAAACTCTTATGGCATTTCTTGTAGAAAATAATGTCATAGAAACTTCAAAAAAGAGCTCTTGGAGAGCGACCAGCCCCTCCCCCTCCCCCACGTCAATCATTTCCCCAAACACATCCAATGAAAATTTTGAGATAGCCATTTTGTTCAGCGTAGTTTAAAGATTTGGGAATTATGACTTTAAGGATGACAACCCCCCTCCCCACAGCCCTCAGGGCAAGGGTTTTAAGTTATGCCCTGGGGGATATAAGTTTTTTTTTTATAGAAACGGTGGTCATATTAACCTCCCAAGTGCTTTAAAGCGTGCTTGCGTTATTATTCTTTTTAAAGGTGGATCAAGGAATGATCCTGCAAATTATCGTCCCATATCCCTTTTGTTACTGTTTAGTAAAATATTTGAAAAAGCTATGCTTTCTCGAATTCTTAATTTTCTTAATTCTAAACACTTTTTCATGATTTTCAGTTTGGTTTTAGGGCGAAGCACTCAACTGAGCATGCATGTACAACTCTTTTGACTTATTTACATTCAGTTCTTGACTCTGGTCTGATACCTGCTGCTCTTTTTCTCGATGTACGAAAAGCATTCGACTCATTAACACACAAGATTCTTCTTTGGAAACTGTCCCATATTGGTATAAGAGGGAATACTTATTCTTGGTTTCTATCATATTTATCTGGTTGAGTCATCTCGGTTGATCCGCAATTTTCTAACCCTTCGGGAATAGAGTTTGGCGTTCCACAAGGATCTGTTATTGGGCCGAAACTCTTTTTAATCTATGTCAATGACCTTATTAATGCGGTTCAAAATTTAAAACATACCATTTGCTGTCGTCTTGTAAACCAGCATCCGTCACTAATTGTGACAGGAGTGTTCGTCCTTACCGGATGCACTTATTGCTTTTGCTGATGACAGTGCTCTTGGCACAGCTGGTAGAACTGAGTCTGATCTTCGTTCAAAGATAAATGCCCTTTTTTGAAAGAGGTTATCCAATGATTTGATGTAAATTATCTCTCCTTAAATGTCGGGAAGTCATTTTTTTTTCTCATTTTCGCCTCCAGAGTTTCAAAGGCTTGTCCTTACTTAAATGAAATACACGTATCAAGAGGTTCTCTAAGTAGACCTAGGGATCGTTACGTTCAATTCCTAGGCATCTTGCTTGACAAAAATCTTTCCTTCAAGCATCATATTGACCTGATTAAAATGAAAGTCTCCAGGAGTCTTGGAATCCTTAGAAAGCTTAAACACATATTTGCAGGGTCGATTCTTAGAATCTTGTTCTACAGCCTAGTTCAGTCTCTTATGTTTTCATATTGTTCTGTTATTTGGATGTCAACTTTTCTCCCTCGTCTCTGAAGTCACTTTTAAACTTTCTGATAAAGCAAGGACTCTTATTAAGGAAACTAACCGATCTTCACTTAAACCCGTGCTTGATTTGAAATCTCTCTATTTTCTTTCTTGTTCTTCTTTCACCTTTTTAAAGTTGCACGGCCATCTTCCTGCTGCTCTATGTAAAAATATATCTTTTGTTTCTGATCAATCGACTTATCATCTCTGCACTTCCAGCAATTTACAGATTCTTCATACTCCATCAGTGAGGTCTGATTTCAACCCTCTGACAACTTGCAACAGATTTGGAACACGCTCCCTGTGTCTGCACGAAGCTGCCACTCGTTTGGTATGTTGAAAAATTATGCTAGGGATTTTCTAGCTGGTAACGAAGTTTTTTTTTTAAGTTGGTCATTGTATCTTATGATTTTTTTTTATCTTATGATTTCTCTTGTGTTGAGTCTCTTAAAGGTGTGAATGTATGATGTTGAAAATGTTTTTTTTTTTTAAGTATTTGTTTCATTTTTGTTTCTCCCCTGTTTTTTTCCTGGCCATAGAGCCTTACGGGGAGTTTATATTGAAGTGTATTTTGTTGAGTTTAATGATTGAATAAATTGATTGATTGATTGATTAGAATAGTTTACACAAGGAGTAGAGATACTCAAAAATCATCCTGGCCTGCATAGGTACCACGTTTTGATTTTATGACGGTCATGTAAAATGTACCTCTTTCATAACAGGACAATTCTTCCCCTCGAACTTAAATTCGTTATATATTCAGACATTCAAAAAAAAAAAATAGAATAGGCGAAAGAAAAACAAAATTTTAAACTTACTATCCCAGCTGTCCATATTGACTCTCTTTCTGATTTTATTGTCCTATTCAACTAAATAAAATGAACAGTATTCAAAAAAAATTTCGTCACAGAGAATCTTACCAAATTAATTGTGATAAAAAAAAAACTGGAAGTAAAAAGAGACTTGGACGCAATATTCACCGAAACTAAAAATAGAATTCTCATGACAATTGCTAAACCGGCAGTGATGGCTTTTTTTGCTAATTCTAAATGTTTAAAATTCTTTCAGTTTTATTTTTACCCACTCAAAAGCAAAAATCTAAGAAAATAGGCCTGATTTTTGAAAAAGGGACCCCCCCCCAAAAAAAAACAAGCGATCTTATTGAAAATCTCTTTAATGGATACATCATATCAGAGAACCCTACCCTAGAAGTTTCAAGCTCCAATCTTGAAAATGTGGAGTTTTTTTTTTTTTTTAGAAGAAATATCGTCGATGTATGTTTATTTGTTTTGTTTTTTCCCAGGGATGATTGTATCAAACCAAAGGTCCCAAGATAATTGGGAGGGAGGTCATTCAAACGTAAATTTAAAGCTCTTTTTTAAGTGACCGCACAGATTGGGCCAGGGGAAAGTCTAGTTTTTTCTGCTATTTTAGGGCACAAAACTACGACTTTACCCCGAAGAGGATGAATTTGCAATCAATTTAAAATTCTGAGAAGCTAATTGATTTAAAGTATCAATATATATTTTTAGGTTTTCCAGTTGTAAAAGAAGTACTGCCACATGGTGGCACTGCTAGAGTCAACCAAGTTGATTGGCTTTTATTTGTAATTAAATAAAAAAAACAAGTTTTTTTAACTGAAAGTAAGGAACGACGTTAAAACTTAAAACGAACAGAAATTATTCCGTATATGAAGGGGGCTGTCCCCTCCTCAACGCCTCGCTCTTTACGCTAAAGTTTTTTTTATTGTTTAAAAAAATAGAGTTGTGAAAAGTCAAACTTTAGCGTAAAGAGCGAGGCGTTGAGGAGGGGACAGCCCCTTCATATACGGAATAATTTCTGTTCGTTTTTAAGTTTTAACGTCGTTCCTTACTTTCAGTTAAAAAAACTTGTTTTTTTTATTTAATTTTTGAACGTTTTTTTTGAATTAATACAGGTTTTGATTTTGGCTCCCGTTACATGAATAATTAAAACAAAATTTGCATATTATATTTGGTTAAATGGCTTTCTAGAAACTTGTTTAATTTATTTACGAACGTTTTTATTAGTAATAAATATACGTAACTTAGAATTAACTTACGTAACGAACTTCTATATTCATAAATTTTTAAACACGTATATTAGGGGGTTCGCCCCCTAGTCAATACCCTGCTCTTTAAACTATAGTTCGAATTTTTTTTTCCAGTTCTTTAAAATGACCTCTAATCACAATCAGTTGATCAGTTTGAAAAACTTGTTTTTTTTTATTTAATTCCTGATCTTTTTCTTTTTAAGTTGCTATTCAGTCTCTGACCTGTGAAGACCAATTTGTTCTTTCAAAAAGATTAAATACCAGTTTTGAACAAGTGGTTGAAAAAGGATTATATCCGGAATCAATTAGAGTCCGTAGCTAATTCAGTGACTGTTTATTTCGTAACATTTTGCTGTGGGTTAAAGTGACCTAGATTCAGGATATTCATTTAGATTTTGGATCATTTTTACATCCAACACCCATTGTGAACGGTGGCTGGTGTTTACCCCCCGTCCGTCCGTGGAAAATACTCCCGAGGCAAGACCTATTTTTCATTTCACCCGTGTTGTGACGTAATAATCGAGTGATACCTGTTTTGGTTTATACATTAGCTGGCTGGCGCTGGACTTTTTGAATATTTATTTGGAATATTTTGTTTGGCCTCACGTAAAGATAAGTCTTTTGCTTTTTTTATCTTACTACTCATAATCATGGCTTTTAAACAGTTTGATCTTGCTCTTGCGAAGTTCAAGGATTATCCCCTCTGGCCAGTAAGAATAATCAAAGCTGGTAAAGATACACGAGGCAAGCCAGTTTATACGGCATTTTGCTATGGATCGCATGATGAATTTCGCCTCGTGGCTGCAAATCTCCAGGTTTATGATCCTACCACTGTTAATTTGTCCGCTCCTGCACTGCTTCAAAAAAAGCTTTTGAAGAGCTTGCTACTACGCCCTCATATTTACATGAGACTATCAAAAACATACCTTGCGATGAGAGGTAATGATAAGAGCAGAGCAAATGACCCAGCATTAGCATTATCTAGCAGTATTAGCCCGATACAACAGAAACTTGTAGCTACCCAAGCTGAACTGGATAAAACCAGAAATGACCTGATGGACAGTATAACTCAAAAAGTTTCGGAAAACTGGCTAGCTCAGACTCTCTTAAGGAATCGACTGAGCTTATTGCTAGTCAAATTTATGATGCTCTCATGATTGAATTTAACCCCAAGTTTCAGCGAATTGATAAGTCGCTAAAGGGACTGAGTAATGAACTTGAAAATTTAGAGGACAGACTGAACAGGCTTGAGAATAAGTTGGATAGTTATGAACAAGAATCACTACTAGACAGCCTGGTTTTTCACGGTGTTAGGCAGAAAACTGGTGTTGACACTCGTTCTGCTGTGTTGTTAACTATTAATCAGAAGATGTCTTTGCCTGAAATTAGTACAAATGAGGTCGTGAACGTGTATAGACTTAGACTGAATAATGCTGCTACAGCTGATTCAACTCAGGCGGTTCCATCTACTCCAAGGGTCGCTCCGATAATAGTGAAGTTTTCGAGCAAAAGCTTTGCTTGTAAAGTGTTCAAGGCCAAATCCAAGTTGGCCTCTAGTGGTATTTTTTGTTGTTGAGTCTCTGACCAAGCAGAGACGAGATATTCTGAATGCGGCGAAAGACAGATTCGGTCAGCGGAATGCTTGGTCTGATCGGGGACAAATATTGGCAAAGCCTAGTGACGGGACTCCAATAAAAAAAATAAGGTCTCTCGCTGACTGTATCTAGTTGTTTTTTTTTTTGTTTGTTTTTTTTCTGTCTGTTTTTTTTTTTTTTTTTTGTTTTTTTTTTTTTTTTTTTTTTTTTTTTTTTTTTTGTTCTCTCATTGATTGTTTGTTTATTGTCCCTTTTTTCTTTTTTTTTTATCTATACCAATTCACTAGTTTTTGGTTCATTTTTTTCTTCTCTGTTTTTTTTTTTTTTTTTTTTTTTTTCTCAAAAATATTGTTTGTTTCTATTTATTTTTGGGTGCACTTTTCGGTATTTTTTTTTCTTTTTATTACTTTCGGTTGTGTCATTTTTCGATGTTAATATTTTTCTTCTGCATAGATACCATAGCTCTGCTGTGAAGTCGTTAACCTTTGGTCTGGTGAGTTTGGTCGCGGAGCGGATTTACTATCCACCGTAAGTAAAATGATTAATTCTTTTAGTGACCAGGGTGATGTTAACTCTTTGGGGGAACGTTTTGTTGAGTTACAAAATAATCCTTTAGATATAGAAAGTATAATTAATAATTCAGTTGGAAGTAGGAATAGGAATTATAATGATCCTAAATCGGTTGTTGAAAGTAAATATGTTTCGCAATTAAGTGGTTCTGCCTCTTCTAAACAAGATGGTATTTTCTCTGTGCTTCACCTAAACATTCAGGGACTTTGTTTCCTCTTTTGATGAGCTGAAACGGATCGTCAGTGGTGGAACTCCGGATGTTATTGGATTGTGTGAAACTTTCCTGGATTCAAAAAAAGGATATGCTTTTAGATATCCAAAGATTTAGGATGGGAGAGGATGAACCGAAACAGATGGCGAAAGGTGGCCTTGCCCTGTATATTGCCGATCATCTTGTATATAATTTCCGAAGTGATTTGAGTAGAAATGAGGAAGGAATCTTTGAATCCCTTTTTATTGAGATTAAGTCAGGTTGTAAGAATTTAGTTGTTGGTTTGGTTTACAGATCCCCTAGTGGATCTATTCCTTCGTTTATGAAAATTCTAGAAGAGGTTTCGGACTTACTCCAAAAGCATCCTTGCGAACTAATCCTTATGGGGGATTTCAATATTAACCTGCTGGATCAAAATTCTGCTTCGGCTGCAGATTTTTTTGTCAATGATGCTTTCTGCGGGAGCTCTACCCTCAGTTTGTATACCCACCCGAGTTACTGAGATGCATGCATCACTTATTGATAATATTTTTTCGTCACTAGATGTCTTAGATAATTCGGTGATGATTAGTGATATTTCTGATCATTTCCCTGCTATTTCACGGTATAGGACTGCTAATCGATCGCAGCGTAAAGTTTCGCCATCTAATCTCCCCATTTTTCCGTTTTGGTGTCAGTGAGATCAGTCTACTTAAATCTCGTTTGACTGATCAGTCATGGGATAGTTTGGATTCTGAATCGGATTTTAACCGCTCTTTTGATTTCTTTTATGATTCAGTAAAAGAAGGTTATCCTAGAAGTTTGCCACCAGAATCCAAAGCCTCATACCTCGAAAAGGATAGTACTGCTGAATCCGTGGATGACTCCAGGTCTCCATAAAAGCTGGAAAGGAAGGAAAAATTATCTGTGGAAACTATATAAGGCTTCGTCATCTGCTTCTCATCATCAGCGGTTCAAGGCCTATAGGAATATATTTAATTCTCTGTGTCGGAAGGCCAAGTCTCAGTATTATCACAGGAAATTTTCTGAGTGTGGAAAGGATGTTGGGAAGACATGGAAAATTATTAATTCTGTACTTAAACCTACTCCCCCTCCGCCTTCAGTTCCAACAACGTTGATAGTTGACGGTAAAAAACTGTCCAAGGAGAAGAAAATGTTCAGCTAGAGCTTACGTCTTATTTTGCTAATATAGGAAAAGCGACTGCTTCATCTGTGAGCTCTACAACTCCTCGTTGCGATTTCAGAGCCTATCTTGGACCCCCATGTTTAAAGTCAATGGTTTTGAACCCTGTTTCTGAGTTTGAGGTAGCTCGGATCGTAAATGCACTTAAAGGTTCATCGTCTTCAGGGCCAGACAGAATTCCTACAAGGGTTATCCGTGCCGTTCTTCCCGCTATTCTGTCACCATTGACTAAGCTTGTCAATCTGTCTTTCGTGATTGGAATTTTCCCTGAATCACTCAAGCGAGCTAAGGTTATAGTGCTGTATAAAGGTGGGTCCGCGGAGTGATCCTGCTAATTATAGGCCAATTTCTCTTCTATCTGTTTCAGCAAAATTTTTGAGAAGGCTATGCTATCCAGGCTTCTTAGTTTTCTGGATGTCAAAAATTTTTTCCATGATTTCCAGTTTGGATTCCGAGCGAATCACTCTACAGAGCATGCTTGCGCATCTCTCTTGAATTTCATTCATTCGGCAATAGATTTTGGTCTTATCCCGGCAGCTTTATTTTTGGATGTTCGTAAAGCTTTTGATTCTTTGACTCATCAGATTCTTCTTTGGAAATTATCGCATATTGGTATAAGATCAAATGTTTTTTCTTGGTTTGAATCATATCTTTCTGGTAGACTTATTTCAATTGATCCGCTTTTCCGAAGCCCTTCTGAAGTAGAATATGGTGTCCCCCAGGGATCTGTTCTTGGCCCCGTTTTATTTCTGATTTATGTCAATGATCTGATTTCAGCAGTCAAGAACACCAGTCCTCTGGTATGCTGCAATCTGTGTCATCCGGATGTTCCTTCGTGTCCCAATGCTACTTCTAATGAAGATTGCCTCGTTGCTTTTGCTGACGACAGCACTTTTGGGACTCTAGGGAGGACGGAATGTGATGTCAGGTCTAATCTGGTGGCAATATTTTAGAGAGTAGTTCATGGTTTGAGGCGAATTACTTGGCCTTGAATGTTACCAAGTCACATTTTCTTATTTTTTCTCGAATTGGTGTAGCTTTCCCTCAACTGACACAGCTTCAGGTGTCACAAGGCTTCTTGTGTAGACCAAAGAATCGGTTGGTCCGATTTCTTGGTATCCTGCTTGATGAGAGCCTTTCGTTTAGACACCATATAGCCATGATTAGGGTTAAGGTCTCACGGAGTTTGGGTGTCATTCGAAAACTCAAACACACCTTTCCTGGATCTATTCTGAAGCTTCTTTTTTTCTGCCTTGTCCAGTCATATGTCTCTTATTGCCCCATAGTATGGATGTCTACTTTTCCTTCTACACTGCGGTCGCTTTCTGTCATGTATGATAAAACACGGCGTCTGGTTATGGACACCAACCGTTCTTCGCCAAGACCGCTTCTAAATCTACAGTCTATCTACATTTCTTTCTTGTGCTTCTTTTGTTTTTCATCAGCTTCATGGAAATCTTCCAAAATCTCTTCAAAAAACTCCTCAGTTTATTTCTGATTCAGCTCCATATAACCTTCGTTCGTCACATAATATCTGCATTCCTCCTACTCCCACTGTGCGGTCAGATTTCAATCCCCTCATCGCTTGTCATCAGGTTTGGAACTCCCTGCCTTCTTCAGTACAGAAATGTCACTCGTTTGGCACTTTCAAGAGGATTCTTAAGGACCATTTAGTTAAGAATCAAACTGAATAATTTTTTTTTTTTTTTTTTTTTTTTTTTTTTTTTTTTTTTTTTTTTTTTTTTTTTTGTGGAGTTGATGTCCCCTGAATGGTTAGTTTGTTTTTATGGTGGTTTTTCTCTGCGCTATGACTCCCAGGCCTCAGGTATGATTATCATTTTTTATTGGTGAAACTTGTATAGTTCACTAAGGAGTAGCATTCATGAAGATAGGTTAAATTTTATTGCTTTCGCACACCATTTTATTACAGTCTAATAATTACAGTCTGTTTCGACGACAGGAATTCGCTTATAGTATTTTTTTTTTTTTTTTTTTTTTTTTTTTTTTTTTTTGAGTCTATTAATATAATTAATTTATTTAGTTTATTTATTCTAATTTTTTCTATAGTTTCTATTTTATTTATATTTTCTTTTCTTCTCATTCATATTTGAGTAAGTGATCATTTTAAAATTTCTTTTGTTTTTTATCCTTGAGTATGTAATTCATATGTCTTCCCTCTTTGTACAGGCCAATGAGCCTTTGAGGGATTTATAACATCTAATATTGTATGTGTATTTAATGAAGAATAAAACTTATCTTATCTTATCTTAATAATGCTGGGAAATCCGGCGCCCCCTTCATAGCAATGTCCCTTCCCCCATGAAAACTTCCTTCATGGAAAGATCCTTCCATATAGCCCCCGACCCTCTCCTTCCCCCACCTACCAGAAAAACTCTCCTCTGAAAAAGTCTGTATACTTCCCCAATAACCAATACTATATGTTAACATTGAGTAAAGTTCATAACTTTCAGCCCTCCCCCTGGGGACTTTGGGGGATCAAGTCATCCTAAAAGACATTCTTATCATATTTTCGACCATGATGAACAAAATGGCTATCTCAAAATTTTGATCGGGTGAATTTGGGAAAAAAATGAGCGTGGGAGGGGGCCTAGTTGCCCTCCATTTTTTTTGGTCACTTAAAAAGGGCACTAGAACTTTTAATTTCCGTTCCAATGAGCCCTCCCACGATATTCTAGGACCACTGGGTCGATACGATCACCCCTGGGAAAAAAAAAAAAAAAAACAAACAAACAAACAAACAAATAAACACGCATCCGTGATCTTTCTTCTGGCAAAAAATAGAAAATTCCACATTTTTGTAGATAGGAGCTTGAAACCTCTACAGTAAGGTTCTCTGATACGCTGAATATGATGGTGTGATTTTCATTAAGGTTCTATAACTTTTAGGGGGTCTTTCCCCCTTTTTTCGAAAATCAGCCAAATTTTCTCAGGCACTTAACTTTTGATGGGTATAATAAACTTAATGAAACTTATATATTTGAAATCAGAATTAAAATCTGATTCTTTTGATGTATCTATTGGTATCAAAATCCCGTTTTTTTAGAGTTTCGGTTACCATTGAGCCGGGGTCGCTCCTTACTTACAGTTCGTTACCACGAACTGTTTGATGAAATTAGGCTATGTTTGGCGATCTGTAATTGCGGATCGGTTATAGTGAGGGCGGTGAGTCATTGTTTAGGCGGGGGTAGGGTAGATTCCTAAAAAAGCACATTTTAATGGACAAACTGCTTACTCTTTACGAGGCTTCAGACAAATGTTGAAAGAGGTAAGAGGGAGTAGAAATTAATTAAATTGTTTCTCTATACAGCAAAAATGTTACAATTCTCATTTCTACCAGCACAGAGGTGGAAAAGGCAAGGCAGGTCATCATTAGGCCCCACCAGGAAGTTTCTTTGGGGTTGCAAATAAGGCTCTAGGTGTCCCCCCCCCGCGACTACCCTCTCGCCAGAAAATACCCCCCCCCTTTCTGGAATATACCCCCCGAGGAAAATATCCCCTCCCCCCCCCCCCGGAAAATAACCCCCCACGGAAAATGCCCCTGGTGGACCCCCCCCCCCCCCGAAAATACCTCTCGGAAAAAATACCCCCCCCCCCAAGGAAAATACCCCCCCCGAAAAATAACCCTGGAAAATACCCCACCGCGGAAAATGCACCCACCCCGGTAAATACCCCCCCCCCCCCCCCCCCGTGGAAAATAAGGCTTTCCAGATTTGAGAATTTTATTTTTGAGTTTTTTTTTTTTTTTATTTCCGTAGGGGAAGGAATTTTGGTACTTGTGTATTACGCGCCACTCACTCAAGTTTACGCAGTGTAAAAATCGAGAACTAACCGGTTTCTTCGTTAGTATTTTTTTCAGCTTAGCCCGAGACAAGACAAAGACAAGTGACAGAATATAAGGGAAATATATAATTTGGGCTATATAATTGCACCTGAGGAGGGGGGGGAGGTAAAGTATTTGGACAGTTTTGAAGTCAAAAACAATTCTTTCTAGGTATATAGCCACTAAAAAATTACAGAAGAATAGCGAGGTATCTGGAAATTTTGTAAACAAAAAAAAAAAAAAAAAAAAAAAAAAAAAAAAAAAAAAAAAAAAAATCCCAAGTAAATGAAGTAAATGTAATGTTTCATTTAAGTGTTTTTTTTCCAAGTGTTAAGTTTTTTTTTTTTCAATGAATGTTTTTTCCAAGTATCAAGTACTATTATTAGGTTAATCTAGTGTTTTGTTTAAGTGTTTTATGATGATCGCTGATCAAAGTTAATGTTATTTTTGCCTCTCATTTATGTTATTTTATTGTGTTCATGGCCGTATATTTGGCTTTAAATATCCTTATCTATCTATCTATCTAATATGCAGAATAATTGTACCAAACACATTTTGCATGCATACTTACTATACTTTACCCCCCCCCCCCCCCTATACTTTACCTTGTCTCTTTTGTTAAAAGAGACAAGAATTTTGCATTCCGCAATCCAAGTACGACGAAATAAAAAAAAAAAAATCACTTAAATTACAAGCGAAATTTGCAGTTTCTGAGTGGCGCCAACTCTCGAAAACGTAGGGAGAAAGGAGCGCAAATGAATTTTCAAATCTGGAAGAGAGGGCTATTTCGGATTTTTCTCCAAATTTTTTAAATGAAATACCCAACAAGGGTATTTATAAAAATCTAGAGGGAAACACCTCCACTTTCCAATTGGTGCCATTGCAGTTTCCACATTAAAATTTTCTAAAGATGGTAGTGTTTTTGCATCTTAGTGCGAAACTCTCATTGTAACTTCAAATTTCACATCTGGGCCTCACCATATCTGGAGTCAAATCATATACAAACTATAAAAAAAATTATTTGCTTGAAATTCTAAATATTGCCTTTAATTCCTACTTGGCACTATTTGCGAAAAAACACAATTCGAACTACCCATTTAATTTGCATAGGAATAAAACGCTCAAAAATACTTTGAAAATCGCTGGCATGATGTGGAGAAATCCCCAACTACCCTTTACTTATCTTATAAAAGATTTTTCAGTTCATTTGCTGCTGTTAAACCACTATTATTGCTACAAAGTAATCAGCGAAATCTCACAAATTACTACGAAGTTTTTACAGAAATGATCAGTTTTTCAATGTAGTCCTTTATTGTTGTTATTTGGGGTCTGACGCGTCGACCAATAGGTCATATGCGTTTGTATCACTCGATTGTTCTGCGCCTTCTGTAATCACTAGCTTGCTTGGGTGTCACTTTGGTCATATTCACTGAACTTGATCATGTATCACTTATCTTGCTATTGGTAGGGAGTAATACACCTGCAGCAACTGCCTGCATTGAAAAGTAGGAATAAAAATAATGCAACTGTGCTTTGTCATACAGCAATTAAAATACATAACCACACAATTATAATAAATAATAAATTTTACATTATACCCTATTACATACCTCCATGTATAGAAATTCAATCAGATAAAATATGAATAGATAGATAAGGATAATAAAACAAATAATATAGAAAAAAGGATAACTCTAAAATAAAATAATATGGGAGGGGCAGCATGGCCATTGAGATTAAAATAATATGGAGCCATCTACCATTTATCTTGCTTATTATAGGGGTTGATCCCCATCAGCACCTGCCATCAATTATAAACAGGAATCATAATGATACAAATACCTTATCAACACAGCAAATACAATTTTTATACAAGTCAATTATAATAAATAATACATTTAACCTGTAACCTGTCACCTAGATCAAATTATAAACAAATAAGGCAACTCTAAAAAAGAAAACATGCAGAAAAAAAAAATGAATTTAGGGAATGAACCAAACCAGTAGTCTTAGTAGTAAGAGTTTTTTTTTTACAGAAATGATCAGTTTTTCAATGTAGTCCTTTTTCAACAATTTGCTGTTCATGTGATTCCTGAACACATTTTCTAGCGTGCACCGGAAAATTACAACGCATGTAACTGTTTATTTTCCCACAAAAGAGCCCGTAAGAAATCGTCCGTAATCTGAACAATTTCTGAGGTATGTCGGAACTAAGGATTACTGTTTTTACGGTTTTCGGAGCAATAAGAATTCCTTATTTTTAAAACCAACAGTGATAAAAAAAAATTTTTCGCAGGTGAAAATTCTCGGTGAGCTATTAAATTTCACAAAAATGGTGGCATTTTCAGAGCATTGTAGGAAAATTCAATTTCCTATTGCAAATTTTCATGTGACACATGTAAAATCTAATTTTAAATTTTTGGTTTAAGTTTGGCATGCTTGTAAAGGCCAAACATATTTCAAGGTTGACTGTGCTTGATGTTGAAAAATATGTTGTTAATAAAATTACCCGTAATGGCGTAAAGTTTGACAAGGTTTTAGATGTCACACATAGCACAAGTTTGACTGAACTTGAATTTTATAAATATTTTCGATATAATTAGGCAAAGATGGCGGTATTGTCCCAGCAATATGCGAAAATTGCACTCAAATTGCAAATTATGCATTGTGATTGCAAAATTTTAATGGGAACCGTTGGAAATATAAAACAATTTTGTTTTCATTTTGTTGTAAACAATAAATGTTAGAATTTTACTTCCTATGGTAGCATATTGAATTGCAAATTTTTCTGGGAACCATGGAAAACCTGTAGTTTCAAAATTTTTGGTTTAAACTTGGCACGCTTTTAAAGGCCACAATTACAAAATCAACTGCCCTGGAAGTTGCAAAATATAAGCTGTCATTCCATACGGAAACTTGCAGTATGTGTGATAGAATTTCGCAAATACGGCGGTGGTATTTTCTTACACAGCTACTCGCACTCCTCTTCCATCCCGATCCTTTCAAAGCCTCCCTCTTCACACCCTTCCAAGAAGTTCCCACTTTCCTTAAATCTTTCCTTGCATCCTCCCACCCCATTCTATTCATATCTTAGTATAATACTAAATTAATCCGAATTCTAGATTATACCCTTGATCGTACCAAAACGTGTATGTAGCAGTCTACAATGTCGAAATCCCTTCCAAATTTTGCAACGAAAATCAATGCTTTTGGAAAAAAAAAACTGTCCGACATTTATTTAGAATCATATAGTATTTATGCGCAATTATGCGCACATGTCGAAAGAACATAAAAACGAAGGAAAAAATCGAAACAAGGAATGAAAAAGAAAATTGAACAACTACGAGGAGCCAAAATATTGGCCCTGACCATGAGGGCTCATATGACAGTTTTTTTCCCCTTTGGACGAATATTTAAGCAAAATCTAGTTTTTTCGGTAAAAGGTCCGACTTTGTCTAATGGTTGAGATAGAAAATAATCGTACTGTTTATATCTCTCTACAGTGCCCGGGATTATCAAAATGGGTACAGGATTATATTTGTATTAGCGCTGCATTTCGTGTTGCCAATTTTAGTAATTCAGCGTATGCTGGAATATACTCTATGGATTTCGAACTTCCATTGATGTAAACAAATGCTCAAAACTGCTATAGAATATGCTAAAAAGTGTAAAATGTCAGCTAAAATTCTTTTGTCGAAAATAAAGAAACAACAATGTTTTAGAAGAATCACGATTTCAGTCACCTTACGATAATGCTAAGGAAAGAGCTGCGCGTGCTATCTGAACATGCATAGGTTCGATCCCGTTTGTCGTAAGAAATGATATCAGTGTTAATTTCGTTCGCTTATAATTTTTTTTTTTTTACATTGTGGAATCTTGTAGAATGTTGGTTGAAAAATTCCTTTTTAAGAAATTTTATTTTGCAAAAACGTTATTCGGGTATGTCAAAATTTTTATATAAACACAAAATGTTTTATATACAAACATTTGTGTTAGTCTCCTATTGAATCACAAAAACTAGCGAAACTTAGAATGCAAACCGTGCAACATTTTTACCTCAGTTTTGGTTTCTGATTTTTTTACTCCTGAGTTCTGACATGATTTAAAAGAGACATGAATTTTACATTCCGCAATCTAATTACGATGAAATAAAAAATTCACGTAAATTACCAGAAAAAATTGGCCGTTTCTCAGTGGTGCCAACTCACAAAAACTTAGGGGTACGGAGGGAGGAGGGCACCTTATTTTTGAAATCCAGAAGGGGGGGGCTATTTGTTTTTATTTTTCAAATTTTTAATGAAAATACCCAACAATGGTATTTATAAAAATCTAGAGGGAAACCTCCCCCTCCAGTTGGTGCTATTGCAGGTTTCGTGTTAAAATTTTACAAAGATGTTAGTGTTTTAGCATCTCAGTGCGAAATTCTCATTGTGACTTCAGGTTTCACATCTGGACCTCACCATATCTGACAAAATCATATTCAAACTATAAAAAACTTGTTTGCTTGAAATTCTCGATATTGCCTTTAATTCCTACATGGCGCTATTGGCGAAAAAAACGCAATTCGAACATTTAATTTGCATAGGAAGAAACGCGCAGAAATACTTTAAAAATTGCTGGCACGATGTGCAGAAATCACAAATACTCTTGACTTATCTTATAGAAGATTTTCAGTTCATTTGCTCCTGTTAAACTTCTATTATTACTACCAAATAATCAGCAAAATCTCGCAATTTACTACAAAATTTTTACAGAAATAATCAGTTTTTCAATGTAGTCCTTTTATAACAATTTACTATTCACGTGATTCCTGAACACGTTTTCTTGCTTGCACTTGAAAATTCGCGTGCACTCGTACAACGCATGTAAATGTTTATGTTCTCGCAAAACAGCTCGTAAAAAATTGTCCGTAATCTGAACAATGTCGGAACTAACAGTTACTGTTATATGTTTTTCGGAGCAATAAGAATTCCTTATTTTGAAAACCAACAAAGATGAAAGTTTATTTTTCGCAGGTGATAATTTTCGCTGAGCGATGAAATTTCACAAAAATGGTGGCATTTCAGAGCATAGTAGGAACATTCAATTTCAACTACAAATTTTCATGGAGAACATGTAAAATCTAATTTTAGCCCTTTTGGTTTAAGTTTGGCATGCTTGTAAAGGCAAACATTTTACAAGTTGACTGCGCTTGACGTTGAAAAATATGCTCGATAAAATTACTCGAAAATGACGGCATTGATGCAGTATATTGCAGGAATTGAGTTGCGACAGCAAATTTTGGATTGCGATTACAAATTTTCATGGGAATAACGGGAAATTTCTAATTCTAATTTTTGGTTTAAGTTCGACATGGTTTTATATGTCACTTATAGCTCAAGTTGACTGAGCTTGAATTTGATAAATGTTTTCGATATAATTATGCAAAGATAGCGGTATTATCCCAGCAATATGCGAAAATTGCACTCCAATTGCAAATTTTGCATTGTGAATGCAAAATTTTAGTGGGAACCGTTGGAAATGTAAAACAATTTTGTTGTCATTTTGTTGTAAACAATAAATATCAGACTTTTACTTCCTATGGTAGCATATTGAAATGAAAATTTTGATGAGAACCATGGAAAATCTGTAGTTTCAAAATTTTGGTTCAAACTCTTATGGCATTTCTTATAGAAAATAATGTCATAGAAACTTCAAAAGGAGCTCATGGAGAGCAGCCAGCCCCTCCCCTTCCCCCACGTCAATCATTTCCCCGAACACATCCAATGAAAATTTTGAGATATCCATTTTGTTCAGCGTAGTTTAAGATGTGGGAATTATGACTTTAAGGATGACAAACCCCTCCCCACAGCCCTCAGGGCAAGGGTTTTAAGTTATGCCCTGGGGGGATATAAGATTTTTTTTTTTTATAGAAACGGTGGTCATATTAACCTCAGAGGGAGCTCATGTGATTGGTAATCATAAGTTCTACTGGCCTTTTTAACAGTCAAAAGTGATAGGACGTCAACCAGTGCCCCCCCCCCCCCACACTATCCATTTCCAAAACACATCCAATCAAAATTTTTGAGATAAACATTTTGTTCAGCGTAGTTCAAAGGTCCAGAAATTATGTCTTTGAGGAAGACCCCCTCCCTCTCCATAGCCCTCAGGGCAAGGGTAGTAAGTTATATAAATGGGGGTCAATCATAGGCAGCGCAATCGTGCTGCCTAAGTAAATAACGATGTTGGCACAATGTATTATTTTTTTCCATACCAGGGCACTTCGTATCGAAAGAGCTGTCGTAGAAACTTCGAAAAGGGCTCATTCGATTTGAAATTGGAGTGGCTAGTGCCCTTTTTAATATTCGAAAGTGATTGGAGGGCAACTAGCTCCCCCCTCCCCTACGCCAATAATTCTCCCAAACACATCCAATCAAAATTTTGAGATGGCCATTTTATTCAGTGGAGTTGATTTCCTGATAGAAAATATATTTTTGAGGAGGACACTCCCCCAAAACCCTCAGGGCAAGGTTTTTAAGTTATGCCCTGGGGGCATATAAGAACGATGTTGGCACAGTGTATTATTTGTTATTTTTTTTCCTTTAGAGCAGGGCACTTCGTATCGAAGAAGTTGTCGAGGAAACTTTGACAAGGGCTTATTCAATTGGAAATTGGAGTGGCTTGTGCCCTTTTTAATAGTCGAAAGCGATTGGAAGGCGACTAACACCCCTCCCACGTCCACCATTTCCCGAAAACAGATTCCAATAAAAATTTTGAGATAGCCATTTTGCTCAGCGTAGTTGATTTCCAGATAGAAATTATATATTTTTGAGGAGGACAATACCCCACAGCCCTCAGGGCAAGTGTTGTAAGTTATGCCCTGCGGGCATATAAGGTTTTTTAGGAGGCGTTGTCGTAGAAACTTCAAAAAAAGGCTCATTCGATTGGAAATTCAAAAGGCTAATGCCCTTTTCAATAGTCGAAAGTGATTGGAGGGCAACTAACCTCCCTCTCACGCCCACCTTTTCCCCAAACACATCCAATCAAAAATTTTGTGACAGCCATTTTCTTCAACCTAGTTTTAAGTTCTGGAAATTAGGTCTTTTAGGATGACAACCCCCCCCCCCCCACAGCCCTCAGGGCAAGGGTTGTAAGTTATGCCCTGGGGGCATATAAGGTTTTTATAGAACGCGTTGTCGTAGAAACTTCAAAAAGGGCTCATTCGACTGGAAATTGAAATGGCTAGTGCCCTTTTTAAGTCGAAAGTGATTGGAAGGCAATTAACACCCCTTCCACGCCCACCATTTTCCCAAACACATCCAATAAAATTTTGAGATAGCCAATTTGTCCCACGACATTCACAGTTCGGAAATTATACTTTTGAGCAGGACACTCCCCTACAGTCTTCAGGGCAAGGGTTATAAGCTATGCCCTGGGGGCAAATAAGGTTTTTATTGAAATCTTTGTCGTAGAAACTTGAAAAAGGGCTCATTCGATTTTTAAAAATTCAAAGGGCTAGTGCCCTTTTTATTAGTCGAAAGTGATTTGAGGGCAACTAACCCCCCTCTCACGCCAACCTTTTCCCCAAACACATCCAATCAAAATTTTTAGATAGCCATTTTATTCAACGTATTTAAAGCTTTGGAAATTAGGTCTTTAAGGATGACAACCCCTCTCCCCACAGCCCTTAGGGCAAGGGTTGTAAGTTATGCCCTAGGGCATATAAAGTTTTTATTGAAAGCGTTGTCGTAGAAACTTCCAAAGGGCTCATTCAATTGGAAATTGAAAGGGCTAGTGCCTTTTTTAATAGTTGAAAGTGATTGGATAGCAAAACTAACATCCCTCTCACGCCACGCCCCCACCACTTTCCCAAACACATCCAATAAAAATTTTGAGAGATCTATTTTGTTCAACGCAGTTGAAAGTTATGGAATTAGGTCTTTTAGGATGATAGCCCCCTCAGAGACCTCAGTGCAAGGGTTGTAAGTTATGCCCTTGGGCATATAAGGTTTATGTTGAAGGTTGTTGTAAAAATCATAGGCAGCGCAATCGCGCTGCCTAAGTAAAGAACGATGTTGGCACAATGTATTATTTTTTTTTCCATACCAGGAACTTCGTGTCGAAGGAGTTGTCGTAGAAACTTCGAAAAGGGCTCATTCAATTGGAAATTGGAGTGTTTTAGTGCCCGTTTTAATAGTCGAAAGTGACTGGAGGGCACACAACCCTCAGGGCAAGGGTTTTAAATTATGCCCTGGGGCATATAGAACGATGTTGACACAATGTATTATTTGTTATTTTTTTTCCTTTAGAGCAAGGCACTTCGTATCGAAGAACTTGTCGTAGAAACTTCGAAAAGGGCTCATTCAATTTGGAAATTGGAGTGGCTTGTGCACTTTTCAATAGTCGAAAGTGATTGAAAGGCGACTAACACCCCTTCCACGCCCACCATTTCCCGAAACACATCCAATAAAAATTTTGAGATAGCCATTTTGTTCACCGTAGTTGATTTGCAGATAGAAATTATGTTTTTGAGGAGGACACTCTCCTACAGCCGGTCAGGGCAAGGGCTGTAAGTTATGCCCTGGGGCATATAAGGTTTATAGAAGGCGTTGTCGTAGAAACTTCAAAAAAGGCTCATTCGATCGGAAATTCAAAGGGCTAGTGCCCTTTTTAATAGTCGAAAGTGATTGGAGGGGAACTAACCCCCTCTCACGCCCACCGTTACCCCAAACACATCCAATCAAAATTTTGAGATAGCCATTTTATTCAACGTAGTTTTAAGTTCTGGAAATTAGGTCTTTGAGGATGACAAACCCACCACAGCCCTCAGGGCAAGGATTGTAAGTTATGCCCTGGGGGCATATAAGGTTTTTATAGAACACGTTGTCGTAGAAACTTCAAAAAGGGCTCATTCGATTGGAAATTGAAATGGCTAGTGATTTGACATGGCTAGCACATTCATACAAATGAATGTGCATTTTCAGTTTAATATACATATACTGATATTTAGTAATCAAAATGTTAATATTATTTGATTTATTAAAGTTATAAAAGTAAAAACATTTATATTTTTTTCAGTAAAGTGCAAATTTTGTTCTGGCCTTGGGAAGGCATAGGGATTTTGAGCCCAACTTATGTTAGTTTCTACTCGTTTTGAGTTTGACTCGGTTACTTATTGTATTTTCTGTTCGTTTTGGGTTTCATTTATTTATCGATGCTGATTTGTGGTAGTTTCACGCTTGGTAGATTATTTGATTTTATTTTTGCTCATTTTTGTTTAATAGAGTTCATTACTTTTCTTTGAAAAACTTATTTTGTGGAAAAAGTTTTTTTAATTAATTTATAGAAATGGTGGTCGTATAAACTTCGAAGAGGGCTTATTGGATTGGTGGTCAGAAGTTATATTGCTCTTTTTCAGAGTCAAAGTGACCAGACGGCCAATATCCCCCCCCCCTCCCACGCACACACACACATACTTCGCATTTTCCCGCGCATCTGATAGAAATTTTAAGATGGCCATTTGTTTTCGTAGAAACTTCGAAAAGGGCTCATTCGGTTGGAATTGAAAGGGCTGGTGCCCTATTTATTAGTCAAAAGTGATTGATGGGCAACCACCCCCCCACGCCTATTGTTTCCCCCCAACATTTCCAATTAAAATTTCGAGATAGTTATTTTGTTTGACGTAGTTTAATGTCCAGAAATTATGTCTTTGAGGATTCACAGTCCTCAGGGCAAGGGTTGTAACATATACCCTGAGGGCATATAAGGTTTTTATGGAAACTGTGGTCGTATAAACTTCGGAGGGGGCTCATTGGATTGGAAATCAGAAGCTTAAGTGCTATTTTTAACAATCAAATTTATCGGAGGGCAGCGATAACCCCTCCCCCCCCGCACGTAATATTTTCCCCAAATGCATCAGATAGAAATTTTTAGATAACCATGTGTTCAAAAATAGTTCAAAGATCTCATGACACGGAATTTGGGGTTGATACAACCCCCCACAGCATGGGGACAAGGGTTGTAAGTTATGCCCCGGGGACATGTAAGGTTTTTTTTTTTTATCAAGGGGTGGTCTTGGGAACTTTAGGAGGAGGTCCATTTGATTGGAAATGTATAGTTTTAGTTTCATTTTGAGAGTCAAGCGTGATGGAGAGAAAATAGCCCTCCCCCCTGATATCCTCTTTACCCCAAACACATCCAATCGAAATTGTGAGATAGCCATTTTGTAACCAATAGTCCAAAGAGAATATAACAATGTCTTCAGTACTCAAATATAAGAAATATTTAGGCAGACGTTGAACTAAATCAAAATAAACTATATGGACTTTCAAAAAGGTGATAAAGCAATATCTCAAGAACATCTTATATTATTAAGTTAGACCTTTAAGAGTAAGTTGCGGGTATTTTGACCTATCCAGAAGGCACTATGTGTAAACTTATCATACTACCACTACAGTTACTGTAACTAATGACGCTAAGAGTATTAAGGGGAAACTTCTAGGAAGCGTTTTGGGGGAGTTCCAATTAAACAAAAAAATTATATGCATGCAGGTTTTCAAAAAAGCATATAATCAATATCATAGGCAGCACCACTCTATAATAGCTAGAAATATCATTGAAACATTTACAGAAGGTAATTCGATTCAAAATTAAAAGTTCTTGTGTCCTTTCTAAGAGTAAAAAGAGATGGGAGCTCAGCCCGAAAAAAAGCATTGTATTTGCGGTTGCCAATAAGACGCTTCAGCAATATATCGAGAACGACTGGGGGTATTAATTTGAAGCTTTCGGAGCTACTACTTTTACTACTTCTGCTCTTACAATTTAAATAATAAATAGAGTGTAAGTGTATCCAGGTTGTCAAAGAGGATAGATAGAATTTTTTGGGAATGAATTAAGTTTTTATTTTTCAGGTCAACTTAAGGAGTTATAAAATTAAAACAAAAAATACTGTTTGTGTCAAGATTAAAAATTGTTGAAAAAGTTTCTCCCAACATACAAATAGCAAGCCAAACTATGGATTCTTATAGAAAGAAAAAACCAAAAAGATATAAAATATTATTTTTGTTATGAAAATGACTGTCAATAAAAAACGAACAGAAATTAATTTAAATTTTTTTCCACAAAACAAGTTTTTCAAGGAAAAGTAAAGAGCTGCATTAAGCCCAAAATAGGCCGAAATGAAGCCAAGTAATCGTTCAAGCGTAAAACTACCACAAATCACTATCAATAAATAAATAAATCTCGAAACGAACAGAAATTAGAATAAGTAGCCGTGTCAGACTCGATACCAGCAAAAATTAACATCAGTAGGACTGATAACCCCCATGCCTTCTCAAGACCAGAACATATTTGCGCTTTATTGAAAACAAAATACGTTTAAATGTTTTCACTTTTTTTACTTAAATAAATACAAAAATTTAAGACTTTAAGGAATAAATATCAGTATAAGTATATTAAACTAACAATCCGCGGTCATTTGTTTTTTTTTTTTTTTCAGTAAAGCCTAAATTATGTTCTGGTGTTGAGAAGGCATGGGGGGTTGTCAACCCAAGTAATGTTATTTTTTGCTCGTTTTGACTTTGACTCGGCTATTT
Source organism: Artemia sinica (assembly GCA_027921565.1). Lineage (NCBI taxonomy): Eukaryota > Metazoa > Arthropoda > Branchiopoda > Anostraca > Artemiidae > Artemia > Artemia sinica. The sequence continues at coordinate 39,059,539 of CM051273.1, read as the reverse complement.
AATTTAATTTCTGTTCGTTTTGAGTTTCATTTATTTGTTGATAGTGATTTGTGGTAGTTTTACGCTTGGAAGATTATTTGACTTTATTTCTGCTCATTGTTGGTTTAATGTAGCTCTTTACTTTTCTTTGAAGAACTTATTTTGTGGAAAAAGATTTTAAATTAATACAAATATAAGGCAGCGTCATTCAGCCAGGGAGGCTGAAGGCCCCTGCCCCCATTATGGGCGCCAATGGCATCTAGAGCCTTGTTATTTTTTAATCCTTTTAGTACTGTTGCTAATTCTTCCTCACAAACAAATTTTCCTTCACATCCAAGGTATCACAAACTTTTTCCTTTTCCTCTATATCTTTTCCTGCAACTCTATCTCGACTTAGCACATTCTCAAAATGTTCTGTCAATCTCCCTTTAACTCTTTCCTTATCACTAATTGTGGCCCCGCTCCTATGTTTAACTGCAACAAGTCTGTATTGACTACATCCACTCAATTTATTAACATGCCAGTACAATATTTTATTATTATTCCGCCTAGCTGCATCTTTCAGATCCTAGACAATTTTATCCATGGCCTCTACTTCCCACTTCCTTAGTTCATATTTTACTCCTTTCTCCATTTTCTTTACATTCCTTTTGTTTTCATATGATCTATCACTCAGATAATCCTTGTACAAGCCGCTTCTCCCATCTTTTAAACATAAAGCTTTTTCACTAATATTCCTAGCTCCAGTCCAACTTTCTTCCCTAAGACACCATCAGCAACTTCACAAATTGTTTTTCTAAGATTATTCTATCCATACTCCACATTGTCAATTTGAAATTCTCGAGTTTAGTATTCAACTGTTCCTGGAAAGTTTCTCTCAAATTCTCATCCTGGAGTCTATCGACATCATAACTTCCTGGAAGGTAGTTACCCTTCCGAAATATCATCCTTAAATTAGCCCTAGACAGGGTCGCTACTAGCCAAAATATTCGGGGGGGAGCAAGAGATTTTACCGACTGGCTGGTCATTATTGCCGACTGTTTTTGTCAAAAATTAGCATAATATCCGTTTCGAATACAATACGGAAAATCACTGCACGAGTTAGTAAAACCGCTGCTTTTACAAACCGAAATATCAGATTTCGTTACATATCATGTCATTATTTTAATGTGGTTTATGTAACAAAATGGAAAATTGTGGCACCATCTGTAAAATCACGGCAGGAGTCGGTAAAACTGCTGCGTTTACCGACCAAGTTCGAAATTTATGTAAATGATGTATCAGTATTTTCATGGTCTTTATTCAACCGAGCAAAGAATTTTAGCGGCAGCGGAAAAATCGTGACGCGAAGCGCCACGATTTTACTGACTTCTTTTTTTACCGATTGACCCAAAAACATTGGGGGATGTCCCCCCCCCATTCGTGACAACCCTGGCCCTAGACACTAGTAGATGGTGATCTTTACTTTTAACATCAATAACAGCACTTCTATATACCCTAGTATCCATGGGCGCCGGCAAAAAATTTTCGAGGGAGGGCAAACGCCAAAATACTATTATTATTATTATTATTATTTATTACCCATTATTAAACATACAAAATGTTTTAAATGGAGTACAAGAAAAGAAAAAAAAGTAACGACAAAATATCCAAAGAAAACTCAACCACAGAAAAACAAGATTAAGAACATTACTATGACAAAAAAAGTGGCAAATTTAAGTTATTGTGACGTACACAACGAAGAGTGGCTTGGTTCAAATGCCTTTGTAAATCGAGCACGGCGATTCAGTACAGCTATGAGCGGGGCGTCTATTTCATACTTCAGAGATATTTTCGAATTCCTCATCCAAATTGGAAAACGAAGCAGATACTTGCCATATCTGTAGAAAGTAGACCGAATACTGTGGCAATCAGACGGAGTAAATATTTTCCAAAACGGAGTAGTAGTAGATAGGGCTAGCACATGTGGCAAAACAAAAGCGTTTATACACCCTTGCGAGTAGAAAACGGTTAAAGTGGCACTTCATTGAAACGAGAATTCCATAAGCTCTGCGTGTCTTTACAGCAAACAACGAAACAAGGCAATCGCGAGTTTTTTTTTTTAAGATCGCTACATATTGGAAGGCCGAGGTACATAATCTCAGACGAAGACTTAATCGTATAAGTTCTGAAAATAACATCAACTGGTACACTATCTTTAACGCGGCTATTATGTACGAAAACTTCACTCTTCTGGGGATTAAAAGAAAGACCTATGTTACCGTACTCCTTACTCAAAACACGGAAAGTCTCTTCGATGCCTACAAGTGTTCTACTCTCGCGTTCAAAATGTCGTCGGCATAATCGATCAGCGAAACATTGAGACCTCTAAAGATACATGTAGACTGAACTGGTTCTTTCGATGAAATAATACTAATATTGAATAGTGGTGACGAAGTAAGTGCCCCTTGGCGTATTCCCTTCTCTACAGGTATAAGACTAGAAGATAGTGCTAAAGCATTAACACACGGTACATTTACACGCGCTTTTAATTTACTATACATATTCCTCAGTGCGCATAGAATAGACTTATCCACACCACGCTTCCCGAGCAGACAATAATATCTGAGAGTGCACACCAGTGTTGTCAACGCTTGAAAACAGAACGTACCACAAACTGCTCGAAAAATGTACCAAAGACAAAAAGATGTACCATATCCCAATTTGCTTTCGCGTGTTATGCTTCATGTAACAAGTAGATCGTCGGTGACGTACAGTACTATCCATGAAAATTTTGTGTAAGATATTTTTCATTCACTTTCTTTCTCTCCATTCCTTCATTTTATTTCTCTTCTAATACAGTACATGTGCTTCTGACAGTAGTCCCTAGAAATTCTTCTGAGTAACATGTATTACTGTAGTAACATTTTACTACAGGCCAAAAAAAAGTCGTTTTTTTTTCGCCATTTACGACCATTAATAGCACCGCCTGGAATTGGTCCCACATGACGATTTTAAAACAAATCAAGGGCTAAAATCGAATTTTAACCTTGTATTTTTATAGAATATTGCCCAAAAGTAGTTTGATGGGACCTGTTTTTAATTAATATTTTATATACAAATCCTTCTTTTCCCTTTTATGAAGATCTCGATGGAGGGAGGATGGCTCCTGTAGCCCTCCCCTAATATACGCTACCGCCTACAAACAATACACGAAAAATCTTTTTAATTGAGACTGATTATTGAAGTGACTTTGGGGGCTATGGTCTTGTCTAACACGTACTGGAGATTTTAATTTTGAAACAATATTCTTCTCCAAAATGCCTTTAAAAGATCCTTCACTCACCTTGTAAGGTCGAGTTGGATATATCCCCACAAGTGGTACAATAGACACCATGTCATTCAGTATTTTTGAAATCACCTTAAACATCTAGATAACGGCATCTGTTATTTTTAAAACTGAACTGGCTTTAGAAACTTTCAGTTGTCTGAGGTTCCAACTACTCTATACTTCAAAAACTATACAAAAAAATGACCAAAAATATGACATTAAACATCACTATCTGAGTTGAAAGCCATGGCAGCACTTGCAGTGGCAGATTTTCTTTACCCCTTTTCCAGTATTCCACCAGTTGGGGTGTGTCACCATGTTCATGGGGGTTTCCATTCCATGGTAACGGCTCGTTTAGCACCCAGAATAGGAATGAGAGTAGCAAAGCCAAGTTTATTTCTCAATTTTTTTTTTAATTGACAGCTGAAAGGGCCCAAGCCGAAGACACAAGCAGAAGAATCTCGCACAAGCAGAGGAATGTTGTATGATAAGCATTTTCATCATGATTTCACCCAAGAATGAGAATCTTTTGACTTTCGGACCATCACATCGTTCTAGTACTTTAAATCAGAAATAAACCGGGTCAGAATCTGCACATTCCTTGAGATCAGCGCAAATTGGCTGCCTTTTCCATTCTTTGGCAATGTTTTTCATATCAGTCTCCTTTGCCAAATTTGGAAACTGGACAAGAATTGGGACAATACTTAAGTTTGAATGGTCAGGAGACATATCTATCTTTGGGTCCAGTCTGTTTTAAGTTTTTAGCCGACGAGAATTTTTAACTGAGAAACCTTTTTCCTTATTTCGTTGCTCAGTTCTATCTTGTATTTCGGTACACACTGTTTTAAAGGCAGTTGCAGCTAATAACGAAATTTTGTTGTTGATAAATATAACCTCTACATGACTGCCACAGTCTACATATTTCATGTCTCGAAAGTGCTGTGAGTCCCTGAGCTATATCAAAAGGGCTTCATCGATGAAAGAATGCAAACATTAGTACAACAATTCTGAATTGTGCCAAGTCGTACCATAATTTCGTAAAATGTACCATATTTTGCTGGATTGTACTAAATTGTACCATTAGAGATGAAATGTACCAAAATGGTACAATTGTACCGCGTTTGGCATGAATGGTGCACACCGGAGTCGAACGCGCGGATGACATCGTGACCGGCAAAATACAGTGTCTCATTTGAATCATTGGCGTCAATCAACAAATTAGTAATCATATAATGCGCGTGTTCTCTCTACTCATGTTGTTTTTGAAACCAAATTGGTTATCCGGCGTGTTACATGTAACACTAAGCCTATTTACAACAAGCAATTCAAATAACTTGCACAGTACAGGCGCGACAGTTATCAGTGGTGGTTGGGTGACAGGAAATATATTTCAAGATTTTTTTTTCGTAGAAATAAGTTTATATCTAAATACTTTTAGGAAAGAACTCTCAAATAAAAAGAGCAATTAAATTACCTGCAAAATGAAACAAAATACAGTAAATTTTAAACCGCAAGGATTCCTGGCAAAAGGATCAATTTTTTAATCAATAATATATTTAATTATTATGCATTTAATCTTAAAAGAAAATCAAACTCAAACCAAAATTACAGAAAAGATTGTTTACGTAGATTATAACAGATGTAGACTTGTCTTTATACAATTTTCCTACGCCTTAGTTCACATTTTAGCTCACATTCATGGTCACATTTAGTTTCACACTCATGTGAACTTGTCGTTATGGGTGACTTCAACCTTAATTTGTGTGACCGGAGGTCATCCTCGTCCTTTGGCTTTTCTTTCAACAATGCTCGCTTGTGGAACATTACCTTCTGCATGCATTCCAACTCGCATTACTAACACTACCGCTTCTTTGCTTGATAATATTTTTTCGTCGTTGACCTTAGTGCAAAATTTTGTGTTGGCGAGTGATATCTCAGACCATTTTCCTGTTTTTTTCCCACGTATGATTTTTTCGATGCGTTGCCAAGGAGGAGCCAAGGAGCTGGCTAGGTTTTTTCCTCTTTAAAATTTAATGATCAGGGTTTGCATCTTCTTAGGTCACGGTTGCCGGGTTGTTTGTGGAGTATTTCTGAAAATGAATCTGATTTAGATTCTTTGTTCAATTCTTTTTATGATTCTTTGAAAGAAGTTACCTTGGATACAGGTGTTGCACCCCAGTCGAATCCGGCATCGAAAAGAACAACCCCTTTGAATCCTTGGATGACTGCGGGACTCCTTAAAAGTTGGAGGAAGAAAAATAATCTTTGGAAGGCTTACAGGTCCTCTAAGCCATCTTCTCGTGATTCTCGACTTCAACTTTTCAAAGCTTATAGAAGAGTTTTAAAATTCGCTTTGCCGAAAGGCCAAATCGCTATTTTATTACAGAAAATTCTCTGCGTGTGGTAAAGACATTAGGAAGACATGGCAAGTAATCAATTCTGTTATCAGGCAATCTTCTCTGCCTCCTTCTGCCCCTTCAAGTATTGTGATGGAAGGCGAAAATGTAGAGGGTGAGCTACAAGTTCAAGATGCGTTTACTTCCTATTTTTGCTAGTATTGGCAAAACTACAGCCTCTTCTGTAAGTCTTTCTTCTTCTCTACCTAACTTTAGGTCTTACCCTGGACCACCTTGTCCTAAACCAACGGCATTGGAACCTGCCTCTGAAGCTGAAATAGCCAGAATTGTCAATGGTTTGAGGGGTTCTTCATCTTCTGGCCGAGACCGTATTCCGACTAAGGTTGTAAAGTTCATTCTTCCTGTCATCATTTCTGCCCTCACGAGACTTATCAATCTTTTCTTTGAAAATAGTGTTTTCCCAAGTGCTTTAAAAGCGTGCTCGCGTTATTATTCTTTTTAAAAGTGGATCATGGAATGATCCTGCAAATTATCGTCCCATATCCCTTTTATCAGTGTTTAGTAAAATATTTGAAAAAGCTATGCTTTTTTTGACTTCTTATTTTCTTAATTCTAAAAATTTTTTTCATGTTTTTCAGTTTTGGATTTAGGGCGAAGAACTCAACTGAGCATGCTTGCGCAACTCTTTTGAATTATTTACATTCAGATTTCTTGACTCTGGTCTGATACCTGCTGCTCTTTTTCTCGATGTACGAAAAGCATTCGACTCATTAACACACAAGATTCTTCTTTGGAAACTGTCCCATATTGGTATATAAGAGGGAATACTTATTCTTGGTTTCTATCATATTTATCTGGTCGAGTCATCTCGGTTGATCCGCAATTTTCTAACCCTTCGGGAATAGAGTTTGGCGTTCCACAAGGATCTGTTATTGGGCCGAAACTCTTTTTAATCTATGTCAATGACCTTATTAATGCGGTTCAAAATTTAAAACATACCATTTGCTGTCGTCTTTGTCAACCAGTATCCGTCACTAACTGTGACAAGAGTTCGTCCTTACCGATGCACTTATTGCTTTTGCTGATGACAGTGCCCTTGGCACAGCTGGTAGAACTGAGTCTGATCTTCGTTCAAAGATAAATGCCCTTTTTGAAAGAGTTATCCAATGATTTGATGTAAATTATCTCTCCTTAAATGTCGGGAAGTCATTTTTTCTCATTTTCTCCAGAGTTTCAAAGGCTTGCCCTTACTTAAATGAAATACACGTATCAAGAGGTTCTCTAAGTAGACCTAGGGATCGTTACGTTCGATTCCTAGGCATCTTGCTTGACGAAAATCTTTCCTTCAAGCATCATATTGACCTGATTAAAATGAAAGTCTCCAGGAGTCTTGGAATCCTTAGAAAGCTTAAACACATATTTCCAGGGTCGATTCTTAGAATCTTGTTCTACAGCCTAGTTCAGTCTTATTTTCATATTGTTCTGTTATTCGGATGTCAACTTTTCCTTCGTCTCTGATGCCACTTTCAAAACTTTATGATAAAGCAAGGACTCTTATTAAGGAAACTAACCGATCTTCACTTAAAACCTTGCTTGATTTGAAATCTCTCTATTTTCTTTCTTGTTCTTCTTTCATCTTTTTACGGTTACACGGCCATCTTCCTTCTGCTCTATGTAAAAATATATTTTTTGTTTCTGATCAATCGACTTATCATCTCCGCAATTTCAGCAATTTACAGATTCTTCATACTCCATCAGTGAGGTCTGATTTCAACCCTCTGACAACTTGCAACAGGATTTGGAACACGCTCCATGTGTCTGCACGAAGCTGCCACTCGTTTGGTATGTTCAAAAATTATGCTAGGGATTTTCTAGCTAGTAATTAAGTTTTTTTTTATGTTGATCATTTGTATCTTATGATTTTTTTTATCTTATGATTCACTTTCGACTATTAAAAAGGGCACTAGAACTCTCCATTTCCAATCGAATGAGCCCCTTTTGAAGTTTTCTATGACGACCCCTTCCATATGAAGTGCCCTGCTCTAAAGGACAAAAATAATACACAGTACATTGTGCCAACATCGTTCTTATATGCCCTCAGGGCATAACTTAAAACCCTTGCCTCGAGGGTTGTGAGGGAGTGTCCTCCTCAAAAACATATTTTCTATCTGGAAATCAACTACGTTGAAAAAATGGCTATCTCAAAATATTGATTGGATGTGTTTGGGGAATGATGAACGTGGAGAGGGGGGGCTAGTTGCCCTCCAATCACTTTTGACTATTAAAAAAAAGGGCACTAGCCCTTTGAATTTCCAGTCGAATGAGTCCTTTTCGAAGTTTCTACGACAACTCCTTCGATACGAAGTGCCCGGCTGAAGAAAAAAAAACACATTGCGCCCACATCGTTCTTTACTTAGGCAGCGCTAGCGCGCTGCCTATGGTAGCCATAGAAAGCGGGACAGAACCACATTTTTCGTAGAGCTTACTGTTTGAAATTGACGTTAGTCAGACGGGACCCAAAACAACCGTAGACAATTCCTCTGGAAATATCTAATGAATCCTCCTAAGTCTTTCGGAGTGTCCACGTTTCAGAACCGTACTTGACAACTGTCATTTCTGTAGCTTCCAAAATTCTAATCTTGGTTCGCAGGTTCATCTACCTATTCTTTCAAACTTTTTTTTCAATTGGGAAAAAAACACACTGGGCCTTAGCTTTTCTACTTTAAGATCTTCACTGCATACACGATCTTTACTAATATTAGCTGTGTGAGTGAAGCTATCCACTTGATCTATCTTCTCGTTGTCCAAGATCGTGTTTAAGGAAAACTTAAACAACTATGTATTTTTTTAAAAACAAGAAAATTTTGAGAACACAATTTTTATTGGAAAATGCTTTCTATGAGTTAAACAATTTTTGGTGCTTATGTCCAAATTTAAAAACAAGAAACACGGGAAAAAATTGACAAAAATAAAAACATATTTTTCTGTTTTAAATTATTGTCTATAATTTATTTAATTTTATATATATATATATATATATATATATATATATATATATATATATATATATATATATATATATATATATATATATATATATATATATATATATATATATATATATATAATATATATATATATAATTGTCTTTGAGAATCAACAAATTGTAAAAATTTGCATTTTTACGCATGAAAAGCGTTTTTCACGTTTACTTAATTAGTTTGCTTATTTATATGTATGGTTCAACAAGAGAACACTGACAAAATGGGGTACTGCCCCAACCCCTCCCCCCCTCGATTATGAAAAAATACCTTAATTTTGATATTTTCGTAAAAAAAATCCCCCCTCCCTTTAAATTTTGAAATATAGACTAGTCATCTCTGCCCCAGATTTCTTTAAATTGACGACACTATTGATCACATTAATTTTAAACCTATTTATGTACTCTGGACCCTCAAACCTCACATGATTTATTCATTTCACTAACCTTTTTATTTAGAGCAGTCAAATTATAGTCAAGGACAGTCAAGTCAAAGCGAGTTTTAACTTTTCATAATTTAATTAAAACCAATGTCGTTTGTAATTTCCAAACATTTTAAAGCTCAGTTTCGTAAAGATTTATAATTCCTCAAGAAAGTGACTACGAAATCGAGCAAAAACAAGGTTTATGGTCTGTAGACACCACTTTAAAGCAGAAATATATAACTACACATTTTTTTTACGAGTTTTAATGTTTTACATATTTTACGAGTTTAACATTTTACAGGTTTTACGAGTTATTGTATATCTACCTTGTGAAGATGAAGAAGACGATTTCATTCATTTTCTAGGCTTTTGAAAGGAAATAAGATGAATGAGAAAGGAAAATTTCCCTGGATCTTTTTAGAAGAGTGGGAACCAGAACTAGACTGGTTGATTGGATCACTCAGTGTTGGTATGAAGCTTCTTTGTTGAGTGAGGCCCCTAATAGAGTAAAAGGCCAAAGTGAGGCAGCAGAATACATCACAAGCAGTTTACATACATTGTCATGCACATAGGCTGAATTTTGTCAAAATCCAATAGCCAAAGGAAACCAGCAATTTGTTGAATTTTTTAGAGGGGTGCAGCCAATTTACGTATTTTTTTGACCCAAATTTCTACGCGCCATTAGTTGTTAATTAGAATTTAAAAAGGACTTAGGCTGGAGGTTCTATTTGCAAGATAAAACTATGAATGCAACCAATTACTTGTGTTATTGATGTCCTTTCTCAGCATTAAATCAATTCTGAAATTGCAGTTGAGGCCAAGGGCTTAAGGGTCGAGTTTTTATTGTGCCGTTTCTGTGTTGCGTGGTTGTGATGGAAAAACTACTTTGCCAGAACCATTCAGTGAGATACAGAATTCATAGCTTGACTACTTGAAAGTGTTTCAACTGATTGAAGCAACTACGAAGAGCTTGCAGGACTGTCGAACAGACAAATTATGGCTGGTTTGTGTCGACGAAACAAATAAAAATAACATATTTAATGGGAATACTAGCTAAAGAGGATACCTCTCTGTGAACAAGAGCAGAACTTCTTAAAACTTTTTCAAAATCTCGTGATTATTTTGTTCAGAAGAGCTTTGATATTAGTGTTGACTATCTGAGGAATAAAGTTAGTCTTCTTTATTCTTCAACTGATCAGTTCATTGACGAACTACAAAATTGTATCACGAAAAAATATCGACCTATACGAAATTTTTATTTACACTCAACCCAGAATCTTCAGATTTTCCTTTTAAAAGAATACAAAATCTGTGTAATTTCCATCCAGCGTTGGCATTGATAATCCAGCCCTTCTTTCGCAGCTGAGGCAGCGAAATCCCTTCTTGAATCAATGCCGATTTACCTATTTGATGTTTTAGAAATTTGGTCCGAGCTCTCCAAGCTGCCAAGATAGGGCTTTCAGCAAACTATTGATATGGCTCTTACTCTTCCGGTGACTTCTGTGACGATCAAGATTGGGTTCTGCACCATGGAATATGTAAAAACTATTTAGGCATGGCCTGTGGTTACGAAAGGCTTAGCATTGACTTGTCATAGCCTACAAGAAAGAGGAGGCAAATTACCTAAACAAGAACGCGTTTATATCGGTGCACCCTTTGCTAGTTTCCTTATTCTCTTATTAGTCAACTTATCTATCTGTCCTATTTCGTAGGAACACATTTTCACGATAATTTAAAGAATCTGAATCCTATATGTCAGTGGAGCGTTAGAGTATCACTAAATAAAGATATAACCAGAATTTCCACCTCATACTGAGACTTTGTCATGAAATTACGGGCCTGTGGGTTATAAAATTTTATCCCTTCCAAGGTTTTGGTGAAATGATGGACCTGAGCGGATCGATCTTATATTAATAGGAACCATCTTCTTCAATTTATTTGCTTGTTTTTGATGTAAAAGAATGTTTCTGTTTTAAGTTTAACGTTGTTGTTGAATTTTTGTACTAAAAGCAGTTAAGAAAGGCTTTAGTTCCGAAAAATTTTATGTAATTGCATTCTAAATATAAGGTGAGAACTGCTGATAATTTGAAACAAAACATCTGCTTTTTATATATATTTATTTATGCCCGCTTACAATGGAGAAATGGAAAAAAAAAAAAAAAAAAGCGGAGTACAAAATGAAACAAAGAAGAAGAAAAACATGTTCAACACTAAAAATTAAATACAGGTATTTCATTCACAGAAAAAGTTGAGTCAGCGGTGAGTCGTAGAGTTTACTGAGGGATCGTCTTGAGGCTCTCCGTTCTAGATCAATCACCTTGGTTGATGGATCAAGGATTTCCATAAATGGATGAGATCTCCGTGTTAGAAAATCTTAGTGGAAGTCCCAGCAAAAATTTTGCAAATGTGTAGTACTTGGTTCGTATTTTTCGACGCTCGATGAGGGACAACATTTCCACAAGGGTGATATATACCAGATGGCAGGAGAGACGACGGCGTTGAATAGTTTTGACTTAATAAATCGATTAAATGACCACTTGCATTTGACAGCTTTCCCATATGCGGATAGATTTACAGACTGATTCAGAGCGGATCCATAGAGCGGATAGATTTACAGACTGATTCAGCAACAAGCCTCTAGTTGACCTAGGCGTCTGGCCATACGTGATACCAAGGTAATTTAGGGACTGGGACTGCTGGATTCTGATACCGTCAAGGACAAGATTGGAATTGGTCGAGTTTGGTGCCGCTAAAAACGATAAATTCGGTTTTCTCTATGTTGACTCGTAGTCCTATTCTTCTGTATAGGGTCACTAAAAGACGAAGATTCTCTTGTAGACCCCTCAGCGTGCTGCTTAGGAGCAACAAGTCATCTGCATAAGAAATGAAACTTAGATCCAAGCCCTCCAAAAAGAAGGTCCCACGAACGAATCTAGTTACAGAGTAAATCGCAGAATTAAAGATGATAGGGCTTAGAGCAGATCCTTGCCGAACTCCTTTGAAGAGCCGAATGGGTTCAGAAAGCTTTTGCTTGTGGTGACCGGCGATTGTTTCCCATCCCAAAGCTAGACGAATATGCGTGTGCGAGTACCAGTCATGGAGAACAAGGACAATGCGGGGGTCGACTCCTGAATCCAAGAGGCACCACAGTGCCTGCGATTGGACGACAGAATCGAACGCAGCGGAAATGTCGACACTGCAGGCAAAGAGTGGCTCTTTAACTAAAGATGTAGACCTCATTATTCTTCTTAGTAGCCGATGGCGTGTCCACAGCCCAACCCATTTCTGAATCCAAGTTGTTTGTCTCCCATTAGAGCGTGTGACGTAATGTGGGGCAACAGTACCTTCTCAAATACTTTGCTGATAACCGATGAAACTGTGATTGGTCTGTAGCTTTTACAAAGCAAGGGATCTCGATTCTTTTTCAGAATATTGGATGTGCGGCAACCATGAAAGTTGGCAGGTGTGAGTCCCTGCTCGATGCTCATTTGGAATAGTAAGGCTAAGTACTCATGTAGACGTTTTGTGCCGTGCTGTAAGTGCCTCGGAGTGATCCATCGAGCCCTGGAGACTTGTTCTTTTTTCAATTTTCTCACAATTTTCTCAATATGCCATTTGGAAACAATGACATCAGTGCGGCGGAGTTTTGCGCTGATTAATTGCCTATCTAACTCAGATTTATATACGGAGTCCAGCCCGTTGGGTGGTGGCGCAAACACGTCCTTGTAATGGTTTTCCCAACTTTCATCGGGAATGGGACTTTGCACATCAGCGTCGGCCCTGTTAGATTGGAATCGCTTCCATAAGATGTTTGGGTCACTCCTGCAATCACAAGACAACTTCTCCACTTGCTGGACTTGCATATTCTCGACAGTACGTTTGAATTCTTTTTTGGCATGTCGAAAGCACTGAAAAACTACTCCAGAGCGGGGTTTGTCGCAGTCCTTCCACAATTCGTACCAGAACTTGGATCTCTTCTTGGCAAACTTGACATTTGGGTTATCCCATCCCTTTTTACGAGTGTTGGGGTACACTTTTGCCACTGGAACAGCGGCAGATTCCGCAAGCTTCATCGAATGAACAATTTCGGAGCAAAAGATGTTCAGGGCTAGTCTGTCTTCATTTTGGCCATGAGTAAGCAGGTGGAACGGTACTTTGATTTTAGCAAGAGTTGAGTCAAGAATATCTTTGTACAAGGACTGATCTATCCTTTGCCATTCACTCTTGATAAACCATGATCGCCCGGGCACCGCTTGTAGGTGGAGAATGGTACCATTAAGCTAATCCCAAGGTGATCGCTACAATTGTGTTCCGAGTCAACAATGGCTTTAATCCCGGTCGGAAGTAGGAAATTTACGAAAAAGTGATCGATATCTGATGTAGCCAGGGATGCGCTGTGGACAAACGTGAAAGGACTGGGATTTTGGAACCGGGGCCATAGCGTCTGGCAGACACCCCCTTAATATGGTGAAAAAACGATCATCATCCAGAAGCTGACAGTTGAAGTCCCCACACATGATAATCTTTTCTGACTTGTATTGTTCGGCAACTCCCGAGTCTCGTACAAGCCTTCGTGTAACGCCTTTCTGAGAGGACATCACGATAATTTGTAGGGAGGTACACTGATATGACTATAAAGCCATTTGGACCAGGAACTCTGATCGCAGAAAAAGAATCGCATGAATCAATTAGCGTGCATTGCAAATTGGAGTCTGCAATGATCAAGATTCCACCACTCGGCCTTCCAACTGAGCTGTTGCGGATAGCAGGCTGCAAAAAATAGTCCTTTTATGGAAATCGGTCAAGGATTGCTGAATGATCGGCTGTTACCAAATGTTCCTGAATGCATATTATGCTATGCTTGTATATGCTATGCTTATACATGCTACAAACTTGCTGCAAACACTAAAATTTGGAAGTTCTCTCCACATCTGTTCTGGATGGCGTAGGTTTTTTGGTAAATTTTTAGTGGGCCACATAATTAAGCTAAGATGAAAGTGAAAACACCATTTGATGCTGTTTTTTATGCTTTTCCATAATTCAAGAATCGTTTCTGAGGCTAGTTGCATCTTGAGCCCTTAAAGGGGCCCCAAAATATATTTCATTTTGCAACCACACAAAGAAGTTATAAACACTAGTTAAGTTATCGAAAAGTGATTTAAAGCATATCACTAGTTTATAAATAAATTGCTCCAGAGTAATAAATTCCAAAAATACTTATTTGGAACAATTCAAACCTCATTTATTAGGCAACGCAAATATAAACCGTTTTCCTACCGTTTCAAGTTTTTCGAAAACCGTCGACAAAATAGCGCTGAATTTTGCGATTCGGAACTTTGCCGTCGACAATTCAGGGTATATTCCTATTCAGGGTATATATTTGCCCATTAGGGAGGTGGGGATGACGAAATTTTCATAGTAAATTTGCAGTTGGCCATATAATTTAGCTAGGATGATAGTGGAAACATCATTTGATGTTTTTTATGCTCTTTCATCATTCATATAAAATACCTTCTGGACCCTTTTAAGGGCTCATGATGCGATTAACCCCAGAAGTGATTCTTGAACTATGAAAGAGCATAAGAAAAGGCATCAAATGACGTTTTTTACTTTTACCTCAGCTAAATTATGTGACCCACTAGAAATTTACCGATTTTTTACCTGGAATTAGCACGTCCGCAACTGAACTGGAATTAATATGTTTTATAGCTTAATAAATATACGGTGGACACAGGTAATATGTATATAATGTTACATTAATTTTGTAAGTGATGGTTGATGACCCAACAAAAAATAGGCGGCCGACTGCGTCAACTATGCATGCTGTTCTCAATGGTCGCTTTTCAATTTCAATTTTGAATTCGCCGGAAAATGCGGACTCTACCATGCTGTAACTGTGAAAATAAATTTCTAGGGCTAATTTTAAAAACGGGTTAGTAGAAAAATGATTGATAAATTGACTCTTTTTCGTAAAACTAATGTTCTTCTGAAAATTTGGACTAACAGTCTCCAAAAATGAGTTAATGCTTCCTTAGAATAAGCTCAGGCCTGTTTGACTGAATCTTTATGGGATAGTGAAGCTGATAAATTTTTACCAATCATGTTATTGACTTAGGAATAAAGTGAATATACCACTCGATGCCTTTTTTATGTTCTTTCCAAATATCATGGTTATTTTTGTTGGAAATAGAATTTTATACCCCCACCCCTAGGCCTATATACCAATTCAGGGTAGGCCTATAGGCCTATACCAATTCAGGTATTACCCCCTAATGTGTAAAGTTTAGACTTACCACCCATTTACATCAGAAATAAAATCCCCCCCTCTAATGTGCAAATACATACCTGAACTGGTATATATAGGGGAGGGGTAAAATTCATTTCTGACAAAAATGATTATTAGGCCTAGGCTATATTTGGAAAGAACATAAACTATATTCCTAAGTCAATAGCCTAATATGATTTGGTAAAATTTTATCAGTCTTGGTTTTTTTCTCTATCTACAATTAGCCTTGTCTTGATGCAACCTATGCAACCTACTGCAAAATACTTAAGAACTGCAATTCAATGATAACTGCAGGTAAATATTTTCCAAATCATATTATTGATTTACAACTAAAGTGAATTTTTTATGCTCTTTATGAATATAATAATCATTTTTGTTGGAAATGAATTACAGCCCCCACCCCTATATATACCAATTCAGGGTATATATTTGCACACTAGGGGGTGGGGGTGGGGGGAAAGTTTCAACTTACCTCTCATTTACATCAGAAACACAATTATCTCCACCCCCCTAATGTACAAATATATACCCTGAATTGGTATATATAGGGGTGGGGGCTAAAATTCATTTCTCACAAAAATGATTGTTATATTTGAAAAGAGCATAAAAAAAGGCATCAAGTGGTATTTTCACTTTAGTTGTAACTCAATAATCTGATTTGATAAATATTTACCAAAGTATGTTCTGGGAAGGTATTTTGAAGTACCTATTTCCACTCCTTCTCCCTCTAGAGGGTCCTGACATTTGATGACCTTTAAAAATCTGTGTTATAAAAGTGAAACCTTGCAGAATAGATCTTCTGCTTAAATGAAGTAAAACAAAATTGTTCTCAGCTTCACAGCTTTGCTCATTCTCAATTTATAAGGTTTTAAAGATATGCAAATACATTTCCTAAATTTTGAAAAAAAACAAACATTCATATGGCTTAAAACTCTACTCAAATGACAGGAATTGCATTTACAGAAATAAACCTAGAGAAAAAGAAACTGATAACTGAAAATTAAGGTAAAATGTTTGTTTTGTCAAATTTCAATAGATACATACCTGTTATGTAGGCAAGTTTCAGGACCCTTTAGAGGGAGAAAGAGTGGAGGTAGGTACTTAAAAATACCTTCCTGGGACAAACTTTATTGTGTAGACCCATCCCTGAAAGTTTCATTTTTCTAACCTAACTCCTTTCCAAGATAGCCAAAAGTAGCTAAAGTAGAATTTTACCTTTGGTTTCTTTTCTCTTAGTAGGGTAAGCTCTATTTGGACAAAGACAGCTATAGGCTAGCCTAGTCATTGCCCAAAGCATATGGCTATTGTTTGCCCTAGTTTGTGTTCAATAACTTTTTTGAAGAAATTGATTTGTACTCTTTTGAAGGAAACACTATAGTAACCAAAGAATCCCTAACAAATATAGGCTATTGTGCTACTATGACAAAATCATCCTCCCCTATGGTAGGGCCAAATATAGCATTAAGGCATATGCAAAACTTCAAGAAAACACTAGGTTATAACAATGCAGTTTTCTGCTTTTTAATAATAGCAGCCTAATATTTTTTTAACTATCTATACAAAATATGAATGCCCTCAGAAGAATATAAGAAAAGAAACAATGGAACCACTGACAAAAACAACTCTTTTCTCAACTGCATAGACATGTTTAAAGGCATTTTCAACTAAAACCAAAATGTAAAAACCACCATCTGGATTGTAAATTTGCTGTTCTGCTGATAATTCAAAATATGAAAACTCTGTTCCATTGACAATTGGGATTGCAAATTCATAATCTAGATTTTGAATTCACCAACTATGCTCAAAAGAAGATTTTGGATTTTGTCCAGTTGTGAGTTGGGCTTATAAACTTTGTTGTTCCACAGGCTGCAATCTGACAATCAAGTTTGATAAACTTCTTTGTTCAACTGATAACTGTCAATCTTGTTTTATCAGTGGAAAATGCCTTGAAACTGGACTGAAATGCAGAAAATCAACATTATTTTTACAATGAATGCTTACTCAATTTGTCAACAAGTGGATCCATTTTTTGAAGTAGCAGCTGTAATTCAAAATGGCAGCTGTAGAAGATATTTGCAAAAACAAATTAAATTTTTTGTGGTCATATAATTTTGAGAGATTTTAAAGTAGCATAAGGAAGAGAATAAGTTCAAATCCTGGGGTTGCTGGTTATTTGGTTTGGAACAGGGGTCAGTGGCATGACTGTAAGCTCAGCCAGAGTTGAACTGCCTGTAATGGGTACCTGTAGAAATCTGAAGGTTGTAAACAGGAAGGGTGTGTGAAAGTGCAGGATAGCTGGCCCCCAATCCCTCATTGGACTTTCTGACTGAAGAGCCACAAAACAGAGATCAGCACTGCCATTAGGGACTGTAAAGTTCAGTTCTGTATTCTTTACCTTTTTTAGCATCAGAAAGAATATATCTAGGGCAAAAAAAGATTAATATCTACCCAGGCTCA
The DNA here is from genome assembly GCA_027921565.1 of Artemia sinica. NCBI lineage: Eukaryota > Metazoa > Arthropoda > Branchiopoda > Anostraca > Artemiidae > Artemia > Artemia sinica. Next base: position 39,041,685 of record CM051273.1, on the reverse strand, counting down.
TTTTGTGAAAATAGCCTTTAAGCTGGGCAAGCAGCCCTTAGAAATTTTCTCAACTTTTCTTTCAATATTGAAATAGCAAGTGTTTTAGTAGCCTTAACAGTTAGGCCAAACAGGAGACCTAGGTGTTTCAGAGAAAACGTTTGCTAAATATTTTTTGCTAAAATATTTGGTGGACCAACAGTGATTGTTACAGGATGTTACTAAGACAAACCATAGACAATGAACTCAGTTTAGAAGGAGGTGACTTTGAGGTCAATTTCAACAAGAAAAGAACAAACTATTAACTGCGTTTTGGAGGTCTTAGGTCTTAAATATCATCCAATGTTAGAAGAATGTTGTCTGCATTAACATAGAACTCACCAGAATTGGTGGAATATTTTTAGTTATGGTTTATTTGGACATTACTGAAAAGAGTTAGGCAAATGTTTTTTCACACCTTTTCCATATGGCAATGGTGCAACTCAGCTGCCTAGCTTGCCATACCTCTATGGATGCATTGCCATACAAGTTCTATTAGATACTACATAGAAAGGGTTTATGTTGCTTCTCAGCAGAGAAAGGATGTCCTGAAAATGTATTTGGGAGTTAACCACTTTTGAAATGTCAATTGGGCACTTAAAGATTCTTTTTTCAATGGCAGTCTAAAATAGCAGACACAAATTTACAATATTCAACAAGTTTCTATAAATCAGATTCATGTTTCCCTCTATTTTTGTCTATATTTTAAATAACATATTTGTCCAATTAATCTTAATATTCTTGCAAGAACATGATGCTATTAATAGGTCAAGAATACAAATGCCCATCACAAAAATATGACAATTCAAGCAATAAAATACAAAAGAGAAATATATTATATCTGGCATCATTAGGGGGGTAGGGCACATTGTCGTGGTAGCATCATATTTGGAAAGATGGTTGATTGGGTAACTGGATAACACTATTAGAGAAAGATCTTGGGGATGATTTTAGGGGCAAGTGCCCCAAGAAGGTCAAAGATTACAATAATTACAGGTTCAGACAGACAAAAATATGCCAATGGGGAGGGGGGGGTAATTTTTATTGTCCCCCCTGGACATTAATTCTGTATTCCCCCCCCCCCCCCCTCCCCCTGTGTACTATTCTTGTGTTATTACAGCACTTAACTCAGAAAAGTAGATAGGTTAGACTGCAATGATACTAACTTCTCATCACTTCCTGTATTGTGTTTTATAGAAAGGAAGTGTGGTCAGCAGAAATCAAAGGTAGAGGCAGAAATCAGATAGGAAAAAAAGTATACTATTAGTTTATCCTTTCAATGTTCTTCCCGAAAACAATAATTACTGCTGTTGGAATTGCACTCCAGGCCCCCCTAATGGAATTGGATGTAGCTCTTGGCTGTGGACCTATGCAAAAGTTTGTAGATTTTGTTGTTCTTTTTCAAACTGGATATTTTAAATCATCTGTTGAAGAAGAGGCACAACAGATAATTACAAACCTACAAAATTAGTGAACTTATGTATGTAGCCTAGGGCTGTATCTGTCCCCCACAAGGGGAGAGCTGGAATGCAATTTTGACGCGGTGATCATTGTATTTGGAAAGAGCATTGAACTGAGAATCTAACAGTATATTTTCTTTTCTGTTTGAGTTCTGTCCTATGCTGTGCTCTATCCTTCTCCTCTGATTTTGAAATACATAATTTTACCCTCAATGACTCTGGAAAAATTTTGTTATGAAAGGGAGACTTTCACAAATAGACCTACAGTACAAGTAAGTCTCAGACCTTTATTAAATCCTGATTTATGAAGTTTTAAAAACTTGAAAAAATGTGTCTAAGTCTAGAATTCAAAGAAAAAATCCAATTTTGCTTAAAACCATAAGAATTGTGTTTTCAAAACCACAAGTCAAAGAAAAGTACACTAAAACCAAAATTAAGGATAAACATTTTTTTTCTCAAGCTAAGGCAGTTAATACCTGTCTTCTTGCCTGTGAAATCTTCTAAGTCTTAGAAATATAATAGGAGTTGAGAATTTTTTAAACATCTTCCTGGGAAAAATTTAGCCTGAATAAATTTATGAAAGTTGCATTCTCCTAATTCGACTAGGCTACTTTCCAAGATTGTAAAACAACTATCATCTATTATTTTGACCTTTGGTTTCCTAGAAAGGGTCCACTTGTCCCAAATAAGACCTCCCTTATAGTGCTGTTACCAGTGGCGGATCCAGGCCCCCCCCCCTAGTGTAGTCTAAAGTAGTGTAATTTACTCAAATTAACTCAAGTATGCGTTAATTGAACTTGCTCATAACGCAAGTTTATCGGATAAACCTATTTTGCGCCCCCCCCCTAAAATATTTTTTTCCGCATCAACCTATTTTGCCCCCCCCCCCCCTAAAACATCCTGGATCCGCCCCTGGCTGTTACCTGGATAATACTTTCCTTAGTAATCAAACTAATACAGAAAGCCAAACAAAAGGAAGGAGAAAAAAATTACATACTCCTCAATTCTATGGCCTCAAATATTCATTATGGCCTGACTCTTATCATTTTGGCTTTTTTAACACTTTTAGTAATTACACCAATTTTTAATTTAACATCTCTTGACGAAGAATTTTTTTTTTAAGTTTTTTTTTTTACCCTCTCCAATTGTAAGTAACAATATTTAATACCAACTTTCTATTAGTTTTTGTGAAAACAGAGGTGTTTTAACTTCTGGGGGGGGGGTGTCCAAAAAGATAGTTTGTTTTTCTTGGGTAAGGTAAAAAGGTAAAGGATGCGGCACTAGACCCTTAAGGTCCAAACCGGCGGTGCTGATCTCCGTTTCGTGGCCCTTCAGCCAGGAAGTGCAATGGGGGGCTGGGGGCCAGCCAACCTATGCTTTCGCAAACCCTTCCTGTTTACCTTCCCCAGATTTCTCCAGGTACCCATTTAGAGCTGGGTACCCATTTAGAGCTGGGGATAATAATTAACACAAAATTATTTGATAATTTAAATTAGAAGTACCCCAAACACAGGAAAATTCAATGTAATTGAAATCAATTAATTAGCTTAAATCAGTTTAATTTAATTTTGCTAATCAAAATTAATTAATTATGTAAATTAATGGAAATAGTGCTGAAACGTTTTTTGCAGTCTTCTCTTCTTGGGCAGGTATTTATGATTTGTTATGGGCTGGGGGGAGTTTAAAAACTAAGATAATTGATTTTTTTTGGAGGAGGGGTTATAATAATAAATACAATATAATTTAACAATTTGAATTAAAAGCGGGCAGAGACATGGGAAGATTTAAAGTAATCAAAATTAAATAGTTAACTTGGTACTTGTATGGTATACGCCCTACCTAATGTTTCTTCTAATTTGTTTCTCTGACACTCAATCCCAATGAAATATACCAAAGTAAAATTAAAATATAATACTTTAGAAACAAATTTGGGCTATATATTTGCACATTAGGGGGGGGGGTAAAGTATAGCGATCTGCATGCCTAATGTGTTAGGTACAATTATTCTGGATATATGTAGTAAGAATTGTTTACTAACTCCACACTGTCCAAATTATTTACCCCCCCCCACCCCTAATGTGCAAATATATAGCCGTAATGATATATTTTTCCATCTATTCTGTCACTCCTCTTTGTCTTGTCTCATGCTAAGCTAAAAAAACTAACAAAAAAAAAACGGCTCTATAATGCGTCAATGAATGAACAACTTGAACGTTTATCATACAAGTACCGTTAACTTCAATCAATTTAATTCAATTATTATTTAAAATTAATTAATTGCCTAAATTAATTGAAATGGTAAGAATTGTTTACTAACTCCACACTGTCCAAATTATTTACCCCCCCCCTCCCCTAATGTGGCAAATATATAGCCGTAATGATATATTTTCCATCTATTCTGTCACTCCTCTTTTGTCTTGTCTCATGCTAAGCTAAAAAAACTAACAAAAAAAAAACGGCTCTATAATGCGTCAATTAATGAACAACTTGAACGTTTATCATACAAGTACCGTTAACTTCAATCAATTTAATTCAATTTATTATTTAAAATTTAATTAATTGCCTAAATTAATTGAAATGGTGATGACTCGTTTGTTATAGTTTTCTCCTTCCAGGCAGGTATTCATAATTTTGTCACGCGGTTTGAGGGGAGGGGTTGTATTTCGGATAGAAGAGTATAATTGTATGGAAGAGAACTTGTAAGGGGAATCGTAAAATTATCAAATAGATAGAGGGACAGAGGCTCAAAACCACCCCGTTGCACACGCGTCTGTCCTTCACTAAGAAAAAACATATTTTCTTGGATTACCTGGTAAGAGACGACCTGAATATTGGTCACCATCCCCTCAAGTGATTGTTTACCAATGCTCATCTTGTTGCAATCAATTTGATTGCTGGTTACAAAAGTTTGCATTTTATTTTTACTAAAGAATGAAAAAATTATAAGGAAATAAATAAAAGAATTGATGTAAAGAGTAAAAGAAAATGACAACAAGAAAGATGTTGTTCAGTAATTACTAAAATAAACATTTTCTTTGTATTTTTGGAGTGGTTGTATGTGCAGGAAGGGGGGGGGTGTATTCCAAAAAATATTTGAAAGAGATATATTTGTGGATTTTCTTGGAACAGTTTTTTAGGAGGGACGTTCTATTCTCAAACCCGTGTGCTTAGGCATGCACCAGATGCTGAATAAGCGTGACCAGTGGTGTCGTTTGGAGGGGTTAAGGGAGGCCAGTTGCCCCCCCCCCAATAATCTGGAGGGAAAAATTATTATATAGCCCATGCCCCTTGACTCTCCAAATGTGGACCCTCTTGCGCCCTCTCTCCCTCTCCCCAATAAAATTCTGGAGTTACACCCCTAAGCGTAACCCATCATGGTCAGTAAAATTGTTGCGTAAATAATGTTTTTTTTTAATTAAAACTTGTGAAATCCCTTTGTAGAAAGAAGAGTTTGGATATTTGTCGAGTAATTTAACACAAAAAGTGATCATTGGTTGGAACCCAAGTTTGGGGTTAGACCTTGTTGAATATCTAGTTTACAAAATTGAATAATTAAATACACTAAAATGTGTAACTCTTTTATTGCCGGATTTTAAGAAAGAGATATTCAGCATAAAATTCATGGTCAATCTTTTGTAGATATATTTGAATAGTCTCTATTTAGGTATGAATTGTTTCATGATTCGTTTTCCTGGTTTTGAAGTTATGGATGAATATCAAGGCTATTTCAAACCATTGCCATATCTAATTTTGACTCTTTTTTTTCTTCTGCTTAATAGAAAAAAAGGCAATGAATGTTCTATCAAATTATTAATTAAATCTTCATAGTTAAAAATTCTAATTAATTATATGAATGGTAATATTAGCCTACTAATTGTTCTTGTAAACATAAATGTGTCTTCTTTAACTTCTTTGTATTCTGTGTTCACCTATAAAAACTCTCATGAAACTTGTAGTAGGAGAAAATTGCTTTTCGGGCAACACTTTTTTTTTAATATTTATATAAACTTATATAATGAGTTAATTTAGTAAAATTAAATAAAATGAATTTCATTCAACTCTTCATTTATTTTTTACTGTTAAAAAGGTCACTAAAACTTCGGACTTCCAATTAAATGAGCTCTATCTGATCCAAAGCTTATGCGACTGCCCGTTCTAATAGAAATTCGAAGAAACTGAAAATAGAAACAATATAAATACCTATCACTGCCATAAAAAAGGGTAAATATCTTCCAGGGGCATTAAGGCGCCTTTGGCGTCGACATTTCAGTTTTTTTTTTTTTTTTTTTTTTTTTTTTTTTTTTTTTTTTTTTTTTTTTTTATACAGGTACCAAGCCTGTCACCAGTCATTAGCACCGAAACCTCTAATATGCTCTAAAATGGCACTGCTTTCACCTCCAACATTTAAGACTTATTAGGCATTCGAGTTGAACTTTTTACGGCAAATTGTACGATTGTTTATTTGCATCATTTTGCAATTTTGCCGTAAAAATTAATTTTAGCCTTTATCCAGAGTAGTTTGTACTTGGATCGGGGCCGAGATGTAGTTATTTATCCTATTATTCATCAAGAACTGATATTACTTAGTCATACCCCCGCCAGAGCATAAGCGGGTAGGGTTGCAAAGTAGTGTAGAGCACCCGTATTTCTACACGGTGTCCTCATTATATATATGTACCTCGTGGTATTCCTCATTTGTCTCCATGTCTAACATAGAGGGTGGTCTGAACCCCCCGTTTCCTCTAAATGGGGTTTTTATGCCTAATAAATATTCGAGAACAATTTGACGAGTTTCACAATTGTCAATTTTGGTTAATGTTCATCAATAGATAGGTGCTGTGACACGCAATTCACAAAAACTAGAGAAATATGGAAAAAATAATTTGGACTCGATGTGAAATGCCACTCCACACACAATATTCAAAGTACCATAAATCATTGGCACCGAAATGGCGCTGTCTACCTAAAGAGCGGAGTGGGCGCAATTTATTATTTTTATTTATTATAATTTTTTTCACCAAGGTACTTTGTATGGAAGAAGTTGTCTTTGAAACTTAGGAAGGGACTCATTCAATTGGAAATTGAAAGTTCTAGTGTACTTTGTAAGAGCCAAAAGTGATTGGAGGGTGACCAGCTCCCCTCTCACGCACTTTCCCCCAAAGATGTCCAGATAAGATCTTGAGATAGCCATTTTGTTGAGCATTTTGTAGCCCCGAAACGTCAAAACTAGTGTACCTGAAAGGTGGGCATGTTTGATCTTTGGTGCCCAAAAAGTCCTAGGGCTTTAAGGGGGAGCTGTCAGGTGATGTTGAGGGATTATTAATTTAATCAACACACGGTATATCCATGCTGGCTGTCAAAGGGCTTATCTCAGGAATGGCCTAGGGTATTAAATTGGAACTCTCACGGAATGATAGGGGGGGGATAATCGATTGACTAGAGTGCAGTGTGTGGACCCCTACTACCGCTACCACGACAATTACTACTTCTATTGCGACTGCTACTAAAGCTAAGGGTATTTAGGTGAAAATTTCAATTAAACCTTGGTTTCATTGATGATTTTTTTCCATTTGTTTTTGCTGTTGCGAGAAATAAACATAGCTCGAAATAAAGAGTGTTTTCAGTTAAGTGCAAGTTATGTTTTAGTCTTTAGTAGGCATGGGGGCATTAGTCCTACTGCTTTTTGTGGTAGTTTTTGCTTGTTTTGAATTAGACTTTATTATTTATTATAATTTCTGTTCGTTTCGGGTTTGATTTATTTATTGATGGTTATTTATGGTAGTTTTGCGATGGAAAAATTAGTTGACTTTATTTCTGCCCATCTGTGGCTCATGTAGCTCATTACTTAATTTATATTAAAATTGAAATTAATTGATATTAAAAAAACAGGGTTCTGAGCAGAATTTAGATTAGGATAAATTCTATTATAGGATAAGCATCATAGGATAAATTCATGGGAGGGGGAGTCACCCTTATAGCGCTCATTTAGGAGGATGGATGAGACTCCACATAGAGTCATCACTAGTCTGGGAGGGGTTTTTTAATATAGGCTGAAATTATCCAAATCTGATTGAAGTAGAGTATGTCTTTACTGAAAAATATGCCCCCCGTGTGCCCCCAAAACTTTTCGATCGATCTCATTACCCTCTGTAGCTCGTCCCTCTGAAAGGAAAACCATAATGAAAGTTCTATTCTCATTATGTACCGTGAATGCACGGTACGCCTTCACGTATGACCTTTATATCTTTGTTTTTTTTTAGCAGGACCTAATCCTTTAAGAAGCTTTGTTCGAGGCCGCTGAGGTCGCTTTGTTTGTTCCGGTCCGGTCAGGATGAAAAATTTGGTCAAAGGAATAACAAACTTGAAAACCTAATTAGAGTAAAGCCCAGACTTCGCAACACAACAGAAAAGAAAGAAAAACGTCATAAACAGATTAATGAAAGTAGACTGACTATTTTGTATATAATGATTCATTCTGGAAGTCTCTGCAATTTTGGATTTATTAACGTTATAAAAATGGAAATGTTTTAAAATATTTTCAAAGTAAAGTGCAAAAGAAAATATGGCAAAGCTGGTATAAACTTTTTCTGAGTTGCATAAAAATGATTAATTTCACTTCTTTATGACAGTCTATCATCCTAAGGCAGTACTAAGGTATAGAGTAAGGCTAATTTAGATAGTCTATTAGTTCTGCGAGTCCTTTGAGGGTGATTGGAGATCAAAATGCAATTCAAAATTCATGATCAACGATGTCCATTGGACTTGCAGGCGAGTGTGCGACCAAAATTTTTCATATTGTATGAGCTATGCCTACTGGGGAAAGCCCGCTGGAATCGCAGTGGGGTGATCACTCTTAGCCATTTTAAAGAAAATAGGACAGTCTTATCCAGGATTTTTTTTTTATCGAGGTGGGGGGGATACAAAAAGTTTTAAAAGACGCATGAAAAATTGTTTATTTGCGTTTTTTTTTGCTTTTTTTACGAGTTTGACAAAAAAAAAAAACCACATGAATGAAATTTTCAGGAGTCAGCTAAAATATCAGATCCTGAAAATCTCTGAAAGCTTTCATTCACATAGCTTTATTAATTTGTTTAAAATATCAAAAAGACTGCCTGTAAATCGATTGTCTACCCTACTCACCTTAGTATACTGTATATAAACTGTATAGTACAGTGTATATAACACAGATTTGTAATTCCTGAGGAGTCGTGTCTAGATGGCGCTAATCCGCAGCCGGAGATCAAGATGGGATTAATGTGGAGGAGCTAAATCGAATAAGAGGGTTCTTAAAACTTATTCTGGTGCACAAAAATGCACCCAAACATATATTTTGCTGTTTATGGTGTCTGAACAGATTGTTAGTTATGGTATCTACAAGATGTATTCTCATTGAATTATGCTGGTAAGTTCTTTAGGAAAAGGAAACTGATGAATATCCGAAATGAGAAAAGCCAAGGGGTCGCCCATGTTACACCGCCTGGTGTACATCTTGGAGCACCACGTATGCTGCACAGTCCCGCCACGCATGGCACAGTTGGAACACTTTTGCCACGCGTGACACGCGCCACCTGGTAGACATGATTTCTGAAAGTCGGCACCCCTACGGAGAAAGCGTTTCAAAGATCATATTATCGACTTACCTTTTAATGGGAGGAATACACGTTATGAAGCCTGGCTTCCGCTGGGTCTACACCCCTCTCCGCATCCGGTGGGGTTGTATGAGTCTAGGTGCCCCCCCCCCCCTGCGCAAAATTTCCCTTGGAAAATTTCCCCCATATTGCCCCTAGATAATTTTGGATGTGTTTATTAGAAGTGAAATTGAAAGTTTTACTCACCTGTTTAAGTCAGATGCACTGCCTTAGCGTTGGCTATAGTAAAGAGCCATAAGGGTTCAATGTATTAATGTTTATTTATTTCATATGGAAGGCACTTTATATGGAAGGGGTGGTCGTGTAAACTTCAGAAAAGGCTCATTCGATTTGAAAATTAAAAGTTCTAGTGCCCTTTTAAGAATAAATAGGGATTGGAGGGCAACATACCCCCCCCCCCCCCCAAACACACAAATATATTTTATCCCCAAATGCATCTGATCAAAATTTCGAGATTGCCATTTTTTTAAATAGTGCAAAGGTCAAATAACCATGCCTCTGGGTTCGAGAACTTCCCTTTCATTCCTCGGGGCAAGGGCTGTAAGGTATGCACGTTGCCTATTGTTAAGAGGCAAGGTGTTGATGGGGAGGGTGGTCGTGTAAACTTTGAGGGGCTCATTCAATTGAAAATCGAAAGTTCTAGTCCCCTTTTAAGATTTAACCTGCTTTTCAAACCAGGTGCTTCCAAATGAGTTGTTACCCACTACAGTGTTTTAAAAAGTTTCTTATTCCAGTTCAACGGTTCTTGTGTTTCAGCAGTCGTTTTCAAAAAATTTTAAAGACAAAAAGTCTAACTTTAGCGTACATGAGTGAAGTTTTGAGGAGGAGATAGCCCCCCCCCCCATAAACGGAATAATTTTTGTTTGTTTTAAGTTTTAATGTTACTCCTGACTTTCAGTTGAACAAGTTTGTTGCTATTTTAATTTCTGATCGTTTTTCAAATCATACCCAGGCTTAATCAGGATATATGTGGGCTACCAGCCCAATAAACCCACGATTTTTTTCTTTGAAAGTGTATGTACCAATAATTGTAAATTGGTTGGTAGCTTCCCCTTTTTTAGTTTCTGCTTGAAAATTCAAATATTGGATTGTGAGTAAAATTTTGGACATTATTTGAATATTTAGTAAAAAATTTCGATGAACAGTAGTTTTTGTTGAATAAGTTCTTAATAATAACTTTACTGAAGAAATAGGTATATTATTGTTCATGTGAAGGAAAGTTCTACGTGACTTGGTCTCCTACGGAGCTGAAGCCATAACGATCTCTACAATAGTGTTCTCTGATGTTTAAATACATCGACATATGTTTACAATGTAAATATTTATATTGGAAAAGAGTACATTACTATTTAAAATCGGGGGAAAATAAAGCTCCTGGTAGTACTTCCCCCCCCCCCCCCACTCGTCCTCCCAAGAATTTCTTGGCAAGGCCCATGATGCCCTGCTTCGCCTTTTCTCCCTGTGGCGGTAGGCATGTGAATGCAATATTAATGCTACAAAGAAAAAAGATTGTAGCAATGAGAGTGATACTATTACCCTCACCCCTCAGTACCAATGATAAAGGTGTATACCAAAAGTGTTCACGGAAATCAGGAGGGATTAAATATCAATTTTCTACCTCCCCCTCCTTCTCCAAAACTCATTCTATATTTGAAGGTTCAATGAGAGTTAGAATTTTGGACTTGGGGAATTAGACAATTTTGGCATTGAAATGTGCTCTTTTAGATGTCTTGCATTCCCCTCCAGCCTACACAATAACCCACCACCCCTCCGTTTTAGTACCTGATGCGCAATGATACATCACCCAAATAATTTCATGATAAAATCATTTGAATCAACTGAGTTAAATCTAGCACTCAGATAAATGCCCACAATGACAATTGGCCTTGTATGGATTATGTGACTTTTCACTGACGAACGCGCCGTCCACTATTTGTAGATGAGACCTTGAAACCTCTACGGTAGGGCTCTATGATTGTTTTGTACTTAGGGAGGGAGGCAGGTGTCTCAAAGGTGAATTTTGATGCCAAAACATCCCCAACTATCATTGATCCTTCGGATAAATACAGATTAGTTCTAATGGAGTGACGGGGGGGGAGTAGAAATTGATATATAATCCCCAGGGTCGTATCCAACTTTTTCTTCATCTCCAACCTCCCCGGAAAAACTGTTTCTGATATCTGGTCCTTTTGTTACCCCTTAGGACATATGATCGACATTTTCTATGAGTTCTACCTTTATGGGTTCCACTTTACTCATTCTTCACTACCGTGGGTAGTATGAAAAGTACGGTGCAACTTTAAACTCATTCAAATCTTGAATTTTTTCTAGAATTTTTTTCTAGAAAAATTATTATGGTCTTTTCTAGTTACGTATAGGAGGAGGTTGCCCCTTCTTCATCTCCAACCTCCCGGAAAAAACTTTTTCTGATATCTGGTCCTTTTGTTACCCCTTAGGACTTATGATCGACATTTTCTATGAGTTCTACCTTTATGGGTTCCACTTTACTCATTCTTCACTACCGTGGGTAGTATGAAAAGTGCGGTGCAACTTTAAACTCATTCCAATCTTGAATTTTTTCTAGAATTTTTTTCTAGAAAAATTATTATGGTCTTTTCTAGTAACGTATAGGAGGAGGTTGCCCCTTCTTCATCTCCAACCTCCCCGGGAAACTGTTTCTGATATCTGGTCCTTTATTTACCCTTAGGACATATGATCGACATTTTCTATGAGTTCTACCTTTATGGGTTCCACTTTACTCATTCTTCACTACCGTGGGTAGTATGAAAAGTGCGGTGCAACTTTAAACTCATTCCAATCTTGAATTTTTTTCTAGAAATTTTTTCTAGAAAAATTATTATGGTCTTTTTTTAGTTACGTATAGGAGGAGGTTGCCTCTTCTTCATCTCCAACCTCCCCGAAAAACTGTTTCTGATATCTGGTCCTTTTGTTACCCCTTAGGTTATATGATCGACATTTTTCTATGAGTTCTACCTTTATGAGTTACAACTTTACTCATTCTTCACTACCGTGGGTAGTATGAAAAGTACGGTGCAACTTTAAACTCATTCCAATCTTGAATATTTTCTAGAAAAATTATTATGGTCTTTTCTAGTAACGTATAGGAGGAGGTTGCCCCTTCTTCATCTCCAACCTCCCCGGGAAACTGTTTCTGATATCTGGTCCTTTATTTACCCCTTAGGACATATGATCGACATTTTCTATGAGTTCTACCTTTATGGGTTCCACTTTACTCATTCTTCACTACCGTGGGTAGTATGAAAAGTGCGGTGCAACTTTAAACTCATTCCAATCTTGAATTTTTTTCTAGAAATTTTTTCTAGAAAAATTATTATGGTCTTTTTAGTTACGTATAGGAGGAGGTTGCCCCTTCTTCATCTCCAACCTCCCCGGAAAAACTGTTTCTGATATCTGGTCCTTTTGTTACCCCTTAGGACATATGATCGACATTTTCTATGAGTTCTACCTTTATGGGTTCCACTTTACTCATTCTTCACTACCGTGGGTAGTATGAAAAGTGCGGTGCAACTTTAAACTCATTCCAATCTTGAATTTTTTCTAGAATTTTTTTTCTAGAAAAATTATTATGGTCTTTTCTAGTTACGTATAGGAGGAGGTTGCCCTTCTCATCTCCAACCTCCCCGGAAAAACTGTTTCTGATATCTGGTCCTTTTGTTACCCCTTAGGACATATGATCGACATTTTCTATGAGTTCTACCTTTATGGGTGTTCCACTTTACTCATTCTTCACTACCGTGGGTAGTATGAAAAGTGCGGTGCAACTTTAAACTCATTCCAATCTTGAATTTTTTCTAGAATTTTTTTCTAGAAAAATTATTATGGTCTTTTCTAGTTACGTATAGGAGGAGGTTGCCCCTTCTTCATCTCCAACCTCCCCGGAAAAACTGTTTCTGATATCTGGTCCTTTTGTTACCCCTTAGGACATATGATCGACATTTTCTATGAGCTCTACCTTTATGGGTTCCACTTTACTCATTCTTCACTACCGTGGGTAGTATGAAAAGTGCGGTGCAACTTTAAACTCATTCCAATCTTGAATATTTTCTAGAAATTTTTTCTAGAAAAATTATTATGGTCTTTTCTAGTTACGTATAGGAGGAGGTTGCCCCTTCTTCATCTCTAACCTCCCCGGGAAACTGTTTCTGATATCTGGTCCTTTTGTTACCCCTAGGACATGTGATCGACATTTTCTATGAGTTCTACCTTTATGGGTTCCACTTTACTCATTCTTCACTACCGTGGGTAGTATGAAAAGTGCGGTGCAACTTTAAACTCATTCCAATCTTGAATTTTTTCTAGAAATTTTTTCTAGAAAAATTATTATGGTCTTTTCTAGTTACGTATAGGAGGAGGTTGCCCCTTCTTCATCTCTAACCTCCCCGGGAAACTGTTTCTGATATCTGGTCCTTTTGTTACCCCTTAGGACATATGATCGACATTTTCTATGAGTTCTACCATTTATGAGTTCCACTTTACTCATTCTTCATTACCGTGGGTAGTATGAAATGTGCGGTGCAACTTTAAACTCATTCCAATCTTGAATTTTTTCTAGAATTTTTTTCTAGAAAAATTATTATGGTCTTTTTTAGTTACGTATAGGAGGAGTTTTGCCCCTTCTTCATCTCCAACCTCCCGGAAACTGTTTTCTGATATCTGGTCCTTTATTTACCCTTAGGACATATGATCGACATTTTCTATGAGTTCTACCTTTATGAGTTACACTTTACTCATTCTTCACTACCGTGGGTAGTATGAAAAGTACGGTGCAACTTTAAACTCATTCCAATCTTGAATATTTTCTAGAAAAATTATTATGGTCTTTTCTAGTTACGTATAGGAGGAGGTTGCCCCTTCTTCATCTCCAACCTCCCCGGAAAAACTGTTTCTGATATCTGGTCCTTTTGTTACCCCTTAGGACATATGATCGACATTTTCTATGAGTTCTACCTTTATGGGTTCCACTTTACTCATTCTTCACTACCGTGGGTAGTATGAAAAGTGCGGTGCAACTTTAAACTCATTCCAATCTTGAATTTTTTCTAGAATTTTTTTCTAGAAAAATTATTATGGTCTTTTCTAGTTACGTATAGGAGGAGGTTGCCCCTTCTTCATCTCCAACCTCCCCGGAAAAACTGTTTCTGATATCTGGTCCTTTTGTTACCCCTTAGGACATATGATCGACATTTTCTATGAGTTCTACCTTTATGGGTTCCACTTTACTCATTCTTCACTACCGTGGGTAGTATGAAAAGTGCGGTGCAACTTTAAACTCATTCCAATCTTGAATATTTTCTAGAAATTTTTTCTAGAAAAATTATTATGGTCTTTTCTAGTTACGTATAGGAGGAGGTTGCCCCTTCTTCATCTCTAACCTCCCCGGGAAACTGTTTCTGATATCTGGTCCTTTTGTTACCCCTTAGGACATGTGATCGACATTTTCTATGAGTTCTACCTTTATGGGTTCCACTTTACTCATTCTTCACTACCGTGGGTAGTATGAAAAGTGCGGTGCAACTTTAAACTCATTCCAATCTTGAATTTTTTCTAGAAATTTTTTCTAGAAAAATTATTATGGTCTTTTCTAGTTACGTATAGGAGGAGGTTGCCCCTTCTTCATCTCTAACCTCCCCGGAAACTGTTTCTGATATCTGGTCCTTTTGTTACCCCTTAGGACATATGATCGACATTTTCTATGAGTTTCTACCTTTATGAGTTCCACTTTACTCATTCTTCACTACCGTGGGTAGTATGAAATGTGCGGTGCAACTTTAAACTCATTCCAATCTTGAATTTTTTCTAGAATTTTTTTCTAGAAAAATTATTATGGTCTTTTTTAGTTACGTATAGGAGGAGGTTGCCCCTTCTTCATCTCCAACTCTCCCGGGAAACTGTTTCTGATATCTGGTCCTTTATTTACCCCTTAGGACATATGATCGACATTTTCTATGAGTTCTACCTTTATGAGTTACACTTTACTCATTCTTCACTACCGTGGGTAGTATGAAAAGTACGGTGCAACTTTAAACTCATTCCAATCTTGAATATTTTCTAGAAAAATTATTATGGTCTTTTCTAGTTACGTATAGGAGGAGGTTGCCCCTTCTTCATCTCCAACCTCCCCGGAAAAACTGTTTCTGATATCTGGTCCTTTTGTTACCCCTTAGGACATATGATCGACATTTTCTATGAGTTCTACCTTTATGGGTTCCACTTTACTCATTCTTCACTACCGTGGGTAGTATGAAAGTGCGGTGCAACTTTAAACTCATTCCAATCTTGAATTTTTTTCTAGAATTATTTTCTAGAAAAATTATTATGGTCTTTTCTAGTTACGTATAGGAGGAGGTTGCCCCTTCTTCATCTCTAACCTCCCCGGAAAAACTGTTTCTGATGTCTGGTCCTTTTGTTACCCCTTAGGACATATGATCGACATTTTCTATGAGTTCTACCTTTATGGGTTCCACTTTACTCATTCTTCACTACCGTGGGTAGTATGAAAAGTGCGGTGCAACTTTAAACTCATTCCAATCTTGAATTTTTTCTAGAATTTTTTCTAGAAAAATTATTATGGTCTTTTCTAGTTACGTATAGGAGGAGGTTGCCCCTTCTTCATCTCCAACCTCCCCGGAAAAACTGTTTCTGATATCTGGTCCTTTTGTTACCCCTTAGGACATATGATCGACATTTTCTATGAGTTCTACCTTTATGGGTTCCACTTTACTCATTCTTCACTACCGTGGGTAGTATGAAAAGTGCGGTGCAACTTTAAACTCATTCCAATCTTGAATATTTTCTAGAATTTTTCCTAGAAAAAATTATTATGGTCTTTTCTAGTTACGTATAGGAGGAGGTTGCCCCCTTCTTCATCTCTAACCTCCCCGGGAAACTGTTTCTGATATCTGGTCCTTTTGTTACCCCTTAGGACATGTGATCGACATTTTCTATGAGTTCTACCTTTATGGGTTCCACTTTACTCATTCTTCACTACCGTGGGTAGTATGAAAAGTACGGTGCAACTTTAAACTCATTCCAATCTTGAATATTTTCTAGAAATTTTTTCTAGAAAAATTATTATGGTCTTTTCTAGTTACGTATAGGAGGAGGTTGCCCCTTCTTCATCTCTAACCTCCCCGGGAAACTGTTTCTGATATCTGGTCCTTTTGTTACCCCTTAGGACATGTGATCGACATTTTCTATGAGTTCTACCTTTATGGGTTCCACTTTACTCATTCTTCACTACCGTGGGTAGTATGAAAAGTGCGGTGCAACTTTAAACTCATTCCAATCTTGAATATTTTCTAGAAAAATTATTATGGTCTTTCCTAGTTACGTATAGGAGGAGGTTGCCCCTTCTTCATCTCTAACCTCCCCGGGAAACTGTTTCTGATATCTGGTCCTTTTGTTACCCCTTAGACATGTGATCGACATTTTCTATGAGTTCTACCTTTATGGGTTTCCACTTTACTCATTTTTTCACTACCGTGGGTAGTATGAAAAGTGCGGTGCAACTTTAAACTCATTCCAATCTTGAATATTTTCTAGAAATTTTTTCTAGAAAAATTATTATGGTCTTTTTCTAGTTACGTATAGGAGGAGGTTGCCCCTTCTTCATCTCTAACCTCCCCGGGAAACTGTTTCTGATATCTGGTCCTTTTGTTACCCCTTAGGACATGTGATCGACATTTTCTATGAGTTCTACCTTTATGGGTTCCACTTTACTCATTCTTCACTACCGTGGGTAGTATGAAAAGTGCGGTGCAACTTTAAACTCATTCCAATCTTGAATTTTTTCTAGAAATTTTTTCTAGAAAAATTATTATGGTCTTTTCTAGTTACGTATAGGAGGAGTTGCCCCTTCTTCATCTCTAACCTCCCCGGAAACTGTTTCTGATATCTGGTCCTTTTGTTACCCCTTAGGACATATGATCGACATTTTCTATGAGTTCTACCTTTATGAGTTCCACTTTACTCATTCTTCACTACCGTGGGTAGTATGAAAATGTGGCGGTGCAACTTTTAAACTCATTCCAATCTTGAATTTTTTCTAGAATTTTTTTCTAGAAAAATTATTATGGTCTTTTTAGTTACGTATAGGAGGAGGTTGCCCCTTCTTCATCTCCAACCTCCCCGGGAAACTGTTTCTGATATCTGGTCCTTTATTTACCCCTTAGGACATATGATCGACATTTTCTATGAGTTCTACCTTTATGAGTTACACTTTACTCATTCTTCACTACCGTGGGTAGTATGAAAAGTACGGTGCAACTTTAACTTTCCAACTCATTCCAATCTTGAATATTTTCTAGAAAAATTATTATGGTCTTTTCTAGTTACGTATAGGAGGAGGTTGCCCCTTCTTCATCTCCAACCTCCCCGGAAAAACTGTTTCTGATATCTGGTCCTTTTGTTACCCCTTAGGACATATGATCGACATTTTCTATGAGTTCTACCTTTATGGGTTCCACTTTACTCATTCTTCACTACCGTGGGTAGTATGAAAAGTGCGGTGCAACTTTAAACTCATTCCAATCTTGAATTTTTTCTAGAATTATTTTCTAGAAAAAATTATTATGGTCTTTTCTAGTTACGTATAGGAGGAGGTTGCCCCTTCTTCATCTCTAACCTCCCCGGAAAAACTGTTTCTGATGTCTGGTCCTTTTGTTACCCCTTAGGACATATGATCGACATTTTCTATGAGTTCTACCTTTATGGGTTCCACTTTACTCATTCTTCACTACCGTGGGTAGTATGAAAAGTGCGGTGCAACTTTAAACTCATTCCAATCTTGAATTTTTTCTAGAATTTTTTTCTAGAAAAATTATTATGGTCTTTTCTAGTTACGTATAGGAGGAGGTTGCCCCTTCTTCATCTCCAACCTCCCCGGAAAAACTGTTTTCTGATATCTGGTCCTTTTGTTACCCTTAGGACATATGATCGACATTTTCTATGAGTTCTACCTTTATGGGTTCCACTTTACTCATTCTTCACTACCGTGGGTAGTATGAAAAGTGCGGTGCAACTTTAAACTCATTCCAATCTTGAATATTTTCTAGAAATTTTTTCCTAGAAAAATTATTATGGTCTTTTCTAGTTACGTATAGGAGGAGGTTGCCCCTTCTTCATCTCTAACCTCCCCGGGAAACTGTTTTCTGATATCTGGTCCTTTTGTTACCCCTTAGGACATGTGATCGACATTTTCTATGAGTTCTACCTTTATGGGTTTCCACTTTACTCATTCTTCACTACCGTGGGTAGTATGAAAAGTACGGTGCAACTTTAAACTCATTCCAATCTTGAATATTTTCTAGAAATTTTTTCTAGAAAAAATTATTATGGTCTTTTCTAGTTACGTATAGGAGGAGGTTGCCCCTTCTTCATCTCTAACCTCCCCGGGAAACTGTTTCTGATATCTGGTCCTTTTGTTACCCCTTAGGACATGTGATCGACATTTTCTATGAGTTCTACCTTTATGGTTTCCACTTTACTCATTCTTCACTACCGTGGGTAGTATGAAAAGTGCGGTGCAACTTTAAAACTCATTCCAATCTTGAATATTTTTCTAGAAAAATTATTATGGTCTTTCCTAGTTACGTATAGGAGGAGGTTGCCCTTCTTCATCTCTAACCTCCCCGGGAAACTGTTTCTGATATCTGGTCCTTTTGTTACCCCTTAGGACATGTGATCGACATTTTTCTATGAGTTCTACCTTTATGGGTTTCCACTTTACTCATTTTTCACTACCGTGGGTAGTATGAAAAGTGCGGTGCAACTTTAAACTCATTCCAATCTTGAATATTTTCTAGAAATTTTTTCTAGAAAAATTATTATGGTCTTTTCTAGTTACGTATAGGAGGATGGTTGCCCCTTCTTCATCTCTAACCTCCCCGGAAACTGTTTCTGATATCTGGTCCTTTTGTTACCCCTTAGGACATGTGATCGACATTTTCTATGAGTTCTACCTTTATGGGTTCCGCTTTACTCATTCTTCACTAGCGTGGGTAGTATGAAAAGTACGGTGCAACTTTAAACTCATTCCAATCTTGAATTTTTTCTAGAAATTTTTTCTAGAAAAATTATTATGGTCTTTTCTAGTTACGTATAGGAGGAGATTGCCCCTTCTTCATCTCTAACCTCCCCGGGAAACTGTTTCTGATATATGGTCCTTTTGTTACCCCTTAGGACATATGATCGACATTTTCTATGAGTTTCTACCTTTATGAGTTCCACTTTTACTCATTCTTCACTACCGTGGGTAGTATGAAAAGTACGGTGCAACTTTAAACTCATTCCAATCTTGAATATTTTTTAGAATTTTTTTTCTAGAAAAATTATTATGGTCTTTTCTAGTTACGTATAAGAGGAGGTTTGCCCCTTCTTCATCTCTAAACCTCCCCGGGAAACTGTTTCTGATATCTGGTCCTTTTGTTACCCTTAGGACATATGGTCGACATTTTCTATGAGTTCTACCTTTATGAGTTCCACTTTACTCATTCTTCACTACCGTGGGTAGTATGAAAAGTACGGTGCAACTTTAAACTCATTCCAATCTTGAATATTTTCTAGAATTTTTTTTCTAGAAAAATTATTATGGTCTTTTCTAGTTACGTATAAGAGGAGGTTGCCCCTTCTTCATCTCTAACCTCCCCGGGAAACTGTTTCTGATATCTGGTCCTTTTGTTACCCCTTAGGACATGTGATTGACATTTTCTATGAGTTCTACCTTTATGGGTTCCACTTTACTCATTCTTCACTACCGTGGGGTAGTATGAAAAGTACGGTGCAACTTTAAACTCATTCCAATCTTGAATTTTTTCTAGAAAAATTATTATGGTCTTTTCTAGTTACGTATAGGAGGAGGTTGCCCCTTCTTCATCTCTAACCTCCCCGGGAAACTGTTTTCTGATATATGGTCCTTTTGTTACCCCTTAGGACATATGATTGACATTTTTAAGCACCTATTTTGTATTTTTCTTTGGTTGCTGAATTTGCGTGTGGGCGGATTTTCCGCGGGGGAATTATCCTGGGAGAATTTTTGTGGAGGGAGAATTTTCTTGAGGGAGGCCGGCTCCCTGGGGTTTTAAATATAATGTAAATGTGTCTATTTTGTACCTATTCCATCGTTCTGTTTTGATGATTTCCACTGCGCTAAAGACATCTCAACAGTCGTGCTGAGTGGGAAGATGCGCATTTGCACCATTTTAGCGCATTTTGAGGCGATTTGCACATTAATTTTTTCAAATCGGCGCATTTTTTTGGAGAAAAATCGTTTATTATTTCGGTGCATTTTCATTAGAAAAAAAGGAGCTTTTGGGTATACCTGTGGACAAGCTAAAGTCAGATGCTCTTTTCAATGCCGAAAAAGGTATAGCTAGATATACCTTCTCTTTGAAAAAGAGAGCATGTAATGATACTTTTTCCTGATATTAATGATCATATAGTTATTGCCCCGACTGGTTATGAAATCTTTAAAATGCCGAGGACATAAAAAAAAAAAAATAAATAAATAAAATGCGCCTTGGGTCCATCTTTTGTCTATTTATACCTAAAAACTGCGATTTTTTTTTTCGGTAGCTCCAAAATGCAGATTTTTAGGCTACTGTCCATGCTTTTTCTTCAGTGTTGTCCGTTGAAACTTGTAAATAAATAAGTGGAACTTATTAGATAAATTTGACAGCGCTTGTCCTTCGTCAAAATCCAGACGTTATCAACCTATTGGCTCCCAAAGACAACCCCACCTTCAAAGGGAGCAATACCTTTCTAAGCTGTGAGGTGTCACATATATTTAGTTTATTTTTTTGTCGATTTTTTCACCAACGTCTTTTGTTTTGGCAGCCGTTTGCCACCAAGAACTGTAAAAAAAAAAAAAAAAAAAAAAAAAAAAAAAAAAAAAAAAAAAAAAAAAAAAAAAAAAAAAAAAAAAATGGCGAGAGAAGAAAAAAAATATTAAACAGCTGTTCTATCATAAGATGTTAGAAGAATAACTTGTTGAAACCCGAAAGGAGATCCTTAAGGATTCCCCGTTTTCTTTTAAAGAAGACTTAAAAGAAAACCAAAACAACACTAAACGATACGTTAAAATCCATGAAATCCATGATGGATTTCATAAAGAAAAAAAACATCTAGGGATTAGCCCTCAGGATCTGTGTCTGACTATTCAAACCCTTTTGCAGAAGCTGATCAGGATTTTGTTTTCTAAGTTGATGCTTTTGTGGCATTATTTCAAAAATGATCTTGGCAGCTTATTTTATTGGCTAAAAAAAAAAAAAAAAAAAAAAAAAAAGGGTCAAATCGTTTTGAATAAGTCTTGTCTCTAGGCCGCATAGTTTTGTCTCTTTTATGTTAAAAAATGCAATTTTGTTCCAAAATTTTGCGTTGCTTAGCCTCAAAAGTCCGGTTCACTTCGAGATTGCACTTTATTCATTCTTCACTACTGTGGGTAGTATGAAACGTATTAAACCGTACACGTCAAGATCTTTCTTATTATGCAACCAGATTTATTACCAGACTATAAGAAAAGGACAAATTTGATAATTAGAGGCTAATATTGTAATTGGGTGTCATTGTTCTATTATGGCAAGATTTGGGTCAATAAATCAAGATGGTAGCTTAAATTTTCTTGTTGGACAGGTCAGTGACAAAAGCTATAACAAGGGGTTGCACACTCCATCTCATGTTTATGACCTTGTGTCTCCAACTGTTTTCTTATCCTAGGTCTTGTACCTGTTTTCATGCTTTTGAACCTACAATCTTTGCACCATTCTCTTGCACCATTGGTTGTGTCTCTGCGTCGTCTTAACTCGGATGGGGTCTTCGTGACGTATTCCAGTGCTTAACCCCTCGTGTTGTCAATGATTTATGATCGGTCGTTTGAAGTGTCTTTTGTTTTTTTGGGGTTGAGCTTAGCTATACTTGGTCATTCTGGCACCGCCTATGAATTGTGTCATGTTTACTAATATAACCTTTGTACCCATCAATTATGGAAATAAGCAGAACGAACCTAAATAATCGTACCTGTGCACAACCCCCTCCCCTTAGGTTGTTAAGAATGGCCTCGGGAAGAATGGAAATAGTGGCCGGAAAGCATGTTCTTCAATTTTGACCGCCCCCCCCCCCTCCCCTGACAAAATAACCTGACCCTGCTTTTCTCCACGGGTCTGACATCTAGGCACCTAGGCTAAGGATCAGGGATTATTTGTAATACGATAATAAGTGAACTGAAAAATTCTAAAAATGAAATGGAAATATTTGAAAATGGGCAATTTTTTTTGATTAGACAGTAAACGCTGAAAAGAAGAGAAAACAAAAACTCCTTTGTCCAAACAATAGAAGAAGTCCGAATATTTCAGCCCCAGATCTGGAAGCCTTTATCAATGGGAAGAAAAAGAAAATAAATAAGGAAAACGCCTAGCTTTAACAACATCACACTTACACAAAAAAAAAGATGATACAAATACAAACACTGCAAAAAAATTAAATAAATAAATAAAAAAAACCAAAGACAATCAAAACAGTTCGTGGTAACGAACTGTAAGTAAGGAGCGACCCGGCTCAATGGTAACCGAAACTCTAGAAAACGGTATTTTGATACAAATAGATACATCAAAAGAATCAGATTTAATTCTGATTTCAAATATATCAGTTTCATCAAGTTTAATCTTACCCATCAAAAGTTACGCGCCTGAGGAAAATTTGGCTGATTTTCGAAAAAAAAAAAAAAGGGAGAAAGACCCCCCTAAAAGTTATAGAACCTTAATGAAAATCACACCATCATATTCCGCGTATCAGAGAACCCTACTGTAGAGGTTTCAAGCTCCCATCTACAAAAATGTGGAATTTTGCATTTTTTTGCCAGAAGAAAGATCACGGGTGCGTGTTTATTTGTTTGTTTGTTTGTTTTTTTTTTTCCAGGGGTGATCGTATCGACCCAGTTGTCCTAGAATATCGTGGGAGGGCTCATTGGAATGGAAATTGAAAGTTCTAGTGCCCTTTTTAAGTGACCAAAAAAAACGGAGGGCAACTAGGCCCCCTCCCACGCTCATTTTTTTCCCAAAGTCACCTGATCAAATTTTTTGAGATAGCCATTTGTTCAGTATGTTCGAAAATATTATAAGTATGTCTTTTAGGATGACTTAATCCCCCGAAGTTCCCGGGGGGAGGGCTGAAAGTTATGAACTTTACCCAATGTTACATATAGTATTGGTTATTTGGAAGTATACAGACGTTTTCAGGGGAGATTTTTCCTGGTAGTGGTGGTGGGTTGGGGGTTATGTGGGAGGATCTTTCCATGAAGGAAGTTTTCATGGGGGAAGGGACATTGCTATGAAGGGGACGCCGGACTTCCCAGCATTATTTAAAAAAAAGATCAGAAATTTAATATAAAAAAAACAAGTATTTCAACTGCAACAGCAGCAACATCGAAACTTTAAACGAACAGAAAATATTACATATATAATTGGGTTCACCCCGTAGTCAATGCCTCGCTCTTTAAGCCGAAGATTTCTTTAGTACTTTCATAAGAGCTATTTATTCTAATTAACGGCCTTTGTGATTAAGTGGTCATTTTTAAAGAATCGGAACACAATTCGAACTTTTCTTAAAGAGCAAGGTATTGGACTAGGGGGCGAACCCCCTAATAAACGTATTAAAAATATATGAATATAGAAGTTCGTTACGTAAGTTAATTCGTAAGTTACGTATATTTATTACTAATAAAAACGTTCTTAAATAAAATTAAACAAGTTTCGAGAAAGCCGTTTAACTAAATAAAAGTAAATTAATATGAAAATTTTGTTTTAATTATTCATGTACGGTGAGCCAAGATCAAAACCTGCATTTATTCAAAAACGTTCAAAAATTAAATAAAAAAAACAAGTTTTTTAAACTGAAAGTAAGGAGCGACATTAAAACTTAAAACGAACAGAAATTATTCCGTATATGAAAGGGACTGTCCCCTCCTCAACACCTCGCTCTTTACGCTAAAGTTTGACTCTGTCTCACAACTCTATTTTTTTAAACAATAAAAAAACTTTAGCGTAAAGAGCGAGGCGTTGAGGAGGGGACAGTCCCTTTCATATACGGAATAATTTCTGTTCGTTTTAAGTTTTAATGTCGCTCCTTACTTTCAGTTTAAAAAACTTGTTTTTTTTATTTAATCACGTCTGATAAACTACACTTGTTGTCTTTAAACAAATCAAGTATGAAATTCCAGGACGAACACAAGCCTGGATGGCACCATTGTGTATGCCTGAGTTTCTTGGTGTGCGATTCTAACGAAATAAACAATCGGTACTTGTCTGTTAAACGAAACTCACCCAAGAAGTGAAGTTAGGTTAATCCTAATGAAATATACCAAAACATGATGATAAAATAACACTTTAGAAACAAAATTATGGAAACTACGACAAAGAATTATGGAAAGCAGGCCGTCCAGAACGCATTATATTAAATACCTAAAGCTAGGTGCCCACAGAAAGCGAATTGCTGACGCTAAGCGAATTCATCGTCGTCAGGCGAATATTTTCAGCTTCGCACGTCCAAAATTCGCAGTTCGCACCTTTCAACTCCGAGTCGAATTTTATACGCACGATAGACATTTGCAAGACGAAATACAATAAACTTCTAAAAACAAGAAAGTAGACAAGGAAAAATTTTCTTGATCGCTTCAGCTTATCTCTCCGACGGGGTTTTACTCAGATTTGTTTCGGGGGGGGGTACCCAAAAAAACTCAAAAAACGTATACAAAATTTGTGTATATCCATTTTTGTTACGTTTTTACGACTCAAACAAACATTTCCCTCTGGGTACGGCTTTGCCGACGTCTTAAAGACAAAAGGAGTTTTTTTTTATATTCTTATTTTGGGGGACGGGGGTAAAAGTGAATTATATATCGAGGGAAATAGAGGTTGATGAAAAGATTATGAAATGTGTAATTTAAGGTCACGATGGAAGGGGTGCCCTAGGGGGGAAGGGCAGCCTAAGATATCGGATGATCCTAAATGGTATAAGAAAATTGAAATGTAGTATACCTCTATTTTTATACCCTGGTATATTTTGGAATGCTCAATTTTTATATAATATTAATCAATTAAATTTTTTGAAGATGTTATTTTTATTAAGAAAAGCATTAGATAAATTATGAGATATTTTTAAAGAAAATTTGAAGGTCACCGAGAGGAGAGGAGGTGGGATTAAAAAAAAAGACAAAAGCAGTAACAATCTACAAATCTGTTGTTTCTGTCTTTTAGAAATCATATTTGAGATTTCGCGTTCTGTGAGGCATACCACGTGAATTCGCTGCCGTGATGCGAACTCACGAATTTGTCTGTGAAAAAAATTCGCTTTCTGTGGGCACCTAACTTAATCCCTAACCACCTCTATATATCAAATATTTAATTAAAATGTAGCTACACCGTAGTTTTTCTCACTCAAAATAAGCGAATCTCAACCGATTCCGATGAGGCAAACCGGTTATTGTTAGATCTTACACAGCGTAGTTGTGTTTCGTTTAACAGACAAGTACCAAACAATCTTATAATTAGAAAACCTTATGTATAACCTAAATCGACCAATTGAGATCAAAAGTCTTCTAATGCTCTCATGTTTAAAAATTCGAGATAAATTCCATTGTAAATGGAAAGGCAGTGTGGTCTAAGAAATTATTTAAATCCTAAAGAAAATCTTCCCTTTAGCTTCCCTCTTTAGGTCTTTACTTTTAAATTGATGTACTAGCAAATAAAGAAGGCTGCATGAAAAAAATCGCTGCTGGCATGAGAGTTAACACCATTGGGGCGCAAACTGTCACAAATCACGTACACCAGGTAACGTGTGCCAAGCGTGGCACAAATGGAACTGTGCGGCACAAATGGTGCTCCAAGAAAAGACACCAGGCGGAGTAAAGTTGGTGAGTTTGAACCCAAGATTCCCTTGTGGCTAGTCAGAGCTTCCAACCCTGGACTAACAGTCAAACATGGTAATCATTTCCCAGCAGTTTGTTGTAAACTTTACCGTTCGGGTTCCATACGTATGGATTCTCTTTCGTCCTTCTTACAATTAAACCGCAGTGTGCTTTATATTTATATATATATATATATATATATATATATATATATATATATATATATATATATATATATTATATATATATATATATATATATATATATATATATATATATATATATATATATATTATATATATATATATATATATATATATATATATATATATATATATATATATATATGTAATTTAATTCAAACAACATAGAATTAAAAAAAAAGCTATACATCCCCTTTTATGACGTTTTTTTTTCTGTCTGAGCATGAGCATTTCCAATCTTATTATTCATTAATCTTTGTCCGATGATATAATGGGCACTATCATGTTTTTGCTAGACAGTTGTAGAGACCTTAGGGGGAGCTATTTGAGATAAAATTCAATTGAACCGCACCCTGGCCCCCCCCTCCACGTCTAAAAATATTTATCAAATGTATATCAAACAAGAAACTTATTTTATGTGTTGATATCGAATTTGATCAATCTCTTATTGATGCAGAAGTCAAGTCATTAAGGGTGTATTTGCGGGATTAGGGATTGGACCCCCCCCCCTCTCCCCGGAATGTTTTTCCGACTCGTAAAAACGTAACAAAAATGAATATTAACAATTTTTTGATGTGTTTTTTAAAGCTTTTTTTTGTAAACTCCCCTTAAAAAATGCTTTTGTTAACCCCCTTCCCACTCCCGAAAAAAAATTACAGAAGCTTGTTAAATGGCTCAGATGTTCTGTTTCTATGAAATATTCCTGTTCTATTAAAGTTTAGAGTTAAAATAATAGAACTTGGTTGAAAAGGCCTTTATCAATAATAATTTGTTGATGTATTTCTCCACCAAAATTTGGGGGGCTCAATATAAAAAACAGCCTGGAATGCTCCCATTTCCTGTCAATATAGCACTTGTTGAAACCAAGTCTTAAGCTTGCCTTTAGAACTACATGAGCGCACACACAGGGAAGGATCTGTACTTCCCCTGCTTTTCTCTATTAGTCTAGTAAAAATGTGGTTTGACCTCAAACAGTTTCATGTGCATCAGCAAAAAAAAGGAGCGTAGAAATGGCATATTTAATCACATTTGCTGGTATATACTCAATCAACATTTTTTGCCTCAACCTCAAATTCAACCTAAAAAAAAACTCAAATTTATAAAAGAGTTAGAGTGGCAAACATTTCGGGTTCGGAATCAGCACATATTTTTGGGTCAGGTAATGAAAGAATAGTTTGTGTAGCAATTTATTTGAGGTTGACCCCTTTTTTTACACAATTTTCCTAGACTATATTGTTTCCCATATTTTCAAGGTAATTCGTCCACTTGAGGTTTCTTTCTTGGAAGTTGTGCCCTTCTAAAATCCCTTGATTTTCGTGCGTACCCTCCTGACAGGGATTATTCTATGTGATGACCCTGCCAAAAACAAAATCAAAATCCCCCTATTTTCGATTTATTAATATAGGCACATGAATATGAATTATAACTTTGTATTAAAATACCTTTCCACAAAGGGGGAGAAGGTAGGGTGCATTGGTCCAAAGGACCAGAGCAATATAGCATGCACCTAATAGGCCTAGGTGCAGTTCCAAAGATTTATAATGTAGCTCTTAGACCTGTATTATTATTATTATTATTATTATGGGCGGCCTAAAAAAAAAAAAAAAAAAAAAAAAAAAAACTGATTTGAGACTCAGGCCACAAAGGCCTATTGCCTCCACCTTCAGAAAAGAAATAATAATATGAGACCAATGGCTGTTGGTCTATAGTCCCCGGGAATTTTTTTTTTTTAGATTTGGCTTGTCTGGATTTTTTCCCCTTTATAGAAGAGCCTTCCTTGGTAGTGTCAAGGTGTCCACCATTGTTGTCCTTCGTCCAGAGAGCCCCACCTGCCATATTCAAACTGGTTTAGACAGGCCACGCTTGTCCCCTCAAAAGAGAGGGAAGACTCACCTGCTACTCACCAGTTATCTGCTGCAAACGGCACCTGATCCTCAGAATTGGTATTAGCAAGAGAATTATTTCTCCCACTACGGATTGCTCCTCAAGGGTCTTGTCTTGCGCAACGGTTGGCGCTTAATATGTCAAGGGAGATTGGCCACCCCTAGCGTATGGTTTGGCAGCTATTATTGGCTTCAATCCATCCAACCTTGGAAGCGGATTCCACAAAACTCTGCCTCATTGTCAGACACTAGGAAGTGATCAGGCTGTGGTTGTTACCTCTTCCCCATTCTTTGATATTGGTATATGGATAAATTCGGATAGAGGGTTTGTCAAAATCAGGGTCTTCCTCTAAAAAAGAAAGGAAAGCGACATCTCTAGTTGGTGAAATTAAATGATTCGTTAAGATGAAAAAACCGTCGAACTATGTGAACGCAATATAAATTATAGTACAAATCATTCGTAAGTGGCTGAACCCTCCTCCCTGTTTTCAAGTAGGGAGTATTGCCCCTGTTTACAGGGGAATTCTTCTCGTTTGAGATTGGTCCGTAGTACCACTCCCCTTGAAGAAATGCTCTGTTGCCTCCTTTGTAGTCGTCGGACCCATATGTACATGCAAGTAAATTTGCGCGTACAGAGTGGAAATCCCCCTTTCCCATGATGGTCCAAAGGATCTTCCAATCGAAAAGTAAAAAATAGTGATGCAATATCATGATTCCGTTCAAAAGGGTTGGACCCACAGTTTATAGACAGTAAGCTTATCACAGATAATTTCTGGTCTTCGGTCTCGGTGCGAACAAAAAGCTCCTCCCACTTGTTTCTGCCTTAGCGGATTAGTTTGTTATCGTCAATCACTGAGAAATGGTTACCAAGTGCATTATTCGTAACAGCGGGTTTCCACTTGTTTCATGTCCAAGAGAAATCTGACTTGTCTACCCGCGAAAAGATCTGATAACGCCTATGTTTCTCTATCTGCAAAAACGTTCTCCGGAGCACTCGCACCCCTGTCCGGGTTTTTATAATGGGAGAGATAGAGAATGATCATACTGCTAATTCTATAAACTGTGGTTGGACCTGTGTGCGCTCATCTTTGTAAAAATCTGCCTCTGGCGCACCGAAATCTAAGGTCATCAAAGAAAAACATTGTTGCTCCCTGGATTTATCTTAGGTCTATTCACACCTGAAACCCGAGATTTTCTAAGATTTTTTCTTTTGGTTGTTTGAAAATTATGACGGTATTTGGGTTGTAGCGGGATTTACCATTTCCGTTAGATTTGCCGCGTTGAAGTAAAACTTGTTAGTTCAGTTTGACCACGCTTTTCATCTGTTAAAAATTCAAACTTCAACAATCTGTTGATCCCAAAGACAGCTACACCTTCACAGGGAGCTACACTTTCTTAAGCCGTGTGTGGTGCCATACGTTTTAACGTTTTTTTTTACCCGCATTTCTTTCTTTTTTTTAATTTGACAGTAGAACCCTATCTTATAGTCCCACGGGGACTCCTTATATGGGCATAGAATACTGACGGGAGTCCAAATAAGGGCATAGAGTCATTAGGGAGAATGATTACGTAATGGGGTCAATGACCTCTTCCTTCAAGGTCGATTTATTTGATGTTTCTATGTGTAATAACTCCGGGACGAAGGTTGCACATGCGCATTGAATTCTAACGGGAACAATGTTATTGATCTAGGACTCGAGGGGGAGGTGAATTTCCGAGAACTTGATTTACATAATCGCTAGGGGGAAATTATTGATTCACGAAGGGAAAATTAAGAAACAAACATGGCTTCATTGTTGTTTGGCTAGCCTGGCCTGAGAACTTGATTTACATAAACGCTAGGGGAAATTATTGATTCACGAAGGGGAAATTAAGAAACAAACATGGCTTCATTGTTGTTTGGCTAGCCTGGCCTGAGAACTTGATTTACATAATCGCTAGGGGAAATTATTGATTTCACGAAGGGGAAATTAAGAAAACAAACATGGCTTCATTGTTGTTTGGCTAGCCTGGCCTGAGAACTTGATTTACATAATCGCTAGGGGGAATTATTGATTCACGAAGGGGAAATTAAGAAACAAACATGGCTTCATTGTTGTTTGGCTAGCCTGTCCTGAGAACTTGATTTACATAATCGCTAGGGGGAATTATTGATTCACGAAGGGGGGAATTAAGAAACATTAAGGTTTCTTTAATCTTTAGGCCTGAGGGATAAACGTTCTTTAGGTCAGAGAGAAAAATTAATATTCTATTTTTAAATAGGGCTTCACGAAGGGGGAATTAAGAAACATTAAGGCTTCTTTAATCTTAGGTCTGAGGGATAAACGTTCTTTAGGTCAGAGAGAAAAATTAATATTCTATTTTTAAATAGGGGCTTCATTAATCTATAGTGTCAGGAATTAGAAATGACATCACTTGTTATCTTGGAATTATGTGGGAGTCTAAAGAGATAGAAATTCTATTTTTAAATACGGCTTCACGGAGCTTTAAGTCGGAGAGATAAATTGTTATTCTAACGAAACCATAATAGTTTAGCTAGGAAAATTTATGAGATGAAGAGATTAACGTAGGAAAGGGTTTCCTAGAAATTTGAAATGTGAAAGCACAGAGATGCCAAACAAAAGGAACACGATGAAATTACTTTTAGGGATTATTGGGCGAAACGGTTTTAGACAGCATATGGAATTATTTCGGCGAAACCGTTAGAGACGTTGATTTAAAAGATGATTTAAAAGATGATTTTTGAGTGTGGTCGTTATAATACACAAGTTCCATTGAACAGTGTTGTGAGGTCCCCTACCACAACCCCAAAGAGCCCCGATCGCCCTACCCCGATCCAAAGGGTTCCAATCCCCCTACCCAACCCCGAAGGAAGCCACCGGTACTCAAAGGTCCCCCCCAAGCTCCAAAGAGCCCCAGCCCCCCAAACGCCCTCCTCAGACCCCCAAAGGCCCTCCCCTGGTCCTCAAAGGGCCCCCGGACTCCCAAGGGCCCCCGGACCCCAGAGGCCCTCACACCCGGTCCCCAAAGGTCCACCGGGCTTCCAAAGGACCCATCGGCCCTCAAGTGCTCCCCCAGACCCCCAAAGGCCCTCCCTGTGCCCCAAAGGCCCTCCCCCGGTCCCCAAAGGTCCCCGGGCCCGAGAAAGCGTCGCGGGCCAGGAAAGCGCCGCAAGGGGATGCGCCGCAGGGGGATTCGCCGCGGGTCGGGAGAAGCGCCGCAGGGATGCGCCGCAAGGATGCGCCGCGGGCCAGGAAAGCGCCACAGGATGCGCCGCAAAAAGTAAACTAAAAAAGTAAAAATTTCGAAATGTTATCCCCCAAACGCCCTCCTCAGACCCCCAAAGGCCCTCCCCTGGTCCTCAAAGGTCCCCCAAGCTCCCAAAGGACCACCCGGCCCTCAAGGGACCCACAGACCCTCAAAGGCTCTCCCCGAGCCCCCGTCTTTCGTTGATATGTGTTGTCTGAAACCTATGATTTGGGATGTGTAGTTTGCTACTTCAGACTTTTCTGAGCTAAGGTTTCCTAGTATTTCCTAGGTGAATGTTGTCTGAAACCAATAGTTTGGGATGAGTAGTTTGCTATTTCAGGCTTTTATGAGCTAGGTTTCTTAGCCTTTCGTTGGTGTGTGTTGACTGAAACTTATGATTTGGGATATGTAGTTTGCTATTTTTGACTTTTCTGAGTTGGATTTCTTAGTCTTTCATAGGTGTGTGGTGTCTGAAACCTATGATTTGGGATGGGTGGATTGCTACTTTTGACTTTTCTGAGCTGGATTTCTTAGCCTTTCATAGGTATGTGTTGTCAGAAAATTATGATTTGGGATGTATAGTTTGCTATTTCAGGCTTTTCTGAGCTAAGGTTTTCTAGTATTTCGTAGGTGAATGTTGTCTGAAACCTATGATTTGGGATATGTAATTTGCTATTTCCGACTTTTCATAACCGGATTTCTTAGTCTTTCGTCGGTGTGTGGTGTCTGAAACCTATGATTTGGGATGTGTGGGTTGCTATTTTTTGACATTTCTGAGCTGGATTTCTTAGCCATTCGTAGGTGTGGGGTTGACTGAAAACCTATGATTTGGGATGGTTAATTTGCTATTTTTGACTTTTCTGAGCTGGATTTCTTAGCCATTCGTAGGTGTGTGTTGGCTGAAACCTATGATTGGGAGGTGTAGTTTGCTTTTTGGACTTTTCAGAGCTAGGATTCTTAGTCACTCATTGGTGTTTGTTGTCTGAAACTTCGAGTTTGGGATGAGTAGTTGGCTATTTCAGACTTTTCTGAGCTAAGGTTTCTTAGTATTTCATAGGTGAATGCTGTCTGAAACCTATAGTTTGGGATATGTAAATTACTATTTCGGGCTTTTCTGAGTTGGATTTCTTAGTCTTTCATAGGCGTGTGGTGTCTGAAACCTATGATTTGGGATGTGTAATTTGCTATTTTCGACTTTTCTGAGCTAGGTTTCTTAGCCTTTCATAGGTATGTGTTGTCAGAACATTATGATTTGGGATGTGTAGTTTGCTATTTCAGGCTTTTCTGAGCTAAGGTTTTCTAGTATTTCGTAGGTGAATGTTGTCTGAAACCAATAGTTTGGGATGAGTAGTTTGCTATTTTTGACTTTTCTGAGCTAGGTTTCTTAGTCTTTCGTTGGTGTCTGTTGACTGAAACCTATGATTTGGGATATGTAGTTTGCTATTTTTGACTTTTCTGAGCTGGATTTCTTAGTCTTTCATAGGTGTGTGTTGTCTGAAACCTATAGTTTGGGATGACTAGTTTGCTATTTTTGACTTTTCTGAGCTAGGTTTCTTAGCCGTTCATAGGTGAGTGTTGTCTGAAACCTATGATTTGGGATATGTAATTTGCTATTTTTGACTTTTCATAACCGGATCTCTTAGTCTTTCATAGGGTGTGTGGTGTCTGAAACCTCTGATTTGGGGTGTTGTGTGGGTTGCTATTTTTTGACCTTTCTGAGCAGGATTTCTTAGCCATTCGTAGGTGTGTGTTGACTGAAACCTATGATTTGGGATGGTTAATTTGCTATTTTTGACTTTTCTGAGCTAGATTTCATAGCCTTTCATAGGTGTGTCCTTTCAGAAAATTATGATTTGGGAGATATAGTTTGCTTTTTGGACTTTTCAGAGCTAGGATTCTTAGTCACTCATAGGTGTTTGTTGTCTGAAACTTCGAGTTTGGGATGAGTACTTGGCTATTTCAGACTTTTCTGAGCTAAGGTTTCTTAGTATTTCGTAGGTGAATGCTGTCTGAAACTTATGATTTGGGATATGTAAATTACTATTTCGGGCTTTTCTGAGTTGGATTTCTTAGTCTTTCATAGGTGTGTGATGTCTGAAACCTATGATTTGGGATGTGTAGTTTGCTATTTCAGACTTTTCTGAGCTAGGGTTTCTTAGTATTTCGTAGGTGAATGCTGTCTGAAACTTATGATTTGGGATATGTAAATTACTATTTCGGGCTTTTCTGAGTTGGATTTCTTAGTCTTTCATAGGTGTGTGATGTCTGAAACCTATGATTTGGGATGTGTAGTTTGCTATTTTCGACTTTTTCTGAGCTAGGTTTCTTAGCCTTTCTTAGGTATGTGTTGTCAGAAAATTATGATTTGGGATGTGTAGTTTGCTATTTCAGGCTTTTCTGAGCTAAGGTTTTCTAGTATTTCGTAGGTGAATGTTGTCTGAAACAATAGTTTGGGATGAGTAGTTTGCTATTTTTGACTTTTCTGAGCTAGGTTTCTTAGTCTTTCGTTGGTGTGTGTTGACTGAAACCTATGATTTGGGATATGTAGTTTGCTATTTTTGACTTTTCTGAGTTGGATTTCTTAGTCTTTCATAGGTGTGTGGTGTCTGAAAGCTATGATTTGGGATGTGTAGTTTGCTATTTCGACTTTTCTGAGCTAGGTGTCTTAGCCTTTCATAGGTATGTGTTGTCAGAACATTATGATATGGGATGTGTAGTTTGCTATTTCAGGCTTTTCTGAGCTAAGGTTTTCTAGTATTTCGTAGGTGAATGTTGTCTGAAACCAATAGTTTGGGATGAGTAGTTTGCTATTTTTGACTTTTCTGAGCTAAGGTTTCTTAGTCTTTCATAGGTGAATGATGTCTGAAACCTATGATTTGGGAATATGTAAATTACTATTTCGGGCTTTTCTGAGTGGGATTTCTTAGTCTTTCATAGGTGTGTGTTGTCTGAAACCTATGATTTGGGATGGGTGGATTGCTACTTTTGACTTTTCTGAGCTGAATTTCTTAGCCTTTCATAGGTGTTTTGTTGTCTGAAACCTATAGTTTGGGATGACTAGTTTGCTATTTTTGACTTTTCTGAGCTAGGTTTCTTAGCCGTTCATAGGTGAGTGTTGTCTGAAACCTATGATTTGGGATACGTAAATTACTATTTCGGGCTTTTCTAAGCTAGATTTCTTAGTCTTTCGTTGGTGTGTGTTGTCTGAAACCTATGATTTGGGATGGATGGATTGCTACTTTTGACTTTTCTGAGCTGGATTTCTTAGCCTTTCATAGGTGTTTGTTGTCCGAAACCTATAGTTTGGGATGACTAGTTTGCTATTTTTGACTTTTCTGAGCTAGATTTCTTAGCCTTTCATAGGTGTGTCCTTTCAGAAAATTATGATTTGGGATATGTAAATTACTATTTCGGGCTTTTCTGAGTTGGCTTTCTTAGTCTTTCATAGGTATGTGTTGTCTGAAACCTATGATTTGGGATGTGTGAGTTGCTATTTTTGACTTTTCCGAGCTGGATTTCTTAGCCGTTCATAGGTGAGTGCTGTCTGAAACTTATGATTTGGGATGGTTAATTTGCTATTTCCGGCTTTTATTAGCTAGGTTTCATAGCCTTTCATAGGTGTGTGTTGTCAGAAAATTACGATTTGGGATGTGTAGTTTGCTATTTGAACTTTTTAGAGCTAGGATTCTTAGTCCATCATAGGTGTTTGTTGTCTGAAACCAATAGTTTGGGATGACTAGTTTGCTATTTCAGGCTTTTCTGAGCTAGATTTCTTAGCCGTTCATAGGAGTGTGTTGTCTGAAACTTATGATTTGGGATATGTAAATTACGTTTTCGGGCTTTTCTGAGTTGGACACTTCTAAATTTTTCCGTAGAAGATAGGAAAAGTTATACTATGATTGTAATTATTTTCCATGAAGATAAAAAGTTTCACTTTAATTCTAAATTTTCTTAAATTCAATTCCGACCTTTCTCAAAGAGATGAAAAAATTAAAGTCCTGTTCCAAATATTTTCCCGGAAGAAGAAAAGTTCAACTTCGATTCTGAATTTTCTCAATGAAAATGAAATAAGTTACTGATCAAATCTATTTTCCCAAAATAATATAAAAATTTCCACTTCAGTTCAGATTTTTTTCTCAAAGAGATGAAGAAATTTAAAGTTCTGTTCCAAATTTTTCATAGAAGACAGGAAAAGTTATACTTTGATCGTGAATATTCGAGTTCTATTCTGAATTTTTTACCAAAGAACACAATTCAATTCTAATTTCCCCAATAAAAAATTAAAGTTCAATTCTAAATTTTTCGGTGGAAGATAGAAAAAGCAATACCATACTTGTGAATATTTTCCCGGAAGATAAAAAGTTCTAGTTCAATTTAAAATTTTCGCAAGGAAGTGAAGAAAAGTTCAAGTTCTCTTCGGAATTTTACCAAAGAACAAAATTCAATTCTAATTTCTCCTGAGAAAATAAAATCTTCCACTTCAGTTCTTTATTTCACAAAGACATAAAGAAATTTAAAGTTCAATTCCAAATTTTTCGGTGGAAGATAGAAAAAGTAATACCATACTTGTGAATATTTTCATGGAAGATAAAATGTTCTAGTTCAATTTAAAATTTTGTCAACGAAGTCAAGGAAAGTTCAAGTTCTCTTCTGAACTTTACCAAAGAACACACTTCAATTCTAATTTTCTCCAGAGAAAACAAAAATCTTCCACTTCAGGTCTTTATTTCACAAAGACATAAAGAAATTTAAAGTTCAATTCTAAATTTTTCGGTGGGAGATAGAAAAATTAATACCATACTTGTGATTATTTTCACGGAAGATAAAAAGTTCTCGTTCAATTTAAAATTTTCTCAATGAAGTGAAGAAGAATTCAAGTTCTCTTCTGAATTTTACCAATGAACACAATTCAATTCTAATTTCACCAGAGAAAATAAAAATCTTCCACTTCAGTTCTTTATTTCACAAAAGACATAAAGAAATTTAAAGTTCAATTCTAAATTTTTCGGTGGAAGATAGAAAAAGTAATACCATACTTGTGAATATTTTCATGGAAGATAAAACGTTCTAGTTCAATTTAAAATTTTCTCAACGAAGTGAAGAAAAGTTCAAGTTCTTTTCTGAACTTTACCAAAGAACACACTTCAATTCTAATTTCTCCAGAGAAAATAAAAATCTTCCACTTCAGTTCTTTATTTCACAAAAGACATAAAGAAATTTAAAGTTCTATTCTAAATTTTTAGATGGAAGATAGAAAAAGTAATACTATGACTGCGATTGTTTTCCATGAAGGTCAAAAGTTTCACTTTATTTATAATTTTTCTTAAATTCAGTTCTGATTTTTCTCAAAGAGATGAAAAATTTAAAGTTCAGTACCAAATTTTTCATAGAAGATAGAAAAAGTTATACATTGATTGTGAATATTCGACATGAAGATAAGGAGCATCACTTTAATTCTGAGTTTTCTCGAAGAAGTGCAAAATGTTCAAGTTTCTTCTGAATTTTCTTAAAGAAGTGAAAAAAGTTAGCTCAGTTCTAAATTTTTCATAGAAGACATGTAAAGTTATACTTTGATCATGAATATTCGAGTTCTATTCTGAATTTTACCAAAGAACACATTTCTATTCTAATTTCCCCTTTAAAAAAATTTAAAGTTCAATTCTAATTTGTTCGGTGGAAGACAGAAAGAGTATGGTTAGGTTAGGTTAGACTAGATTAAGTTAGGTTAGGTTAGGTTAGCCTACGTACGCTTCACTTAGGTTAGCTTAGGTTAGGTGAGAGACATGCAAAAAGTTAGGTGTATGATTAGGTTAGGTTAGGTTAGATTAAGTTAGGTTAGGTTAAGTTAGGTTAGGCTAGGTTAGCCTACGTACGCGCGCGTACGTAGGCTAACCTAGCCTAACCTAACTTAACCTAACCTAACTTAATCTAACCTAACCTAACCTAATCATACACCGAACTTTTTGCATGTCTCTCACCTAACCTAAGCTAACCTAAGTGAAGCGTACGTAGGCTAACCTAACCTAACCTAACCTAACTTAATCTAGTCTAACCTAACCTAACCATACTCTTTCTATCTTCCACCGAAAAAATTAGAATTGAACTTTAAATTTTTTATTGGGGAAATTAGAATAGAAATGTGTTCTTTGGTAAAATTCAGAGTAGAACTCGAATATTCATGATCAAAGTATAACTTTACATGTCTTCTATGAAAAATTTAGAACTGAGCTAACTTTTTTCACTTCTTTAAGAAAATTCAGAAGAGAACTTGAACATTTTGCACTTCTTCGAGAAAACTCAGAATTAAAGTGATGCTCCTTATCTTCATGTCGAATATTCACAATCAATGTATAACTTTTTCTATCTTCTATGAAAAATTTGGTACTGAACTTTAAATTTTTCATCTCTTTGAGAAAAATCAGAACTGAATTTAAGAAAAATTATAAATAAAGTGAAACTTTTGACCTTCATGGAAAACAATCGCAGTCATAGTATTACTTTTTCTATCTTCCATCTAAAAATTTAGAATAGAACTTTAAATTTCTTTATGTCTTTTGTGAAATAAAGAACTGAAGTGGAAGATTTTTATTTTCTCTGGAGAAATTAGAATTGAAGTGTGTTCTTTGGTAAAGTTCAGAAGAGAACTTGAACTTTTCTTCACTTCGTTGAGAAAATTTTAAATTGAACTAGAACTTTTTATCTTCCATGAAAATATTCACAAGTATGGTATTACTTTTTCTATCTTCCACCGAAAAAATTTAGAATTGAACTTTAAATTTCTTTATGTCTTTTGTGAAATAAAGAACTGAAGTGGAAGATTTTTATTTTCTCTGGAGAAATTAGAATTGAATTGTGTTCATTGGTAAAATTCAGAAGAGAACTTGAATTCTTCTTCACTTCATTGAGAAAATTTTAAATTGAACTAGAACTTTTTATCTTCCGTGAAAATAATCACAAGTATGGTATTAATTTTTCTATCTCCCACCGAAAAATTTAGAATTGAACTTTAAATTTCTTTATGTCTTTGTGAAATAAAGAACTGAAGTGGAAGATTTTTGTTTTCTCTGGAGAAATTAGAATTGAAGTGTGTTCTTTGGTAAAGTTCAGAAGAGAACTTGAACTTTCCTTGACTTCGTTGACAAAATTTTAAATTGAACTAGAACATTTTATCTTCCGTGAAAATATTCACAAGTATGATATTACTTTTTTCTATCTTCCACCAAAAATTAGAATTGAACTTTAAATTTCTTTATGTCTTTGTGAAATAAAGAACTGAAGTGGAAGATTTTTGTTTTCTCTGGAGAAATTAGAATTGAAGTGTGTCTTTGGTAAACTTCAGAAGAGAACTTGAACTTTCCTTCACTTCGTTGAGAAAATTTTAAATTGAACTAGAACTTTTTTATCTTCCATGAAAATATTCACAAGTATGGTATTACTTTTTCTATCTTCCACCGAAAAAATTTGGAATTGAACTTTAAATTTCTTTATGTCTTTGTGAAATAAAGAACTGAAGTGGAAGATTTTATTTTCTCAGGAGAAATTAGAATTGAATTTTGTTCTTTGGTAAAATTCCGAAGAGAACTTGAACTTTTCTTCACTTCCTTGCGAAAATTTTAAATTGAACTAGAACTTTTTTATCTTCGGGAAAATATTCACAAGTATGGTATTGCTTTTTCTATCTTCCACCGAAAAATTTAGAATTGAACTTTAAATTTTTTATTGGGGAAATTAGAATTGAATTGTGTTCTTTGGTAAAATTCAGAATAGAACTCGAATATTCACGATCAAAGTATAACTTTTCCTGTCTTCTATGAAAAATTTGGAACAGAACTTTAAATTTCTTCATCTCTTTGAGAAAAAAATCTGAACTGAAGTGGAAATTTTTATATTATTTTGGGAAAATAGATTTGATCAGTAACTTATTTCATTTTCATTGAGAAAATTCAGAATCGAAGTTGAACTTTTCTTCTTCCGGGAAAATATTTGGAACAGGACTTTAATTTTTTCATCTCTTTGAGAAAGGTCGGAATTGAATTTAAGAAAATTTAGAATTAAAGTGAAACTTTTTATCTTCATGGAAAATAATTACAATCATAGTATAACTTTTCCTATCTTCTACGGAAAAATTTAGAAGTGTCCAACTCAGAAAAGCCCGAAAACGTAATTTACATATCCCAAATCATAAGTTTCAGACAACACACTCCTATGAACGGCTAAGAAATCTAGCTCAGAAAAGCCTGAAATAGCAAACTAGTCATCCCAAACTATTGGTTTCAGACAACAAACACCTATGATGGACTAAGAATCCTAGCTCTAAAAAGTTCAAATAGCAAACTACACATCCCAAATCGTAATTTTCTGACAACACACACCTATGAAAGGCTATGAAACCTAGCTAATAAAAGCCGGAAATAGCAAATTAACCATCCCAAATCATAAGTTTCAGACAGCACTCACCTATGAACGGCTAAGAAATCCAGCTCGGAAAAGTCAAAAATAGCAACTCACACATCCCAAATAATAGGTTTCAGACAACACATACCTATGAAAGACTAAGAAATCCAACTCAGAAAAGCCCGAAATAGTAATTTACATATCCCAAATCATAATTTTCTGAAAGGACACACCTATGAAAGGCTAAGAAATCTAGCTCAGAAAAGTCAAAAATAGCAAACTAGTCATCCCAAACTATAGGTTTCGGACAACAAACACCTATGAAAGGCTAAGAAATCCAGCTCAGAAAAGTCAAAAGTAGCAATCCATCCATCCCAAATCATAGGTTTCAGACAACACACACCAACGAAAGACTAAGAAATCTAGCTTAGAAAAGCCCGAAATAGTAATTTACATATCCCAAATCATAGGTTTCAGACAACACTCACCTATGAACGGCTAAGAAACCTAGCTCAGAAAAGTCAAAAATAGCAAACTAGTCATCCCAAACTATAGGTTTCAGACAACAAACACCTATGAAAGGCTAAGAAATTCAGCTCAGAAAAGTCAAAAGTAGCAATCCACCCATCCCAAATCATAGGTTTTCAGACAACACACACCTATGAAAGACTAAGAAATCCACTCAGAAAAGCCCGAATAGTAATTTACATATTCCCAAATCATAGGTTTCAGACATCATTCACCTATGAAAGACTAGAAACCTTAGCTCAGAAAAGTCAAAAATAGCAAACTACTCATCCCAAACTATTGGTTTCAGACAACATTCACCTACGAAATACTAGAAAACCTTAGCTCAGAAAAGCCTGAAATAGCAAACTACACATCCCATATCATAATGTTCTGACAACACATACCTATGAAAGGCTAAGAAACCTAGCTCAGAAAAGTCGAAAATAGCAAACTACACATCCCAAATCATAGGTTTCAGACACCACACACCTATGAAAGACTAAGAAATCCAACTCAGAAAAGTCAAAAATAGCAAACTACATATCCCAAATCATAGGTTTCAGTCAACACACACCAACGAAAGACTAAGAAACCTAGCTCAGAAAAGTCAAAAATAGCAAACTACTCATCCCAAACTATTGGTTTCAGACAACATTCACCTACGAAATACTAGAAAACCTTAGCTCAGAAAAGCCTGAAATAGCAAACTACACATCCCAAATCATAACTTTCTGACACAACACATACCTAAGAAAGGCTAAGAAACCTAGCTAAGAAAAGTCGAAAATAGCAAACTACACATCCCAAATCATAATTTTCAGACATCACACACCTATGAAAGACTAAGAAATCCAACTCAGAAAAGCCCGAAATAGTAATTTACATATCCCAAATCATAAGTTTCAGACAGCATTCACCTACGAAATACTAAGAAACCCTAGCTCAGAAAAGTCTGAAATAGCAAACTACACATCCCAAATCATAGGTTTCAGACATCACACACCTATGAAAGACTAAGAAATCCAACTCAGAAAAGCCCGAAATAGTAATTTACATATCCCAAATCTTATTTTTCAGACAGCATTCACCTACGAAATACTAAGAAACCTTAGCTCAGAAAAGTCTGAAATAGCCAAGTACTCATCCCAAACTCGAAGTTTCAGACAACAAACACCTATGAGTGACTAAGAATTCTAGCTCTGAAAAGTCCAAAAAGCAAACTATATCTCCCAAATCATAATTTTCTGAAAGGACACACCTATGAAAGGCTATGAAATCTAGCTCAGAAAAGTCAAAAAATAGCAAATTAACCATCCCAAATCATAGGTTTCAGTCAAACACACACCTACGAATGGCTAAGAAATCCTGCTCAGAAAGGTCAAAAAAATAGCAACCCACACACCCCAAATCATAGGTTTCAGACACCACACACCTATGAAAGACTAAGAAATCCGGTTATGAAAAGTCAAAAATAGCAAATTACATATCCCAAATCATAGGTTTCAGACAACACTCACCTATGAACGGCTAAGAAACCTAGCTCAGAAAAGTCAAAAATAACAAACTAGTCATCCCAAACTATAGGTTTCAGACAACACACACCTATGAAAGACTAAGAAATCCAGCTCAGAAAAGTCAAAAATAGCAAACTACATATCCCAAATCATAGGTTTCAGTCAACACACACACACGAAAGACTAAGAAACCTAGCTCAGAAAAGTCAAAAAATAGCAAACTACTCATCCCAAACTATTGGTTTCAGACAACATTCACCTACGAAATACTAGAAAACCTTAGCTCAGAAAAGCCTGAAATAGCAAAACTACACATCCCAAATCATAATGTTCTGACAACACATACCTATGAAAGGCTAAGAAACCTAGCTCAGAAAAGTCGAAAATAGCAAATTACACATCCCAAATCATAGGTTTCAGACACCACACGCCTATGAAAGACTAAGAAATCCAACTCAGAAAAGCCCGAAATAGTAATTTACATATCCCAAACTATAGGTTTCAGACAGCATTCACCTATGAAATACTAAGAAACCTTAGCTCAGAAAAGTCTGAAATAGCCAACTACTCATCCCAAACTCGAAGTTTCAGACAACAAACACCTATGAGTGACTAAGAATCCTAGCTCTGAAAAGTCCAAAAAGCAAACTACACCTCCCAAATCATAGGTTTCAGTCAACACACACCTACGAATGGCTAAGAAATCCAGCTCAGAAAAGTCAAAAATAGCAAATTAACCATCCCAAATCATAGGTTTCAGTCAACACACACCTACGAATGGCTAAGAAATCCAGCTCAGAAATGTCAAAAAATAGCAACCCACACATCCCAAATCATAGGTTTCAGACACCACACACCGACGAAAGACTAAGAAATCCGGTTATGAAAAGTCGGAAATAGCAAATTACATATCCCAAATCATAG
Source organism: Artemia sinica (assembly GCA_027921565.1). Lineage (NCBI taxonomy): Eukaryota > Metazoa > Arthropoda > Branchiopoda > Anostraca > Artemiidae > Artemia > Artemia sinica. The sequence continues at coordinate 38,998,945 of CM051273.1, read as the reverse complement.
GTTTCAGACAACATTCACCTACGAAATACTAGAAAACCTTAGCTCAGAAAAGCCTGAAATAGCAAACTATACATCCCAAATCATAATTTTCTGACAACACATACCTATGAAAGGCTAAGAAATCCAGCTCAGAAAAGTCAAAAGTAGCAATCCACCATCCCAAATCATAGGTTTCAGACACCACACACCTATGAAAGACTAAGAAATCCAACTCAGAAAAGTCAAAAATAGCAAACTACATATCCCAAATCATAAGTTTCAGTCAACACACACCAACGAAAGGCTAAGAAACCTAGCTCATAAAAGCCTGAAATAGCAAACTACTCATCCCAAACTATTGGTTTCAGACAACATTCACCTAGGAAATACTAGGAAACCTTAGCTCAGAAAAGTCTGAAGTAGCAAACTACACATCCCAAATCATAGGTTTCAGACAACACACATCAACGAAAGACGGGGGCTCGGGGAGAGCCTTTGAGGGTCTGTGGGTCCCTTGAGGGCCGGGTGGTCCTTTGGGAGCTTGGGGGACCTTTGAGGACCAGGGGAGGGCCTTTGGGGTCTGAGGAGGGCGTTTTGGGGGATAACATTTCGAAATTTTTACTTTTTAGTTTACTTTTTTGCGGCGCATCCTGTGGCGCTTTCCTGGCCCGCGGCGCATCCTCGCGGCGCATCCCTGCGGCGCTTCCCCCGACCCGCGGCGAATCCCCCTGCGGCGCATCCCCTTGCGGCGCTTTCCTGGCCCGCGACGCTTTCTCGGGCCCGGGGACCTTTGGGGACCGGGGGAGGGCCTTTGGGGCACAGGGAGGGCCTTGGGGGTCTGGAGGGGAGCACTTGAGGGCCGATGGGTCCTTTGGAAGCCCGGTGGACCTTTGGGGACCGGGTGAGGGCCTCTGGGGTCCGGGGGGCCCTTTGGGAGTCCGGGGGCCCTTTGAGGACCAGGGGAGGGCCTTTGGGGGTCTGAGGAGGGCGTTTGGGGGGCTGGGGCTCTTTGGGAGCTTTGGGGGGGGACCTTTGAGTACCGGTGGCTTCCTTCGGGGTTGGGTAGGGGGATTGGAACCCTTTGGATCGGGGTAGGGCGATCGGGGCTCTTTGGGGTTGTGGTAGGGGACCTCACAACACTGTTCAATGGAACTTGTGTATTATAACGACCACACTCAAAAATCATCTTTTAAATCAACGTCTCTAACGGTTTCGCCGAAATAATTCCATAAGCTGTCTAAAACCGTTTCGCCCAAATAATCCCTAAAAGTAATTTCATCGTGTTCCTTTTGTTTGGCATCTCTGTGCTTTCACATTTCAAATTTGTAGGAAACCCTTTCCTACGTTAATCTCTTCATCTCATAAATTTTCCTAGCTAAACTATTATGGTCTCGTTAGAATAACAATTTATCTCTCCGACTTAAAGCTCCGTGAAGCCGTATTTAAAAATAGAATTTCTATCTCTTTAGACTCCCACATAATTCCAAGATAACAAGTGATGTCATTTCTAATTCCTGACACTATAGATTAATGAAGCCCCTATTTAAAAATAGAATATTAATTTTTCTCTCTGACCTAAAGAACGTTTATCCCTCAGACCTAAGATTAAAGAAGCCTTAATGTTTCTTAATTCCCCTTCGTGAAGCCCTATTTAAAAATAGAATATTAATTTTTCTCTCTGACCTAAAGAACGTTTATCCCTCAGACCTAAGATTAAAGAAGCCTTAATGTTTCTTAATTCCCCCTTCGTGAAGCCCTATTTAAAAAATAGAATATTAATTTTTCTCTCTGACCTAAAGAACGTTTATCCCTCAGGCCTAAAGATTAAAGAAACCTTAATGTTTCTTAATTCCCCCCTTCGTGAATCAATAATTCCCCCTAGCGATTATGTAAATCAAGTTCTCAGGACAGGCTAGCCAAACAACAATGAAGCCATGTTTGTTTCTTAATTTCCCCTTCGTGAATCAATAATTCCCCCTAGCGATTATGTAAATCAAGTTCTCAGGCCAGGCTAGCCAAACAACAATGAAGCCATGTTTGTTTCTTAATTTTCCCTTCGTGAATCAATAATTTCCCCTAGCGATTATGTAAATCAAGTTCTCGGAAATTTACCTCCCCCTCGAGTCCTAGATCAATAACATTGTTCCCGTTAGAATTCAATGCGCATGTGCAACCTTCGTCCCGGAGTTATTACACATAGAAACATCAAATAAATCGACCTTGAAGGAAGAGGTCATTGACCCCATTACGTAATCATTCTCCCTAATGACTCTATGCCCTTATTTGGAGTCCCGTCAGTATTCTATGCCCATATAAGGAGTCCCCGTGGGACTATAAGATAGGGTTCTACTTTTGACGCCTGTTGTAAAAGTATGCAACTGCGTATGAAAGACCTTACCTTAGACTTTATATCTGCCTGTGCCTCTAGAGGCACCTAGGGGATCGAGATGGATTCGCCAATCTTCCCGCAAGTTTGGTGCTGTCAGTATATCCTCCCACTGAGGCTCGATTGACGTGTTTAGGTTTCGCCAATCTGTCTGGTACGTTCGGTGTATGGTGTTTCCAGGGCTTCCACTATCCCCGAATTTTCGGGGATTTCTCCGAAAATCTATGTGTCTCCCCGAAAAAAAATTTGGTTCCCCGAATTCCCGAAACTTCCCCGAAAATCACCCAACCACAGTGTCACCCTTAGTGACTATACCTAGCAAACATTACTTTACATGCCACAATTTCTCGCTACTCTCTTCTCCGTTAATTTTTGTCTCCTGTGTTGCTTTGCATAAAAACAAGACTGGTAAAATTTAAGTATAGACGGTTCTTCATATGTTTACAAAAGTATCATTTTCCAGCATTTAGAGTAAACCATTTCGAATGGAGTATTCCAGATACTATAAGATTCTTGCATTTACATCATTCGTGGTCCAGACAATCTTAAAAAAAATTAGACAAGAATTATATTTGAAGTTGTTTAACGGAACGCTCAGTATGATTTTGGGTTTAGAAATTGAACTTCTAAAGAAGGGGAATTGTTTTGAAAGCCAAATCATGAGTTTAAATTTAGTTTTTTTCTGCTATTTTTGGTTTGGGACATACTGTGTAAATGTTTAATACTTAATGATGAACGCATATTATATTGAAGGGATTAATCTTTTTGCCAGGAATTCTTACCATTTAAATTTTTGTTTCATTCGTTGTGTAAAATTTAAGGTTTTTTTTTTTTTTTTTTTTTTTTTTTTTTTTTTTTTTTTTTTTTTTTTTTTTTTTTTTTTATCGGATAATTGTACTTGTTTTACCACCTTTTATCCTCAAACATATTTACCCAGCACTCCCCTCACAATTATTATTCTGGTCCTTTCACCCGTGTAATATTTTCAGTGGGTGTAATATTTTAAACTGCAATTTTAGGATATTTTTACGGTTTTGCAAAACTGTTAGTTAGGTGAAAGAAATTTGACGGAAAAAATATTCTGCTCAAATTTGGGAGAGCCAAATCAATTTGTTTAAATATCTAGGCCTATTCTTACAACTTCTAATGCTTGAATAATTTGTAACCCTGTATGAAGGCTAATTCTAAGATAGAAACAAAAGAATTTAAAGAAATTGTGGTATAATTTATTTCTTCTTAAGAAAAATCCCTAAATACAATCTTCTTACCATAAAAACTGCACCCCCGCCCCCTCCTAATGAAAAAATTCTTGCTATAGATTATGTACAAGGTCGGGTAATAGGGGATTTAAACGAAAGTGACCCCAAAAATATTATTCATAAGAAAATTTACATTACAGCTGAAAGTAAAAATTTGCTTATTATACTCAAATTGGTTTCTTGTCAACTTTTACATTATTTTCCGGCTTATTTATCACGAACTGTTGGTTAATAATGCCAAATAATGTTAGTGTGAAGAAAAAGGATAAGTGATTTTTGTATGATTTGGAGCCTATAGGTATCATGTCCAGGCATTAGAAGGGCTGATATAAAAATGAGACTACAATAAATATTATATTTGGAACATGGATGGCCGCAGGGTTGGGGGTTAATCGGTGACTATATAGTGATTATGTGGTAATCAAAAGAAAGGAAAGCATAGTAGAAACAACCAATGAAAAAAATGTATTTTCTGAGGGGGTATTTTCCACAGGGGGGGGGGGTGAGTATTTTCCGAAGGTATTTTTAGCGGGGGTGCTTTCCGTGGAGGTACTTTCCACGGGTGGTATTTTCCACGGGGGTACTTTTCGTTGGGAGTATCTTCTGCAAGGGGTATTTTGTGGGGGGGGGGGGGGGTATTTTCCATTTTTTAGGGGATTTCTGGGGGGGGGGTAAACACTTAAGATCTTAGAATCAGCAAGAAAAACCAATAATGTGTCAATTGTCGTCAAAATTCCCTTTTTAATTTAAGTTTAAATTTGCTTGTTTAATTTAGTTCTTATTTGTTCTAAGTTTAAATGTTGCCCCATACTTATAGGTTTAATTTTGTCTATTTAATTTACCTATGTAGAAACCTCAAACAATTTTTTTTTCTTTTTTATATCATTAATAAATTACTGAGATCATGACCTAATGAAAAATTGCTACTGGTATTTATAATTCACATGTGTTCAATTTTTTTTAATTCGAAAACAATTTTGAAGTTTTACCGCAATATCAGCAATAAGCGTTTTCAGCTATGGGTTCCAATCCCCTGCTCAGGCTCTAAAACCTATTCTGTAAAAGGCTTAGGGCCATTCGTTTACTCATCTTTGTGCTGAGATCTTACATCCTTTGACAAAAAACGCTTAAAAGTGAAATCTTAGCACTAAGATCTTACATCTTCTAGCGTTCTTTTGCAAACGTCTTTCATCATTCTGCTCTGATCAGCGGCCTAAGAACAATGATGAGTATGTCATAAAAGTTCTCGCATCATTGTTCTATATGGCAGAAAGATGGCGTCTTTCACATTTTTTGCTAACATCAGTGAGCTGTAAGATCTTAGAACAAAGATGAGTTAAAAGAATGGAAATCTTTGCAGAAAGATGTGAGATCTTAGATGTAAGATCTTAGTGCAAAAGAACAGGCCTCTTGATTTACTATGCGGATCCATACCCTACTTGAGCCTGAAAACGAAGCTAAAACTTCTTGGCTCCTAAATGTTCACAAGAGAATTTCATTTTGTTTTTTCCCCCGAAAAATCCGCGAATCTTGAAGGCTTGTCCCCGAATTTTAATATTCGAGAGTGGAAGCCCTGGGTGTTTCTGCGTCTGCCTCACAGTACAGATATCTGTACTGTGGTCTACCTCTGCGGCGTGTAACCGATGGTTGTCTACATGAGAGCCTTTTTCATAAAAATGAATTAAATTCCTGAAAATGTGTAATTTTCAACTTAACCAATTGAATTAATAAGGTTTGATCTTTACTGCCCATGACACTTCAAAGAAAAGTAGCGATGGAACAAAGTTGATTATCAAACCAATATAGCCCAGTAGAGAAACTTAAACGGAGTTATTTGAATAGTCAATGTGTTAGTTTTACAATTTAATTTGCTATAATCGTCTGCGTGTATAAGCTTAAAAGCGATAATAAATTTTCGTTTTTTTTTTAAGTTTCAATTTCGATCCTCCTTTTTTGTTGTTAATTAAAGTTTGAAGCGCAGTCGAGCAGTCACCATTCTCGAAATAAATGGAACTTGTATGTTTTGAAAATGTCGTCTCCGAAATTTAGAACAAATATACTAAAGTTTTTTTTTTATAAATCGTTGTTTTACGACTTTTACGATTTGTCAAATAGTCAATGCGAAGAATTTTGTAATTTGTTGGACTTCTTCGACTATAATTTCTTCAACTAAAGTCTATTTTCAGAAGTTGCTAATTGTTACGGTTTCTTAACCCTGTAAATGAATAGTAAAACAAATTTATGTTTAGATCGTATGCTTTGTATAATGACCTCAAAATCTGCAGTCATCCAATACGTTATGTTCAATGTTGTTTGTTGATTTGTGTGAAATTTCGTGTGTATATTAAACGATAGTAGCCATTTAGTCACCTCTAAAGCGGTATACAGGCCAAATGGCCATTTCACATTGACTTACATAATGCCTGTAAGCCACTTACGCTCTGTATGTAAGCAACATTAGAAGTAGAGACTGTTTAAGCTTATTTATAAACTAGGCATGAACACGGGAATGTCTTTTATTTGTGGGGGGGGGGGTGATAGACAAATATATGGAGATCAAAGAAAAGCATGGGGAGAAAGGTAGTTTCGAAGATGACACTGCCTTTCCATGACGATAAAAACAGCTCAAATAGGCATAAATCCTTTTATTAAACAGCGAAAAACAAAAAATACTGAATATTTCGATCACATATAGAGTGACCGTCATCATGTCACCACTGTATATGTGATCAAAATATCCATTTTTATTGTTTTTTCACTGTCTAATAAAAGTGTTTATTCCTGCTTGACCTGTTATTTACCGACATAGGGCGAGTTGTAAACATTTCGAACTCTCTGGGGGAGGGGGGCTTTTATAAAAAAAAAGGAGTTTATGCGTTACAGATAAGTCAGAAACTTACATCTAAGGATACAACTTTAAATACATTATCCAGTTTGTTTTTCAAAAAACTATATCTCCTGTGGGAGGGGAGAAGGCCTGATAATAAAAGTCTTGTATTTGTTCGTCACTGTACTTTGGATAATTGAACGTTTTATTGAATAAATAACGTTAAAAAACTAAGTTTTTTTTCTCACAAGTTTAAAGAGCCTAACTTAGCGGACAAAAATTGTTGCTTCGCAGCCTAAGCAACTTATATATATAAAACTTGTGCAAATAAACAAACTGATTTCTCTGTGTTTGCAGAATTGTGCAAAACTAGCACTTTGTTTTGTTTTTTGTTTACATTATTTAGTCAGCTGAATAACTTCCTTGACTTAGTGTTCTTCCTCAGGAGGGTCGGCAGCGTGGAGGGAACTGGTTGACAGCACCGTCGGTCTTCTCCAAATGGCCTTTCTCAGAGTTGGGATGGGACCTCATTTTAACTAGTATTGGTGCTGAGGAGACCCTGATTTATTACATCAGTCCATCTGGTGCATAGCTTCGACCGAGGACGTTGCCAATCATCTTCTGAGGGGTTGAAATCCGTGATGATTCTTGTGGGGAACTTGGCAGGTTGACACGCTAGGCTTGTAATGTTCTTCGGGTAGGTGTTTGAGTCCTGTTGTCACTGATTATTTGGTTTGGGACGGGGGTCAGCGATGTGACTTAAAGCTCTGACCAAGCTCCAAATTGCTGCTTGGGGAAATCTAGGTGAAACCAAGGAACCGTCGGATGATTTGTCCCCAACTACGCAGAGCGCACCCGCCCAAAGGCAGAGGATCAGAAGATCGGTCCCTGCGCTATGCGGACCATTAGTCTGCATGTGAAAAGTTTTGGTTTTTAAGTTACGTACTTGGGGGGGGGGAGTCGGCGGCTGTACCACCTAAAGAACGGGCTTCTATTTGAATGCAGAGGTTCGCCAGTTTGAAGGCCATCAAGATCTCAGTTTTGCTGCCTGATCCTGTCATAACATTTTGAGTCGTAGCATTGGTATCTGCACAGCAATGAGCGTTTCTGCCTTCTCCATTAAAAAACATGGGGCACGGCATATCTCGCTCATTTCTTCTTGGATCCCCCTTCGTGCGTGCGCAATAACGAATTCATATTCCTTTGCTATGTTTTGATACGCAATTAGGAAACGAATCAATAGTTCAGTACCCTAACTACCGCCCTTTTATGGCGCTGTGATGCGTCCTATTTCTAAGACTAATTTTCATGGCAATGAAATATATATATACCTAGTAAATATATAGTATATATATACCACAGTTTATATAATTAGCAGTATGATCTTTCCCTATCTCACCCATTATAGAAACCCGGACCGAGGTGCGACTGCTCCAGAGAATGTATAAACCGGTATAAACATAAGCGGCATTAGATCTTTTCACGGGTAGATAAAGAATAATCACCTACGGAACAAGTACTGACAAAACCACTTGGCCGGCTCACCAATAAGTGGACAATAAGTGCAGAAATAAGTGGGAGGAGCTTTTTGTTCGCACCGAGAATGAAGAGCCAGACATCATCTGCGGTTAAACTTACTGGATAATTATATAAACTGTGATATATACCTAGGATGTGATTTGAGTCTTGAACTCGACGCAAGTGTCTAGTCCGCTAGAAAATGGAATTCTAGACAATTTGTTTAAATGTTGAAAACTTCTGAGGAAACCTGCTTCTCCGCTTCATGATTCTCAAACAGGATAACAATTTCGAAGTTTCTTCTCTGAACATTACTGAGCTACAGACCACTGATCATGAAAAATATTAAATAAAAAAACAAAACAAGTGTTTTTCAAATGAAAGCAAGGAGCAACATAAACACTTAAAACGAATAGAAATTATTATGTATATGAGGGGGTTTGCCCCATAGTCAATACTTCGCTCTTTACGCTAAAGTCTGAATTTTGTTCCAATTCTTTAAGAATGGCCCTGAATCACAAAGGCCGTTCAATTAGAATAAATAACTCTTTTGAAAGTACTAAAAAAAAACTTTAGCGCAAAGAGCGAGGTATTGACTAGGAGGTGAACCCTCATTTACGTAATAAATTCTGTTCGTTTTAATGTTGCTCCTTACTTTCGGTTGAAAAAAACTTATATTTTTTAATTTAATTCCCGATCGTTTTTTAAATAATGCTGTGAAATCCGGCGTCCCCTTCATAAAAATTTCCCTTTCCCCATGAAAACTTCCTCCATGGAAAGATCCTCCCATGTAGTCCCCTCCCCCGACCCCCCCCCCCCCCCCCGCCCACCAGTAGAAATCCTCCCTGAAAATGTATTTATACTTCCCAATAAACAATACTATATGTAAACAATGGGCAAAGTTCATAACTTGCAGCCCTTCCCCCAAGGACTATGGGGAATTAACTCATCCTTAAACACATAGTTATTAGATTTTTCGACTATGCTGAACAAAATGGCTATCTCGAATTTTTGATAGGGTGACTTTGGGAAAAAATGAGCGTGAGAGGGGGCATAGTTGCCCTCCAGTTTTTGGTCACTTAAAAAGGGCACTAGAACTTTTAGTTTCCGTTCGAATGAGCCCTCTCGCGAAATTCTAGGACCTCTGGGTCGATACAATCATTAAACTTGATGAAATATATATTTGAAATCAGCATAAAAATGTGATTCTTTTGATGTATCTATTGGTACCAAAATTCATTTTTTTTTTAATTTCGGTTACTATTGAGCAGGGTTGCTCCCCAATACAAGTTCTACAAATAAGTGCGGTGCTCTGAATCTTCGAACCCTCTAAAGAAGAAAGCTCCGTATGTGCTCTGCCGAAACTAAAACATGCATTGGAAGTCTGTTTTATTATAATATTACAAATAACAAAAAATACTGCTCTAATTTCCAGAAAATAAAAATTATTTCAATAGAGTTTATTTTTGACAACCAATTTGGTTTCACCAGTCTGAATTGACAATGTTTCTCCCTTTTAATTGACCTTTTCAAATCTGTTGAAAAACAATTATCTAAATCCCATTTACAATGATACTTATTCATATCGAGATTTAGCCAAACGCTAACTTAAGCTAACCAGATTTTTCATAAAAGTTTCTGATTGGCTGAGAAATACTTTGAAAGATTGTGATTAGCTCAAATTAGCGCTAGATAAATAATGTCGATATTACTAAAATCTTACTGTCAATGGGCTTTTAACGAAGCTTCAAACTGGCCAAATTCCTGTTCAACCATGCTATATGGGTTCATTCCTGTAAACTCCTTTTTTTCAATAATTACTCCATTTTGCGCCACCAAGCGTGCGTCTTGGAGTGGCACTTGTTTGTCCAGACGTGGCACACTTCCGCCATCTTTGGCATGTGCCAACTGGCTTACGTGATTTTTGATAGCGGATAACTTCTCGGGTTAAAATGTAAACGATGGGTCTTTCTATAGTGAGTTACGCCTCGGGTATGAGCATTAGTTGCTTTTCGTTTTTTTATCATTTGGATTTGTATTTATACTGTTTGGTACTGTTCTAAAATCCGGGACACACTCGACGAGAAAAGCAAGGCTCAGATAGCCATTACCCGGCAATTGCCTATCTGACGCTGTATAACAAGGGGTTTTTCACTCCAGGAACTATATTTAAACTTTAGTTTTTGGGGGTTTAGGGGGTAAAAGATACCTAGGTTAGGTTACGTATTTATTATATGCTATGCTTTACCCCCAACCCCCCCCTTAATGTGCAAATATATAGCCCAAATTTGTTCATAAACTGTTCTATTTTCATCCTATTTTGTTTTATTTCATTAGCATTAACCAAACTTCACTTCTCGCATGTGTCCCGGATTTTAGAACAGTACCTACTGTTTTCTATTTAGAAACTATTGCTTTATGGAAATTAAGCGTTTACGATTTTCTTGATTGATGGACTTAGCAGGTTTGTTTAATTGACTCTAATTTGAATAATAAATATGTGAGTTGGCGAGACTGATAAAAATCGCTTTGTTTGTGACGCGTGCGCAATGCGGGTCAAATCTGAGATAATGCCATGGAAGTCCCAGCTTGCGACCGAAGGTCGGGCCAACATGGCAGGTGACAAACGAATCTTTTGCACCTGGCTTTTTATAAAGCCGGCTGTAAAACTCTCGACTGGTCGACGGGATAATGAACCATGAACTAAAGGCAGTTGCAATCTGGGGCCCCTTTTTAGAATGGCATGCAAACTACTACAATTTCTTGAAATACAGCTGCTCTTTGTTTGACAGATGGGTTTATTATACAAATTGAAGTGGGTTTTCATCATTATGATCATTACATCTCTGATGCAAGGATTATAACGTGTAATTGACTTTGAGAGGCTTCAAAATTTGAGAGTTATAGTCGGGGGCATAGATGGGGTGGGTGAATGTGACCCGTCCAGGGCCGTATCCAGGATTTTTTTTTTTTTTTGGGGGGGGGGGTGCGAAAAAACGCACACAAAATTTTGGTACTTGTATGCAATCGGGTAAATAGGCTACGCGATGAAATACCGCATCGAAATCTCAAAGCTGCTATTGATAAACAGGTTTCCGCTGACTAGTGAGGTGTAAACAAAAGGTTTCTCACTCCGTGACAAAGATTTTAATTTTAGTTTTTTGGGGTTAAAGGGGCAAAAAAAGGTTAGGCTAGGTTACGTATTTAATATATGCTATGCTTTACCCCCCCCCCCCCTAATGTGCAAATATATAGCCCAAATTTGTTTCTAAACTTATTTTTTCATTCTATTTTGTTTTATTTCATTAGCATTAACCAAACTTCACATTTCGCCTTTTTACCGAAATCCATACAAGTACCAAAATTTTTGATATTAATTTTTGTTACGTTTTACCAGTCGGACATACATTTTCTTTTTTTGGGGGGGGGGAGCTCAAACCCCATGACCCTCCCCCCCCCCCCCCCAGATGCAGCCTTGGACCCGTCCATACCATAAATTTAAAAATTTTAGGAATTGTAGTGATTTGTTAGTTTTTCCCCCAAATCGCCCACTTACACGTTTTTTTCGAATATGCCCTTCTGAGAATGTTGGGTTCTGAAATTTATGTACGCTACCTGGCTCTATTACTTTCAATATCATCTTTTAGTGGGGTTACACTTACGCTTTGCTTCATCTAATTCCTTTTACATACGCAGAGACTTATTTCCAAGGCCTTGGAGTGTAAATTTTAGTAAATTTTTGCTGAATAGAGTCGGGGTAACAGAAATAATGTAACTTAAATACTACTAAAAAGCAGCAACAATAAACAGAATTATTATTGTAAACTAATTATAGTGAATAGGATGTTTTGTACCATAGTTCTACAGTATTCAATTATTCAATAAACAGCATACAGTAAACAATTTATTCAACTATTTGTAGCACTATTGAAAAATATATATATATATATAATATTTGCAAATACATTACATATAAAAGACAGAAAGATAGAAAAATGCTTGATAGATTGACAGATACCTCTTCTGTACTCTATAACAATTCTGGTAATACAGAATATACAGTTTATAAGATAAATACCACAAGATTAAATAATTTATAAATTAAGATAATTTACATGATAAAAATTATATTTAGAAAAAAATTTGATAAAACTAGATACTTTTTACGAAAAGTGACGAAAAAAGGCCTTTACGAAAAGGGAAGTATTACAACTCGGAGTCGGAGTAAGTATGTTTAAAATTTCAGGAGTCGGAGTTGGAGTCGGAATATTGAAAAGGTCTGGAGTCGGAGTTGGAGTTTGAGTTGCTGTAATTTATATCCGACTCCAAAGCCCTGCTTATTTTGGGTTGAGAAGCCATTAAAAAGAAAACTTATTTGACCTCCATTGCTTGCTCCTACCATTGACTCTCAGGTTCGCTCGGGCCATTGGTTAGGAGCCGCTCATGCTAATAGTAACCAAAATTCTAAAATAAAGTATTTTGGTAACAGTATGTGCATCGAAAGAATAATCCTTTTATGGTGATTCAAATTATTTAAAATTCAAGCTTAAAGTTCATAAGCTAAGAGCCTGAGAAACTTTATTTGATTTCGAAAAGAGGGAAACAGACCCAAAAAGGAGAGGGATCTTGATTAGAATTACATTATCAAGTTCAGCATATCAGAGAATCTATTGGAGAGGTGTTATGCCCACTGCTAAAATGTGAATTTTGCATTTTTGCTGAAAAGATCACGGATAAATAAAAGAATGATCACGGATAAATAGCAAAAAGATCGTGGTGCATCGAAGCAGTTTTTTCTGCCGTTTAGTGGCGTTGACTAATTATTTTTGGTCAAAGAGGGCCAAAAAGCTATTGAGCTAGAACTCTTCACATTGCCAATCGATTTCAGATTATCAGAGAACTATATATTGAGCTTCTCGATTTCTGGTGGCAGCGATACTGCAATATGGCGCACCCATCCAACAAATTTAGAGCCGAAATTTTCTAGCTGGAAACATGAAAAATAGACACAGAATAGTTTTGGAATCACGAGGCGCAAATTAGTCTAAAAAAAAAAAAAAAAAAAAAAATACGAACAGAAAAAAAACAAAACGTAAGCAACCCAAAATGTGACGCCATGAATAACAATCGTGAGAAGACCGAAGGCCCGAATTTCCGACCGTAGCGAACGGAGGGAGGTAATTTGAGGTTATATTTGTAAGGAACACCTGAGTCCGCTTTTCTAGAGTGCTAAGGGTCCGAGATCGTCATTGGTGAGGGCCGAAGGCCCGAGATAATGAAGCGAGGTGGTAAAACGTTCTAAAATGCACGTACATGGATGTTTGAAACTAAGAATATAATAAACATGGCAATCCCCCATCCCCTAATTAAAAATCCTCTGGTCCATCTGAAATCTTACTGTTGGTACTGATGCAACCAGGGGAGAATTCGATGCCCTTTGCTAAAATCTCGAAACTTAAAACAAAACTGCATACCTGTCGATTTGACAGTGAATATCGTCTGTTATGTGGATGTCACCCAAAGGCATATCCAGGATTTTTGTTGGGGGGGGGGGTACAAAAAACGTAAAAACCGCATCAAAAATTGTATATGCATTTTGTTGCGTTTCTACGAGTCGGAGAAAACTTTCGGGGGTAGGTGGTATTCAAACTTGACAAACCCTGAATACGGCCTTGATGACCACCTACAAATACCTACTTTTTTGTACAAAAGCGGAGATGTTATACCATTTTGAGCAAGAATCATTCAATGATTTATCATCTGTATAAGTGGAAGGCTCCAGGTTCGTTACTCAGGTTTAAGGCCACTCCTCACCCTTGTCTCATACATATAGAGATGTCACACCTCATTCAGAGATAACCTAGGGAACTTTAATGCTAATTACCCTCCGTAAATGTCATTTTTCCCCCAGGGACCATGCATTCTCTTTATGTTTCAGTACAATGCATCGTACTCAAGGCGTGTTTCCGCCGTCCTAGCAACAATCTTATTAAAAATTAAATAAAAAAACAAGTTTTTTTTTAACTGAACAGTAAGGAACGACGTTAAAACTTAAAACGAACAGAAATTATTCCGTATAGAGTTGTGAGAAAGTCAAACTTTTGCGTAAAGAGTGAGGTGTTGAGGAGGGGACAGCCCCTTTGATATACGGAATAATTTCTGTTCGTTTTAAGTTTTAACATCGTTCCTTACTTTCAGTTAAAAAAAAAACTTGTTTTTTTATTTAATTTTTGAATGTTTTTGAATTAATGCAGGTTTTGATTTTGGCTCACCGTACATGAATAATTAAAACCAAATTTGCATATTAATTTTACTTTTATTTGGTTAAGTGGCTTTCTCGAAACTTGTTTGATTTTATTTACGAACGTTTTTATTAGTAATAAACATACGTAACTTACGAATTAACTTACGTAACGAACTTCTATATTCTTAGATTTTTAATACGTCTATTAGGGGGTTCGCCCCCTATTCAATACCTTGTTCTTTAAGCTAAAGTTCGAATTTTGTTCCAATTCTTTGAAAATTACCCTTTAATCACAAAGCCCGTTAATTAGAATAAATAGCTCTTATGAAAGTACTAAAAAATATTTGGCTTAAAGAGCGAGGTATTGACTAGGGGGTGAACCCAATCACATACGTAATATTTTCTGTTCGTTTTAAGTTTTGATGTTGCTGCTTACTTTCAGTTGAAAAACTTGTTTTTTTATTTAATTTCGGATCTTTTTCTTTAATAATGCTGGGAAATCTGGCGCCCCCTTCATAGCAATGTCCCTTCCCCCATGAAAACTTCCTTCATGGAAAGATCCTCCCATATAACCCCCGACCCACCACCCCCCACCTACCAGAAAAAATCCCACCTGAAAACGTCTGTATACTTCTCAATAACCAATATTGTATTACCCAATGTTAACATTGGGTGAAGTTCATAACTTTCAGCCCTCCCTCCGGGGACTTCGGGGGATTAAGTCATCCTAAAAGACATAGTTATCATATTTTTGACCATGCTGAACAAAATGGCTATCTCAAAATTTTGATCGGGTGACTTTGGAAAAAAAATGAGTGTGGGAGGGGGCCTAGTTGCCCTTCATTTTTTTGGTCACTTAAAAAGGACACTAGAACTTTTAATTTCCGTTCCAATGATCCCTCCCACGATGTTCTAGGACCACTGGGTCGATACGACCAACCCTGGAAAAAAAATTTAAATAAACACGCATCCGTGATCTTCCTTCTGGCAAAAAATGCAAAATTCCACATTTTTGTAGATAGGTGCTTGAAACCTCTACAGTAGAGTTCTCTGATACGCTGAATATGATGGTGTGATTTTCATTAAGGTTCTATAACTTTTAGGGAGTCTTTCCCCCTTTTTTCTAAAATCGGTCAAATTTTTTCAGGCACGTAACTTTTGATGAGTAAGAATAGACTTGATGAAACTTATATATTTAAAGTCAACATTAAAATCTGATTCTTTTGATGTATCTATTGGTATCAAAATTCCGTTTTTTGAGTTTCCGTTACCATTGAGCCGGGTCGCACCTTACTTACAGTTCGTTACCACGAACTGTTTGATTGTGTTTCCTTGGTCTAACCAAATATTGTTATTATAGTGGATTCTAGTGATTTCATGTTGCCATTGTGTAACGCAGGCACGTACACATGAATTTGTTGGGGGGGGGGCAAATCCTTCAAACCCATTATTCTGTGAGAAAAATCAGAAAATTTTGGAAAATAAAAAAAAAATCGTGTGATTTCGGGGGGGGGGCGGCTTCCGGAGGCCCCCCTCCTGCGTACGTCCCTTGTGTAACATATGCCACTTAATTTTGAAAATTGTAAATGGTCAGGCAAAAAAAAAAAAATCAGCAATCAGAAACAAGTTTACATTCTTACAGACCCCGTTGAAACCAAGGAGACAGTTCTACTTTGCCAGTGTGAAACCACTTGTTTTCTAACCAATTGAAAAGTTTTAAGACTAAATAATTGATGGATTCTGGGCCGAAATTAAAAAGAATTATGAAGTTTGAAATGCTATGTTAATTTCTTATATAAATCTGACGGCTCCATTTTTAATTTGTGTGGCGAATTTGTATGATCCCGCGAGCGGTAGGTAACAATTTTTTGCTAGTCAAAATTTATTTAAGCCGTTCTGGCTAAGTGGACGCGCGCTGGGCTGAGAATCCGTGAATTCGGGTTCGATCCCTGGTGTGGTCAGTTTCTTAGTTTGGGACGCGGGTCAGTGGTGTGACCCTGTAAGCTTAGCCAGAGTCAACCCAGCTCTAAATGGGTACCTGGAGAAATCTGGGGAAGGTAAACAGGAAGGGTTTGCGAAAGCATAGGTTGGCTGGCCCCCAGCCCCCCATTGCACTTCCTGGCTGAAGGGCCACGAAACGGAGATCAGCACCGCCGGTTTGGACCTTAAGGGTCTAGTGCCGCATCCTTTACCTTTTACCTTTTTAGTCAAAATTTATTTACCGAAAAATGTTAAAATCAATTGGAAACACGCCAATAGTTGGCCCCTTTTCGCTTTGTAATTGAAGTGATTTATGTACAGCTAATGTTGAAGCATTATTTTTGATGGTGCATAACACAAAAATATGATAAAACACAAAAATATGAAAAAAAGATATGATTTTTAAGAACCACAATACTATGCCAAGAAAAAAATTATACGTTGACTGACGCAAAAGGAAAATTGTAATTTTAAAAATCTAGATTACAATAATGGCAATACTATACAAGGCCGTATCCAGGAGGAGGATACATGGTTTGCCCCCCCCCCCTAAAAATATGTCCGACCTGTAAAAAATAAACTAAAATGCTTATAAACAAATTGTTGATAGGTTTCGTAAAGATTCTTCCTGAACCCCCTCCCCTCCAAAAAAAAAAAAAAATGGGTACGCCCTTCATGCTATAATTAAATGAGACCTTAGAGTCGTGCAGTATATAAATACTTGTATGCATTTGTTTTTAACTAGGTATAGCATGCATAACTTTGTGCTGAAAGAGGCTTGGGGGAGAAGGGGCATTATGCCCCTCCTGGAGCCGTCCAGCTATATAATTTTAAATCTGCATGATTTTGATTTCAACGAAATATTTCATATGTATCTTCATGCTAAAATGCTTGTGTTTATACATGTCATTAGTCAAATAGATGTGTTTAGAAAAATCAAGGGATTACCTGCTTTCTACCAACTAGCAGGGTCATATCCAGGGGAGCTACTCGATTTGACCCCCCCCCCGTCAAATATTTGTCCGAATCGTACAAAATTAACAAAATAAATGTAAACATATTTATTGTTACGAGTTGTAAATTTTTTTGGTATCTCCCTGAAAAAAATTCTAGATATGGCCCCGCCACATACTATAGTTACCGCAACTTACCGGAGCGCCACTTACCGCAATCTCCTGGCGTGCACGATTTTTAAAAGCGGACAATCCCTCTACAAATATAACTCCCTCTGTCCCATCTTTGAAACAAATGTCATTGCTACCAGAATGGAATCCTAGCTGTCTCACTATTTATTTCTTGGCCTTATTTTGAGTAAATCACACGAAAAGGCTGTGATTTTTGTAGTGTGGTTTAAATAGTTAAATAGTCCTTTAAATAGTTTTCACTGGTCCTTTAAATAGTTAAACCTTTTTTGTCACTATCCCCCCTTAGCCCCCCCCCCCTCTTGAGACGATTGCCGTTATTTTAATCTAAATTACATTTTTTTTTCGTTTTTACTCTCGAAAAGTAGATTTGTGTTGTGTGAGTGGTTAGGGTGGCCTGTGGTTAGTGGTTATACCCTTTGCCGACTAGTTAGGTCTCAGTGTTCCATTAAATAGTCAAACCGTCGGCTTTTTTGTGTCACTTTTCCACCCAGTAAACAATAATGAATGACAAGTTAAAGGGTTTTATCTTAACCCGTCTGTCATTTCCTATGTCTTTTAGAGAATTAATTACACAAAACCTTCTCAAAAATCAAGAGTATTATATCCGGTAGTATTTAGCTCTACCGCTTTCAGCTTAGCCCTAAGGGAGTAAGGATTTTTAGCCTCTCAGCAAATATAATTACACAATTCTTGTGAACAAAGGGTAAAGGGTACAAGGCATTTCCGATTTGTCCATTTTCCATCTGTTCCGGTCGAGCCATTGTTTAAAAACTAGTCGAATCCGCGGGTAGGCTACCTTCCTTACTGATTTTTGGCAATTTTACAAAACTTAGTCAATGCTTGAAAGGACAGACGCAGATTTAAATATAATTGACCTTGTTGTTAGGCTACATAACAGTCCAACGCGTAAACAGGAATTCTGGGGGGGGGATATCATAAAATGACAATTAGATGGATTATTTGGAAATAAAAAAAAATAAAAAGATTTAGATTTTGAGGAGGGTATGGAGGAGGCTCTGTCAGTCATGCAAGGATGAAAGTGCGTTTTTAGTACAGGCACTTTTGCTATGAATAATCTTTTGGGGGGCTTTGGGTTTGGCAGATATGCATTATTTTTTTTTCGGGGTAAGGGCAATAATAATAAAAAATTTTTATTTGATATGTTGAACAACAAGCCGAGAAATTAAAACAAAAATTGGAGGGTAGACCCTGATGCCCCCCCTCCTTCGTACATTCCTGCTCTGGGATGAATTTGACTTTCCCCCCTCTTCTTTTATTTATTGTTGTAATAGAGATGAAGAAATTGGCTTGCAACTTATGTTTCTCGCTAGCAAAACGTCTATTTTTTCATAATGCTGGGTTTGTAAATTCTAAAAAATATTTTTCTGTTTGTGAAAAAAAAACCTGAACCCAAACACGGAAAAAAAATATCTAAGATATAGGATAAGCTAGGAAATCGGGGAACAAATCGTAATATTTGAAAATTTCCCATCAGACTGTGTTTTTGAATAGGGTTCAATCTCAATCCATAGACTCTTGTGTTTTAAACTAAAAATGTATTCAATAATTATTTTTTGCTTTTTTAAGCAAAAAATAATTATTTTTTGAGTTTCTAGAAATCACAGAGCCATCTTTCAATATTCAATGATTACTGATTACAAAACTATTAATTAGTAACTTCCATCAATAGCAAACGTCTTTTTGGGGTCTTCCTCCACCCCTTTCTAAAATTATACGTTTATTGTTCCAATAACTTTTATAAGTAACTTTAGACAAAATTAAATTAAAAACAAGTTGTTTTAACTGGAAGTAAGAAGTGACATTAAAACTTAAAACGAACAGAAATTATTCCGCATATGAAAGGGGCTGTCCCCTCCTCAACGCCTCGCTCTTTACACAAAAGTTTGACTCTTTGTCACAACTCTACTTTTTAAAACAATAAAAACTTTGGCGTTAAGAGCGAGGCGTCGAGGAGGGGACAGTCCCTTTCGTATACGGAATAATTTCTGTTGGTTTTATGTTTTAATGTCACTCGCTTACTTCCAGTTAAAAAAAAACAACTTTTTTTTATTTAATTTCTGAACGTTTTTCAACTAATACGTGCTCGAATTTGGCTCACCGTACATGAAAAAATTCAAACAAAATTTGTATATTAATTTTGGCAGACCTATTCCGTATATGAAGGGTTGCCTCCTCCTCAATACCTTGCTCTTTACGCTAAAGCTGTTAGCACTTTTAAAAAGCTTCCTATTCTAATTAAACGGCCCCCATGTTTTAGTAGACGTTCTTAAAAAATTGGTACAAACAGTCAAATTTTAGCGTAAAGAGCAAGGGATTGAGGAGGGGGTGTAAATTTCATCCAACGTAAATTGCACCCCCCCCCCCGTCAAATTCCCTCCAGACAGTTCAATCCTCGCTGAGAATCCCCCTCCCTGTAAAACTGCTTGCGGACGATTCAGTATGAAAATTCTCCTAAGCATTCTTCTATTTGATTAAGACTAAGCTCTAATCGTTTTCTCGATCACTCCAGAAATGCCCCCTTTCGTGGAAGTTATTTCCCGGAAATTAAACACGCGGAAAAAAATCTCTCGATAATGCCCCCGAAACATCTCCACATAGAAAATTTCGCAAAGAGAATATAAGACAATTAAATAGAATTTCGTATAATAATCCTGTCAAATCCCCCCAGTTTAACATTTCACATTTCCCCTGGAATATTCAGCCCCCCCCCCCCAGAAATTTCCCTCCTCAAGGAAGATTCTCCCTATAGACATCCACCCCAAGCGTAACACCCCCCCCCCCAAAAAAAAATGTCTGTATGCTTCCCAATAATAAATCTTATAAGTAAAGAATGGGCGAATTTCATAACTTACAGGCCTCTCCGTTCTCCCCACGGACTGTGGGGGTCATTTTACACCCAAAGACCTAATTATTTGTTCTTTCAACTATACTGAACGAAATGGCTATCTCAGAAATTTGATCAGATAATTTTAGGGAAAAAATGGGTGTAGGGGGCCAGTTGCCCTCCAATCTTTTTGGTCACTTAAAAAGGGCACTAGAACTTTTAATTTCTGTTCGAATGCACCCTCTCCCGATCTTCTAGGACCATTATTTCAATACAATCACCCCTGAAAAAAAAAAACAAAAAAAAACACGCATCCGTGACCTGTCTTCTAGCAAAAATAGCAAAATTCCACATTTGTGCAGATAGGAGCTTGAAACTTTTACAGTACGGTTCTCTGGTACGCTGAATCTGATGATGTGATCTTCATTAAGATTTCTTTAATTTTAATTAAGATTCCCTCCTATTTAAAAAATTAGACAAATTCTCTCAGGCTCGTAACTTTTGATGGGTAGCACTAAACTTGGTGAATTTTATATATTTAGAATCAGCATAAGCTGATTCTTTTGATTTATCTATTGATATTAAAATTCCGTTTTTTTAGAGTTGCAGTTACTATTGAGTCGAATCGTTCCTTATTTACAGTTCGTTACAACGAACTGTTTGAAAAAGCAACAATATTTTTGGAATCAAGATAAGCATCAGATTCCTTTGATTCATCGTTTTCAAAATATCGATTTTTTGATTTAGGGTGGCTACTGACGTGGCCCCGTACATTAGTTACATGATTACCATGGACGGTTTGAAAAAAGAAGTTTGAACTAGTGTTGGACGATATTGGATATCGATATCGATGTATCGGACCAAATATCGCTATGGAATATCGAAACGTAAATATCAAATATCGAAAACGATATTTGAATATTTCGAATATTTTCGTTTTTTTTTGTATCTACCGGTGAACGTCCAGCAGAAAAGATCCAACATAGAAAATTGTTTTGCAAATGGTCGAGAAGAAGAAGAATAATGTCTTCAATCCACTGACTCATACAGATGCACAACAGACATATAAGCTGTATCCATTGAAATAGCCTGTTCTCAAGCTCAAACTACGTTTAGTGAGGATGGGCTCTCAAATGTTGCTAAGTACCTCCGAAAGGCTTGGCTAGATAAAATGACTTCTAGGCTTATAGGCCTTGTTCAGATCATACTCGTCACGATTGCCACTAACTCGATCCGCGTTTCAAGAAATTGTATATTTCCGACATGGATTTGGCCTTGCTGGAATCTGTACAACAGAGGCAAGTGCCGTGAAAGTCCGTGTGATTCAGCCACCACAGAATCAAGCTAGTTTCTGGGGATTACATGGCGAAGTTTCACTAGCCAATGCAAGGCAGGCTTCGCCAGCTGCCGCATCTGTAGCGGCTCTCCAGATTTCAAGTAGGAAGTTTTTAGTTCCAAGAAAAACCGATCCACTCAAGACGTGGTAGTATCGTAATATGGGTCTCAAATACCTATACTGAGTCGTCATAAAATTAATGTCCATGCCCGCCCCCAGTGTTCATAAAATTCATCAAGTTTAGTGCTACCCATCAAAAGCTACGGACCTAAAACAATTGCAATATTTTCGAAAAAGGGCGGAGACACCCCTAAAAAGTCAACAAATCTTAATGAAAATTGAACTATCAGATTCAATATATCAGAGAGCCCTACTGTAAAGATTTCTAGCTTCCCATCTGCAAAAATTTGAATTTTATATTCTTTGCCAGAATAGGTGATGGGTGTTTTTTTTTGCCCAGGGGGATTATGCCTCTTGGGATGACATGACCCCCCTCCCCAGAGTCCCTTGGGAAGGGGTTGTAAGTTATTAAATTGCCTAGTGTTTACATATAGTATTTGTTATTGGGAAGAACAGACATTTTTCGGGGATGAGGAATTTCCCGTAGGCAGGAGTTTTCGGGGATGAACTTTCAACTGAAAACTCTATACGGGGGAATTTACCAGAATTTCTATGCAAATTTGTTTTTATTTGATTTACTTTCTCTGCTAATTCGATTTTATATGTGGAGTTATTCCTGGAAAATCACCCGGGAAAATTTTCAAAGGGGTTGAAATTGTTTGTGGGATTTTTCCATGGGAAGGGGGGATTTTTTGTGGGATAAATTCTCCATCAGGGAATTATCCGCGGGATAAAATTTCAATTGCGACATTGGGAGGGGAGAGTTTTCAGGAAAATTTTTCCAGGGAGGGAGGATTTTCGGAATGATTTGAAAAATGATTAGAAATTAAAAGATTAAATAAGCCTTTTTTCAAATGAAAGTAGGCTTAAAAGAACTTTACTGGCGGCGTTGTCTGCAAGAAATTTTCTGTTGGGAATTTTCAGCAGGGATGGAATTGCCTGGGGGGGAGGGGGATTTTACGCGGGAGGAACTTTCAAAAGAGAAAATTTCGCAGGGCAGGGATTTTTCACGGAGAGTAGAGGCAGATTTTCCAGCGTTATTTGGGATACTCCCTCCTCAATACCTCGCTCTTTACGCTAAATTTTGACTTTTTGTCCCAATTTTTTAAGAACAACACCTGAAATACAAGGGCCGTTTAATTAGAGCGAGAACTTTTTTTTAAATATGCTAGATACTTGGCGTGAAGAGCGAGGTATTGAGGAGGATGCAACCCCCCTCATATACGGAATAGTTTCTGTTCTTTTAAGTTTTAATGTTGCTCCTTACTTTTCACCTGAAAACCATATTAAAAAAAAATTAATCACTGAAAGGCAGAACCAATTCTCAAGGAAAAATATTGACATGCTACGGATTTTAAATAACAAAAAATAGCCAAGTAATCGAAGTTTTCTTGTATTTTATTTAAAATTTGGGAAAAAAATGCGCAAAATACTCTTTAATTTCGATCTTTGTTATTAAACTTTGGCAAGACTAAGAGTTAGGCTGAGCAAAAAACTGATCAGAAATATCAAAATCGATATTTTGAATATTGAATATAGAAGTAAAAATATCGATATATTGATATATTTTAATCAAGTTATCGCCTAGTACTAGTTTAAACTGCTTATTGTCTGGTTTGAGGACTCAATGAAAAATAAATTCTGCGTCATGGAGCTCTAAGATACTCTGAGTGTGAGTGAATTACTTCAAAATTTAAAATTACTTCAAAATTTAAAATGTTTAAAATTTCTTCAAAATTTTAAAAATTACCATAGGATTTTGAATCTATTTTGTATGCCATTTTGGCGGACTTCATGGCCTAGCTAACTGGTTGCCCCCCTGCGTTTGGAAAGCTACGTTTATGTTTATTACTATAATTTACTTAAATACGTTGTCTATAGGCTACTCTAAAGCAAAAAAGAAAAACGGTACTTGTTAATTAAACAAAACACACCCAAGAAGTGAAATTAGGTTGATCCTAATGAAATATAACCTTCATATAACCTTTAGTTTATATAATAATATAATTTTGGCTATATATTTGCTCATTAGGGGGTGAGGTGGGGGCTGGGATAAAGTATTTGGACAGCACCCCTAACTTACCCAGCCTTCCTAATGTGCAAATATATAGCCAAAATTGTACAAGTCCAATTCATTCTATAACCCGTCACTTGTCTTTGTGGCTATGAAACCGGTTTTCTGAGATCTAACCTAAGCTTAATTCTTGAGCAGGGTTGCCACCCTGACCTGGAAGAATTTACTAAATCAGAGAGAAAAAATTTACTAGATTGCATCTGTTTTTACTAAATGCTCAAAAAAAATTTTTCCGCGTGCGGCTACGCCGCACGCGCACCATCAAGCATCGATTTTTACTATAGGAGGATAATCAATTTCCTTTTTCTTTTTTTTCTCCTTTCCTTTTTTCTTTTTCCTTTTTTCTCCTTTCCTCTTTTCTTTCGTTTTCATAGTATGATTAAAAGTTCCAGAAACCTACAAGTTCAAAAATTTTATATATATATATATATATATATATATATATATATATATATATATATATATATATATATATATATATATATATATATATATATATATAATATATATATATATATATATATATATATATATATATATATATATATATATATATATATATATATATATATATATATATATATATATATATATATATATATATATATATATATATATATATATATATATATATATATATATGTATATATATATATATATATATATATATATATATATATATATATATATATATATATATATATGTATATATATATATATATATATATATATATATATATATATATATATATATATATATATGTATATATACATATATATATATATATATATATATATATATATTATATATATATATATATATATATATATATATATATATATATATTATATATATATATATATATATATATATATATATATTATATATATATATATATATATATATATATATATATATGTGTATATATATACATATATATATAAAAGATTTTTGAACTTGTAGGTTTCCGGAATTTCAATCATACTAAGAAAACGAAAGACAAGAGGAAAGGTGAAAAAAAAGAAGAAAAAAGGAAATTGATTATCCTCCTATAGTAAACATCGATGCTTGATGGTGCGCGTGCGGCATAGCCGCATGCTAAAAAAATTTTTTTTGAGCATTTAGTAAAAGCAGATGCGATCTAGTAAATTTTTTCTCTCCGATATATATATATATATATATATATATATATATATATATATATATATATATATATATATATATATATAATATACTATATATATATATATATATATATATATATATATATATATATATATATATATAATATATATATATATTAATATATATATATATATATATATATATATATATATATATATATATTATATATATATATATATATATATATATATATATTATATATATATATATATATTATATATATATAATGTTACATTTCTACTTACTTTTAATTTCTCTCAGCAGGCTCCTTTTTCCTCAATAAAAATGTTTCAAACTGAGGAGATTCACCTAATCACCTTGGGTGGTTGGCTTTTCTTTTGATTCCAATAGATTCCCAATCATCACAAATCCAAGTGTCATTATAGCTTCATTTTCAGTTGGTAAGATTTGATACACAGAAAGCTGATTTTGTCGACCTTTAGACGCCGGAAGTGAAGTGTCTGTTTATGAAAATAGGTGACTGCTTGTCTATCTCTGAGACAGACAAGCAAAATTGTAAATTGTAAAACAGACAAGCAAAAATTGTAAACTGTCATATGTTTACGATAATTTTTTTCCCTGACTTCATGGAAAATAAAAAAAGTTTTGTTTACTATAAACTTTTTACTAGTTTTTACTAGATTTCGGGAAATTTACTAGATCCTCTAAATTTACTAGATTTTTTTTTTTTTACTAGATCTAGTAAAATCCTACTGACGGTGGCAACCCTGTTCTTGAGTGTGTTTCGATCAATTAACGAGTACAAGAAAAACTAAACATTTTCCATCGAATGGGTTGGCCCATGCTTTAAGACCGTCATTATACTATGTTTTTTCACCTTTTTCCGATTTTGGTTTTCTGGAAGTCATTGATTTTGCATCTGAATTACTCAAATTTGCTTCTCAAGAATGTTCAAACGCGTATTATATGGTTTTAATTGATTTTTGGGATTCGTTCATTTGAGAAACTTTTGAAACTCAGGCCAATTAACTCCCCTGTTCTGTTCGTCGATAATTAGAATTATTCGTAGACTTTGTTTTAAGTGCTTTTGATAATCTGGGAAAAGGGGTGAATATTCTGAAAAGGGGAGATTGGAAGATCAATAAACTATTTCAGGTCCAAAGTAGATTATTATAGAGCTTTAGTTTGAATACTTTTGAAGTTTGAAATGCGTAAGGGATTTAGCGTCTGTTTAAATGATTGTCAGTTCGTTGCTCGAGCTAAAATTTAGGCTTATTCAACTACATCTTCAAACTGTTTATGAATTTGAAGATTCTGAAAAGACTCATCCAGCCTCTTGTCAGGTATGTATACGCCTACATGGAGGGGAGGGGTGCGTGATAATTCCTTAACCCTCCTAAAACCACATCCCTGTCTCATGCTTTTAATGAAAATGTCAAGGGGGCATCTGCTTTCAGAAGTCGCGTAGGCTACGCTAGGTGGTGCTTGCCAAGCGTGGCGGTACTGTCTGGCACAGGCGGCATTCTGATATTTACACGAGGTGGCGGAAAGTGGGTGACCTTTCAGAAATTTTACTAGATAGTTCTTTTGGAAGGCGGGACTTTGGGTAGTTTGGATTTCTCTTCGGAAGTCTGGTTGAAGAAGAAAAAAGTCCAAGAGCTGATCCCTAAAGGCTCAAGCTCTCTAAGGGAGAAGATCAGGGGGGGGGTCTTATTTAAAAATGCCTAGAACCCTTCTAAAAAATTTGAAGAAAAGGCCTTAAATGCGGGAAAAGAATTAGAAGCCTCATGATTTGAAAAAAAATGTTCTTAAGCATTAGACCAAATGATCCAAGCGCTAACGTTGGAATTGATTTGAGACTGGACGCGAAGGACCCATTTTTTAAAAGCCCCCAAAATAGGTTATTTTTGGGGATAAAAAGCCCCCAAAATAAGCTATTTAAGCAACATCTAGAATTAAAGGTAAAGTCTTGAATTTTTGGTGGAGGAATGAGGTTTACCCCATGCGTACGTGGCTGATACGATCCCTCCTTAGTTTTTGACCCGATTTTCTTTGATGAGGGGTTTGAAATGATCCCAAAACTTGTGGTATATCATATAGGAAGTGGATGTCCCTGGAAGTATGTACTTAGATTGTGAGGTTTCGTAAGTAAACCCCCCCCCCCGTTCCTGCGTACTTGTTTTGGGAGGTTTTTCATCCCAACAATTTTAATCTATGTTTACAGCAGTGACGGTTCTGGCCTCTCTTGCGGCCGAGGCAAAATCTTGACCCCCCCCCTTCCTGTCTCCCAATAATTTTCAGGCTAAATTTTAACAAAATTTTTATTTAATAACGAAATTTTCATTTATTTAAATCTGACTGTTCTTACTTTAGCCTCTTCAAAATTATTAATTATCTTATACTAATTATTTCGTTATAAGAAAATTGATGAATCTCGGTGAAGATAGGGGAAAAAGAAAATTTCGGTTTTAGTTTGCTTATTATTACTGCCAACTGCGCACTCTACTTTATTTTGATAAAAATAAAATTAGAAAATGATTATAACCGTTAAATTATTTATTTGTAATTTTGCGCCCTAAAATTTCTGCGTCCAGGGCAAGGGCCCCCTCTGTCCCCCTTTAAAACTGCCTCTGGCAGTTTTAATGTATTGAATGTCGTATGAATTAATGTATGAATTGAATTAATTAATTGAATAAATGTATGAATTAGTGTATTGAATATCGATGGTCATGCCGTATCCGGGATTAATTGTCTCAAGTGTCTGAGGAGTTACTTTATTACTTAATATTTTTTTTTATATATGAAAAAAAAGCAAAACGCAATGAACCCGAGATAAATCCGAGGACAATAAACTGATACAAATTATTGATCAAATATAAGTTTTTAACTAGATCATGTTTGCATTCCAAGGTTGCTAGCAGAATGTGACCCGTAGATTAAATGCCAGAAAATGTGTCTTTTTTCTTCGTGCTTAACCAAGGTTAGGCAACCAGTTCACTGCTTGATTGTGGTTGGGATGACATATTATAGTGAAAGCTGCTTTCTGATTAATTTTTATTGTAGCTTTGGATTATTGGGTTGTACGAAGTAGGTTCTTGCTCTTCTATTAGTTGAAAAGTCCAAAAATTCGAGGCGAAAGCCGCTGTGAAATCTGTATATTCCGCTTTTTAAAAATCGGGACGTTTTAACGTCAACGTACTTGATTCAGGTACTTACGCATAATTTATTCTGGATGAGGGGGTCGTATTTGGGAATGGGCGTATGCTCGCCAAAACCTCCCAAAACGCAGGCTTATTCGCCAAAAACATCTGATCAGGGCCGTATCCAGGATTTTTATTTGGGGGGGGGGGTATTTACACAAAAAACTAAAAAAAATGCATCAAAAATTGATGTACACGCGTGTTTGGGTGCTTGTTAGTTATTCAGAATACACTCAAGTTCTTGATCTGAATGTAAGATCTGAGAAAACCGGTTTCATAGCCACAAAGACAAGTGAGGGGCTACAGAATGCTATGGACTTATATAATTTGGCCTGTGTATTTGCACATTAGAAGGGGGTGCGGGTAAAGTATTTGGACAGGGTGAAGTCAGAAAACAATTCTTATTTCATAATATGCAGAATAATTGTAGCTAACACATTTTGCATGCAGACCCGCTATACTTTACCCCTCCCCCCTAATATGCAAATATATAGCCAAATTGTACAAGTCCAATTCATTCTGTCACCTGTCACTTGCCTTTGTGGCTATGAAGCCAGTATTCATAGATCTTACATTCAGATCAAGAACTTGAGTGTGTTCTGAATAGTTAACAAGTACCCATGTTTGTTATTTTTTACGAGTAGGACAAACAATATTTTTTTTTTTTTTTGGGGGGGGGGGGTCAAACCCCCTAAACCCATCCTGGATACGGCCTTGCCTCTAATATATTTGATCAGAAATGTGATCTGTTGAAAAATCGTAAAATTTGGACATTCCAGAGTAGGGGCTCGAAGCCCAACTAAAAAAAAATCTTAGATTTACGAACTTTTGTGTGTTAGGTTTTAGTTTTGCAATTATGTTTTTTTTTTCAAAACACACAATTGTTTTGCTCTTGAAACTTGGTTGGATCTTGTTTGACTCTCTCCACTACTTTTAGTGTTCTTAGCTTTAAGGACTTTTGTGCATTAGGTTTAAAATATTGAATTGTTTTTTGTTTTATGTTTTGAAAATACACAATTGTTAGGCTCTTGAAACTGTTTTGGCTCTCTCATTTATTTGTAATGTACTTAGGTTTACGAACTTTTGTGCGTTAGGTTTTAGTTTTTGGAACTGTGTTTAGTTTTGGAACTGTGTTTCAAAACACACAATTGTTTGGCTCTTGAAACCGGTTTGGCTCGCTTGTGTATTAGGTTCTGTGCGTGCAATTGTGTTTTCCTCAAAACACGATTGTTTGGTTTTTTAAACAGGTTTGGCTCTCTCATTTATTCGTAATGTACTTAGGTTTACGAACTTTTGTGCGTTAGGTTTTAGTTTTGGAACTGTGTTTCAAAACACACAATTGTTAGGCTCTTGAAACTGGTTTGGCTCTTGCTTGGCTCTCTCCATTATTTGTAGTGTACTTGCTTTAAGAACGTTTGTGTATTAGGTTCTATGCGTGCAATAGTGTGTTTTTCTCAAAACACGATTGTTTGGTTTTTTAAACAGGTTTGGCTCTCTCATTTATTCGTAATGTACTTAGGTTTACGAACTTTTGTGCGTTAGGTTTTAGTTTTGGAACTGCGTTAAAAAAACAAAAACACAATTGATTGGCTCTTGGAACAAATTAATTAAAAAAAACTTTTTCCTCAAAATAAGTTTTTCAAAGAAAAGTAAAGAACTCCATTAGACAAAAAATGAGCAAAAATAAAATCAAATAATCTACCAAGCGTGAAACTACCACAAATCAGAATCGATAAATGAATGAAACCTAAAACGAATAGAAATTACAATAAATAACCGAGTCACACTCAAAACGAAAAGAAATTAACATAAGTTGGGCTCAAAACCCCTTATGCCTTCCCAAGGCCAGAACATAATTTGCACTTTACTGAAAAAATATAAATGTTTTTACTTTTATAACTTTAATAAATCAAATAATATTAACATTTTGATTACTAAGTATCAGTGTATGTATATTAAACTGACAATGCACATTCATTTGTATTTTTGCCCTTTCAATTTCCAATTGAATGAGCCCTTTTTGAAGTTTCTACAACATTGCTTACTATAAAATTCTTATATGCCCCAGGGCATAACTTATGACCCTTGCCCTGAGGGCTGTGGGGTGGAGGGGTTGTCATCCTTAAAGACCTAATTTCCAAAACTTTCAACTACGTTGAATAAAATGGCTATCTAAAAATTTTGATTGGATGAGTTTGGGGAAAAGATGGGCGTGAGAGGGGGGTTAGTTGCTCTCAAATCACTTTCGAGACTATTAAAAAGGGCACTAGCCCTTTGAATTTCCAATCGAATGAGCCCTTTTTCAAGTTTCTATGACAAAGATTTCAATAAAAACTTATATGCCCCCGGGGCATAACTAATAACCCTTACCCTGAAGACCGTGGGGGAGTGTTCTAATCAAAGGTATAATTTCCTGAACTTTAAACTGCGTGGAACGAAATGGATATCTCAAAATTTTATTGGATGTGTTTGGGAAAATGGTGGGCGTGGAAGGGGTGTTAATTGCCTTCCAATCACTTTCGACTATTAAAAAGGACACTAGTAATTTCAATTTCCAATCGAATGAGCCCTTTTTGAAGTTTCTACGACAACGCGTTCTATAAATACCTTACATGCTTCAAGGGCATAACTTACAACCCTTGCCCTGAGAGCTGTGGGGGGGAGCTGTCAAAGACCTAATTTCCAGAACTCTCAACTACGTTGAACAAAATGGCTATTTTAAAAGTTTCTACGACAACACTTTCTATAAAAACCTTATATGCCCCCAGAGCATAACTTACAACCCTTGCCCTGAGGGCTGTGAGGGAGTTTCCTCTTCAAAAACAAAATTTCTTTGTGGAAATCAACTACGCTGAACAAAATGGCTATCTAAAAATTTTGATTGGATGTGTTTGGGGAAAAGGTGGGCATGAGTGGGGGGTTAGTTGCCCTCAAATCACTTTCGACTATTAAAAAGGGCACTAGACCTTTGAATTTCCAATCAAATGAGCCCTTTTTCAAGTTTCTACGATAAAGATTTCAATAAAAACTTATATGCCCCCCGGGCATAACTTATAACCCTTGCCCTGAAGACTGTGGGGGGAGTGTACTGCTCAAAGGTATAATTTCCTGAACTTTAAACTGCGTGGAACAAAAAGGCTATTTCAAAATTCTGATTGGATGAGTTTGGAGAAATGGCGGGCGTGGAAGGGGTGTTAGTTGCCTTCCAATCACTTTCACTATTAAAAAGGACACTAGCACTTTGAATTTCCAATCGAATGAGCCCTTTTTGAAGTTTCTACGACAACGCTTTCTATAAAAACCTTATATGCCCCAAGGGCATAACTTACAACCCTTGCCCTGAGGGCTGTTGGGAAGGGGCTGTCATCCTCAAAGACCTAATTTCCAGAACTTTCAACTACGTTGAACAAAATGGCTATCTTAAAATTTTGATTGGATGTGTTTGAGGAAAAGGTGGGCGTGAGAGGGGGGTTAGTTGCCCTCCAATCACTTTCGACTATTAAAAAGGGCACTAGCCCTTTGAATATCCAATCGAATGAGCCTTTTTTGAAGTTTCTACGACAACGCTTTCTATAAAAACCTTATATGCCACCAGGACATAACTTACAACTTTTGCCCTGAGGGCTGTGGGGGAGTGTCCTCCTCAAAAACATTATTTCTATCTGGAAATCAACTACGATGAACAAAATGGCTATCTCAAAATTTTGATGCGGGAAATGGTGGGCGTGGAAGGGGTGTTAGTTGCCTTCCATTCACTTTCAACTATTGAAAAGGGCACAAGCCACTCCGATTTCCAATTGAATGAGCCCTTTTCGAAGTTTCTACGACAACTTCTTCGATACGAAGTGCCCTGATCTAAAGGAAAAAAAATAATAAATAATACATTGTGCCAACATCCTTCTTATATGCCCCCAGGGCATAACTTAAAACCCTTGCCCTGAGGGTTGTGGGGGAGTGACCTCCTCAAAAACATATTTTCTAACTGGAAATCAATTACGCGGAACAAAATGGCTATCTCAAAATTTTGATTGGATGTGTTTGGGGGAATGATGGGCGTGGGGGGGGGGCTAGTTGCCCTTCAATCACTTTCGACTTTAAAAAAGGGCACTAGCCACTCCAATTTCCAATCGAATGAGCCTTTTTTGAAGTTTATACGACAACTCCTTCGATACGAAGTGCCCTGGTCTAAAACCAC
Source organism: Artemia sinica (assembly GCA_027921565.1). Taxonomy (NCBI): domain Eukaryota; kingdom Metazoa; phylum Arthropoda; class Branchiopoda; order Anostraca; family Artemiidae; genus Artemia; species Artemia sinica. The sequence goes on along the minus strand of CM051273.1, from coordinate 38,966,690 downwards.
AAAAAAATAAATAATACATTGTGCCAACATCGTTCTTTACTTAGGCAGCGCTATTGCGCTGCCTATGATTGGAACGTGTTTGGCTATCTCCATTATTCGTATTATACTTAGCTTTAACTACTTTTGTGTAATAGGTTTTACGTATTGAATTGTTCGTTCGTACGTTCGTTACGTTTTGTTACGTATTGAATTGTTACGTATTCGAAATATGAACGTTCGTTTCAAAACACAATTGATCGGCTGTTGAAACAGGTCTGTCTCTCTCAATTATTTGTAATGCACTTAAATTTAAGAACTTTCGTAAAGTAGGTTTCAATTACGCAATTGTGTGTTTTTCAAAACACGTTCGTTATTATTTGTCGATTTCTAAGAAACCTTAGAATAGTGGACAACCGCGTATTTCCAGGATGTGGTAGAAATATGAGACGGAATAAGCAAGCCACTATCAAATATCTTTGAATTATCTTCTATTTACATGTTCATAGAGGACCATGACTTTTTATTCACTTTTCACATTTTTCTAAACAATTCAAAACATTTCAAACATTTCAAAACAATGGGATGATTGAACGATTTATCCTATTAGGCATATCTGGACATCTAGGTTGGACATATTGATTCCCATTCACGATAGTGGTTTAAAGCCCCTTCCACCGTGAAAAAAAGGTTTAAACATTGTGCTCGAAAAGAAATTTTTTTTCGTACACCCCCCCCCACCCAATGGAAAATTCTCTGATCCACAGTTTAGGGGGTGGATCTCTGCGGTTATGTTCAGTATATTCCATAAAAATAAGGATAAAAAAGACATGCAGCCTATTTTTGAAATCCAATGCTGAATATTTTGTTTGAGGTGAAGTTGATGAACATTAAAAACTACAAAGTTTGAGATTTTGAGTCGATGGGTCTGAATCCTCCCTCTCGTGGATATGCTTGTACCATATGTCGGGCATATTCATTTTTTGCTTTGGTTTTTTCACGACTTAGATCAATTGTGAACTCTTTTTTGGTCTTACAGGCTTAAAAACTCGCACAGGTAACCCATGTTGCTTGTGCAGGTTTTGTTGTGCAGGTTTCTGCAGTCCTGTTGTTTAAATTTCCAAGGAAGAAATTTGGCTATTACTCGATAGCTTAGGTTCAGTCACACCTTCTGCTCAATTGCATTTTTGAAATTTGATTTGGATTTTTTTATATAGTGGAGAGCTCCAATTACTTCTCTTTTTGTGTGCGGGCGCAGAACATTTTGCAAGATTTGAGAGTCGGAGGGGGTGGTTGCTAATCAAGCATGTAAAATATCTGTTTTATATATAAAGATCTGGTAGGGAATTGAAAATGGTCTATTTTGGAGGGAGGAATATAAAATACATCTGTTCTTGATCGTATTTTTGTTTAATGTTTATGATGATTTGACACACCTTGATAAGTACAGGGGCGTCAATTCACAAAACTATAGGGGTAACACAATATTCTTTTCAAAATTTAGGGCAGGGGAAATTTGTAGTTTACTGTTTTTTTTTTTTTTTTTTCCAAGGAAATTACGAAAACATGCATTTGTAATGAAAGTACCAAAGAAGAAGAAAAAGATATTTTCCAATGAAAATAGCAAAAAGATATTTTTCAAAATCTAGGGGGGGATAAAAATCTAGGTTGGAAAATCCCTCCCATTGACGTGCCTGCATGAGTAGTATTTTTCACTCATCTGTCTGTTTTAGTTCGTTTGACGCAATGATTAAGAGAACAAAACTAAATGTTTTCCACTGGAAACTTATAATATTAATAATAATAATCCCCTTCCCGAAGAAGTATCTATTGTATAATCTTTTCATCCGTGACAATGCTTAGACAGATGAAAAGAAGCGTGAATTTGAATATTCGGTCGCGTGGTAACCCCCTTTTCTGCCTTGTCATTTGTGATTCCCCTTGTTCTGATTCTATGTATTATCTGTGTGTCTCCCGTTGTCAATGCTATTAATAATGCAGAATTACGGGAACAATTTGGGGAATATGGTTTTTTTTATATTTGTAGTTTTTTTTTTCAATATTTGTTTGGTTTTTGTTCCTGTTTTTGTTTAAGTTGGATATATATATATATATATATATAATATATATATATATATATATATATATATATATATATATATATATATAATATATATATATATATATATCTATATATACTATATATATATATATATATATATATATATATATATATTATATATATATATATATATATATATATATATATTATATATATATATATATATATATATATATATATATATATATATATATATATATATTATATATATATATATATATATATATATATATCTATATATTATATATATATATTATATATATATTACGTTTTTTACTGTATAAATGTATGAACCTTTCTTTCATTATAGCCCTAGAGAGCGGTATTGAACCACATTTTTCGTATAGCCTATTGTTTGAAATACGGTCAGTCAGCCGGGTACCCAGAACAATCCTTAAGCAAACTATTTGAATGTCTTTTATATAATTGATTTTAAATAAATATTATTTAGTAATGCCGAAGTGGGTGTAGAAGAGGGCTGGTTCCCAGCAATTAATTCTACTAATATTACCTCTAACAACTCTGTGCTGCACCAACCTGCCTAAGGCCAACACAGCTGCGCACACTCCTCCACTAAAGTCTATTTAAAGCTTCACTCTTTACCCCGTCCCGAGAAGTTCCATTTTCTTTTAAATACTTCTTTATGATCTCTTTCCACTCCGCTTGAGGACGATCCCACTTTTCGTTTGGCCCTAGATAAATAGCAAAAAAGAGCGATCATTTGCAGTCTGTCATCCATTTTGTCAAAATGTACAATCTGTCTATCACTTTAGAAGTTTGATTTTCAATCTAATGAACCTCTCCCAACTTTTCCGAAAACCCTTTCCTTAAAAGGGGATTTGGACATGTTGAATTTTTATATTATAATTTCCATCCAGATCGAACCACCTTTGCTGGTGTTTTCCCCCTGTTCTGAAATAGTGTAAACTTTCTTATTCTCACAACTGTTTTACATCAAAAGTCTTACATCAATAAATATTGAATATTTGAAATCAGCATGAAAAGAAGATTTTTATATGTATATACTATTTTAATATCTAAATCAGATTTTACAAATTGCTTTTGAAAAAGATTCACGCTTAAGATTTTATTGAGGGGGTTTAAAATGCAGAAAATGATTATTTAGGTCGTGAAGATTGATCAGGTGGATAGCTTCAATTACTTTGGTAGTATTATTAGTAAAGACGGTGGGAGCAGTGACGATGTTAAGAGTAGAACAGTGAAACATTCTGCAAACCAAGATTAGAATATTGGAAGCTACAGTAATGACAGTGGTCAAATATGGTTTAGAAGTATGGGCACTCCGAAAAGCGGATGAAGATTTGCTAGACGTTTTGTTTTAGAGAAATTGCCATCGGATTGTTCTGGATACCCGGCTGACTGACCGTATTTCAAACGGTAGGCTGTAAGTGTGTGGAACCAAACGAAAAGTGTGGTTCAATCCCGCTTTCTAGGGCTATAATGCGAGAAAGGTTAAGATGCCTAGTGCACGTTCTGCGGATGAAGGATGACAGTTTGCCGAAGTTTGTCCTTTTCGGCCAACCGTCTGAGGCTAAACGGAAAGCAGGCTGTCCGCGGTTGGGGTGGGAGGAAGTCATAAAGAAAGACTTAAGGGAAATGAGAACATCCTGGGAGGGTGTAAAGAAGGAGGCTTTGAATAGATTGGGATGGAGGAGGAGCGTGCGCAGCTGTGTTGGCCTCAGGCGGATTGGTACTGCGGGGAGATGTTAATAGTACTAGTATATGCCTAAACTTTCCAAAGGGGGTGGGGTATTTTTTGGAAAGTGTTGCTGTTCAGGGATGACACCATCCCATTCCCATTTGTGCAGGTAAACATATAAATACATTCTTTTGTTCCCACACAAAAATATTTCTGGAATAAGAGGGAAACTATTGCCCCCTTTAGGGCAATAGTTTTCGATACCTTGGGGAAATAGTTTTGACACTTTGGGGCAATAGTTTGACAGTATCCATATTGTATGCTTATTCCAAACATATTATTCCAAATGCAGGGTTTTAAAGTGTAAATCCCCTGATATATTGATCTAAAACATTAGGGTGGGTGGGTATTAAGTATAGTGGGTCTGCATAAAGCCTTTTGATTACTGTGAACTGACTAGCCATCTCTTAACATTCGATCGAAAGCATTATAGCCCTAGTCAGGAGAATGTTTCAATGTATGTATTGTTATTGGAATTCTTCATTTTGGGATTTGGTCACTATTTGCACGATTTGGGTTGCTCTTTAGGTAAAGTTCGTTGTCATGATTGTTTGAAAACGGTCCATGGAAAACGATGCTTATGTTGTTGTTTTTTTTTTCGTCATGCGATTACAGGATATACGAGAATGGCAAACTCTATCTTTCAGTTTTTTCTAATGATTTATAGCTTGGTTGGTGTTAAATGTCATTATATTTTGTGTTGCTTTATTGACATGGTAACAAATAGCGATAGCCTCGTGTAATTTGGGCTTTTCTGTAAACGTTGTAAATTTTGTTTTTTGTTGTGAATCTTCATGGTACTAGAATGGATTTTTTGTAATATTTACAAAATCGTCAGTTACTTCATAATATTTCGCTAGTCTCCCCAATAATATATTCAGCAACAATATGGTTGACTAGCACACATAACAGGTTCAAATTCTCAAGGGGAAGTACTGCTACAAAAGTAAAGTAACAGTCTACTTATTTACTTAAACAAAATCGGAGTAAATACTTACCGCAAATTAGCTTTACATACCTTGCCCTCAGCAAGCTCTGCAGACAGGGTCGCCAACCCCAATAAGCAGCTAATTATAGCCCCCCACGAGTGTGTTAGAAAGATTCTTTGTGACAAACCAAATGGTTGATTTATCTGTCACAGCTGCGTTATGTTTGTTCCTCCGATACTTTCTCTAGCTCCTAGCTGATCTAGCTCCTAGCTCCGACACTCCCTCTACTGATGTACACGATGTGTTCTAGCTCATATTTCCTTATTTTAACTTCCACTATGAGCTTTAACCTCTTTGCAGAAACCTCTGTGCGCCCATGGGTGGTATCATTTCTAAAACAAACGGCAACATTACCAAGTAGTTCATTTTGAAAAGACACCAACAGCTGAGGATAAAGAAAGTGTGATATACTGTCATTAAGCTGTTTCTTGTTATAGCTAGAGAATGATTGCCTGCTACATTGGCTAAGTACATCGCATGTTGCTTTTACTTCCGTGCTTATTGTAGCCTTCCTTTGGCCTAGGACTTCAACCCTCTTCTGATCCTTTCTCCCTATCTGATGGTCAAGTTCTACTGTGTCCAGTGGGCACATAGGTCGTATAGGGAACATTTTGCGGTAATAGGTATCCCATTGTCTGCCATTGTGATGGAAGTTGTCAAAGAGGTCAGGGTTAACTTTAACAGTGTTGGACAAGAATTTCACCTGCACCCCTCAGCGTTTTCTCTAGACCAGGAAGGATTTGCAATGAAGTGTATTTGAGACAACGGAGTAATATAAGTTGCCGAATCAGGAAAGGTAGTGCTGACGGATAGTTTCAATCACTGTATAAAGATAATTAGCAGTAAGTTTACCGCAGATGATTTCTGGCTCTTCATTCTCGGTGCGAACAAACAGCTCATCCCACATGCTCTTTCATTAGTGTGTACAAACCTTAGCGCGTACAAACATCTAATAATAACATTGCACTACTAATTACCGATTTTCATATATGTATTGGAATAAATTAATTTAAAATTAGTTTCTTTAAAATTTCGTGTTCCAACGTTGAAGCCAAGTTTCGCGTTCAAGAGAAATCTGACTTGTCTACCCGTGAAAAGATCTAATGTCGCTTATGTTTTTACGTTCTCCGGATCACTCGCACCTCGGTCCGGGTTTTTATAATGGGTGAGATAGGGGACGATCATACTGTAATATTTATATACTGTGGTTTCAATATAATACTTGTGTCTGCATTATTGTCGTGTTGTCTCCTAAGGTACTTCGTTGCGAAGGTTCAGCCCGAGTATGTATCTCAGGCATCTGTGAATCTTGAATTTTGGCTCAGAATCGGGAATTTTGTTTATTTACAGTCAAGGCCGTAGCCAGGATTTTTTTCGTAGGGGTTTTACTCGATGATTTTTTTCGGGGGGGGGGGGAGGGTAGTACACGAAAAAACTTCAAAAAACGAATACAAAACATGTTTATATCCATTTTTGTTACGTTTTTACGAGTCAAAAAACATTTCGGGAAGGTTTCAACACCCCCCCCCTACGCCCCCTTCTGGGTACGGCATTGTTTACAGTCGTAGAGCAGAATAGAGAGGGTCGTAAATTCAGCCTTTCTTCTTGTTGCGGATGTCTTCTTTTCCAGAGTGGTTTACAAAGCTGGATAAAATATTGAAGTGGTAAGTCTGCTGATGTGATGGTAAGTCTGTCATCCCTGCATCTTCAGGTAATGTCTATGATTGATCCAAGATGCATAGCAACAAAATCTCGTCAGCGTATTCTAAATCAGTATACATTCCCCATGATACCTGATTGCTGATACTTTATCATCAAGTACTAAAGGTAACATTCTTGTCTTTGCCCTCTTCTGAAGGAAGTAGGCTACTATGATAACAAAATTCTTACTTTATGAATGTAGAACATTTATATTAAACAGATTTTCTGGGTCATTCCCCCTTTAATTCACTTTTTACACTATATTTTGACTATTTGAAATGCTATGGTTAGCCCAATGTTAATTTTTCCAGTGTTCCATTATTTTAAATATTTACCCTATTAAATCTCGTCTATTTCATTGTCACCGAAGATTCGCAAATGCCTATTTCAATGTTCTAGAATCTCAAGACCTTTTTTTCGTTATCATTTTTTTTTTCATGTATATTCAGTTAGGCCCTTTAAAGAGCATTAGGAGCGGGGGCTTTATTTATTAGAAATTAATTATTTGTGAAAGTATTTGTTATTCCTGTCAGAATATTTTATTTCGCAAATAAATAAATTGGGTACATGCGAAAAATATAAGAAAAACTCTGAAAATAGAAAAATAAATTGAACAAAAGATTAATTAAAGTGCAGACAATCCAGAAAATTTGTTTGATATAAATTTTCTGCATGTTCTAAGGCAAGAATTGTGTTATTATAGTGTTTACTTTTTAAGAGGGCAGACAAGACTGATACCATCGCGAAAAAAAAATTGTAAAAGGTATACCGGTCCATAAAATTTGTGAAAGATGAATTCGTTTATAATCTTTGCAGAATTTTTTTTTCGACATAACAAAGGAAAAGAGACGACGAGAGAGACACATGCCGGGAGAGACAGTGACAGAAGGAAAATCAGCAGCATTAAAAGTATAAAAAGTTTCTGGACGATTCTTAAAAAAGGACTAAGATTTTGAATTGGCGAAGGATGGAGTATTTTATTTGTTACAACAAAGAAAGAATAGCAAGCTGAATCAAGGGGACGGGGAAAAAGTACCATGTGAGTTTGGATAGATATAAAACGTAGCCTAGTATGCCTACTAGCCTACTATAAATCCGGTATTCATTGGCATGAGTAGTATGTTAACTTATACTTCTAAGGGTCCCCCGTACCAAACAGGTTTTTCCGGTAGGTAAACATGTCATTACACTCTTTGCCAAGAGGAACGAGTATAACTTGATTGGTGATTAGGATTTGAATAAAAGGAATAGTTTTCTTTACAATTCATATTAGTAAAAGAATTGAATTCAAAGAGAATAGTTTTTTTTATTTGAGAGGATATTAGTGGAGAAAAAAAAATGAGTGGTGCATTTACATTATTGGAGATTAATGATGGAACCGACAGCAGCAGCAGCAACGATATACGAGTACCCAATGTGGCTGTGGAAATAACTGCTGGCTGTAGACTATGTCTTGAATGGGACATTATGTATGCGAGATACGTGATATCATTAAGCAAATTTAAGCAGGAGGAGCAGCTGTGTTTTGCTGGAAAAGTAAATATTCTCCATATAAATAAACTTCGGTCAGCATTAGATGTCCTATCGAAATATATTGATGAGAACAAAATGCATCAGTGAATATTATTATTATTGTAATTATGTTCAATAAAACTGTTTCTAAATCAATGGTATTTTTTTTCTTTTTCTATAGTAGACATGTGTATATTTTCTAGAGTACAAAAATGAGATTCTGTTTAGTCTGAGGTTGGTTGTGAGAGAGTTAGGACTCTAAAAAATGGATAGATTCGAGAAAGATCGAATCATGAGGAATCTAGTTCTTATGGAAAAACGTTTGATTCTAGATGATGATTTTCTAGAGTTGTCTATTCAAAGGAAGATATTTTCTCGGGGAATGCTTATCGATATAATGAAAACTGATTCTCCATCATTAGACTATTGTATGAAGCTTCTACATCGTGGTCCAAATGCATTTACACAATTTATTGATATATTGATCACGACACGACAAAATGATATTGTGGATATGCTTTTAAACATTAGTTTTTAGAAATTTAGGACTTTTTTTCATAAGAAAGATAGTGCTCAAGGATGATTTACTCCTCTCTCTCTCTCTATCTCAGACAATTTTTTGATGTTGCTAGCTCAGTTTCATTGTGGCAGTGAGAGCGTTAACACATGACAAAATGTTCCATACATGTCCGTTATGTATGTACACACAGGACAGCTGGTCATCATGTGAGAATTGCACAATGATTGAGGAGTATGACGAAAAGTGTAGATTATGCAACCCGTGTAAATTGCATAGAGGATATGCTGTACAAATTAAAGGTTGTAATTCCTGTCTTGAAGAGGTGTGTGACTCTCATCCTAGAGGCCACCTATGCTCCAATTGTCATTATGATAAATGTAAGCAGTGGGAGAGTACATATCCCGGTATGATTGGAAAGAATCCTAACCGTGATTTTAGTTTATTGCTACGAGATTGGTATCGTCGTGGTTTTAGATTGTTCTGGGAGGAGGAACCGGGTCAACGATTCAACTGTTGGAACAACAAGAGAATATGGTTTCTACGTCATTGTTGTGAAGACACTGGGTGTTATGATTATAAGCCCACTGATTTTTATTTGGCTGTGACGGAATGTGATTCGACACTTGAGGACACTGTTTGTGAAATTGCTTCAAATACGCAAATTGAAACATGTGAATTCTATAGAATGAATGCGAATAGTATCATTGACTATACAAAGAGATATGACAAGAGTGAAGTCACACTCTACTGTAGAAAATGTGACCCTGACATTGCACTACATCAGGATCAGTACACGGTGAATTCAGATAATCTACCTGCACTAGTTGTTGTCGACAAGTACCTAGTAGTGGATGAAATCTAAAGAGTAGAAAAGTCGTTTTATCATGTATATAATTTTTTTTTATTAATAAACAATTTCACATACATCTTTAGAACATTTTATTCTTAGGGCACTAAAATCAATATTAAATACACTTGTAAGTATATTCTCCACTAGAAAGTCGTTCAATTGAGGTAAGTCAACGTAGATGTTGAGAAACTGCTTGTAGGTGTAGCCACGACATCTGAACATGAAAAAGAGTAGTGCATGAAAGCCACATGTCTTAGTTGTTAAATCCTGTACTCTTCGTTGATTTTGAATAATGGTTTTCCCACTGCTTTCAATAAAGTTGCTGATGTATGGAGCGTAGAATTTATACGATAGGCCAAGAGGATCAAAAAATTCAATATTCCTCGCTGTTTGAAAGATGCATAGCCAATGGCCGGTCTTCAAAGTCGACGGACTGCTATTAACAATGATTAGGGTATTGTTAACACTTGGAATTTTTTCAATGAAGTCCGAGGGTATGCAATAGGACTTGTACTGGGACATGTATGGATCCATACTAAATACATTGATTATTTGATTTGTGTTCATGGTGCAAGGTCTAGTAGAACACTGCCGTCGGGTGTGATTTCCCAATAGGTTTCAAATTGACTCAGTGATATTAGCGTGATACTCTCAGTCAGAGCATCAGCAAATGTACACTCTAAACGTACATTCCCAGTTCGTACTATGCTCATATCCTGTGTGCCTGACAAGTCCAAAACAATAACCCCATGATTTTTGAAAACATTGAATCGGTTATTCCATTTTCAAATAGTTGAGAGTCATGATCTAGGGATTGCATGGTCAACTCGTACAGAGTTCTATAGGATTTTTTGTCAAATGATAGAGTGTACAGTGGAATACCATTCACTTTGCACACAAGACTAGATAGACAGAAAAAATTAAAATCATGGGGAGATTCAGTCCAGGATCCAACGGCACTGCCACTCTTCACAAAGGCCAAAGCCAATTTTGATGGGATTTCTCCATTGATAAATGATGAATCGCTATAGCTACGAGAACCGGTGGCAATGTGACGTTGATTGGTGATTGTATGGGGGACAAGAAGTTTAATGTTGTTACCATTGGCTCTTAGCTTTTCCACTGCCAATGTAACAGAGCTCATAACTTGTTGTTTTCGAACGTGGAGAATTGCCGATGTGATAATAACATTTGCATCGGGTGCTGCAGGAAGTGTTTTTCTCAAAATGAAATTCGATGGGGCCATCTGCAACTTTATGTCGATCTTGACATTGGGGGGTAGCCATTGGGATATATTGAATATCTCATGATTTAATTTTCCAACTAGATGATACTCCTGGGTCACTGCTGTAGTCAACTCACCGTCAGTATCAACACCTGTTCGATATTCATAGCCCAATGATTGTCCTCTCATCTCCTTGTACGCCTTTGGCGTCATCATCATAAATTGTATGTAGCTTGCATAGTTGGATAAATTATTGCTAGTGCTCACCAATGTCCCATTAATAAATACATTAATTTGTTTGAATAGGTTGTGTAGAATACAGTTTTCATAGGAGAGACCATCGCCGGCATTTGGAGTTGTATTATCTGACTTTTTCTTCACCACAACATTTAAATCAATAAATGTTGATGACAAATCAATGAAATAGTCTTCATTGGAAAATATTTGAAAGTGTATATTTTCCGAGAGGGGTTGTTGAGGGTGAAATTGTTCATAGTAGCCATACTTGACACTGACATCAACATTTTCAGCATTGAATAGATTCAATGAGGAACTGATTGATGGATATGATTCCTTGTGGGGGAGATAAGTCATCTTAAGAGAAGAAATCCTTCTTTGATCTAACAATCTTTTTCTTTTTCTTCTGTGTGCTGCTGCTGCTGCTTATTGGCCTTCGTTGTTTTATTTCTCAAAGTCCTTGTTGATGTCCTTTGCTTCCTGCCTGGGTGGAGACTGATGAGTGAATGACGCGAACGCATCCTTTTCAATCCCTCCCCATTTTGTCTAGATTTTAATTGTTCACCAACGGCTCTTGCTGAAGATCTAATATTTTCCTTAACACTCTCCTTGAAATTCTTGCCCGACCCCCAGTCCTGTAGTGTGGAGGCAGCAAAATTTGATGCAGCAGGTACAAGATATTTTCTGGCAAGGGGTAGTGCAGAACGAAATAGCCTAGCAAACCAGCTACCAAGACCATAGCCAGACATTGTAGTACGCCCCTTGTAGTAGTCCAATCCATTGCCTATTTGACGTGGACTCAAAGCACCAACATAACAGTCAATATCGGGACAGACAAATGGAATTCTTCTATTGTTCATTTTTTAGGTTATTGTACCGTCGTTGTCGTTGACAATGGGTCGAAAATGACATGTAATCACTGCTAAGCCTTTTGAAATTGCTATTGGATCACCTAATTCAGTTCTTAGTGTTAACTGACAGAGTTCCAAATAGGAAGTGTTTACGGGAATATACTGAAGATGCTTTATATTGTAGTGGTGAACATGTTCTTGATTGGTTTTTCGTTCAAGAACTCGTAGGAGGGGAACATTTGAATTACCAACCCGAGATGTTTCCACAAATGAAGCGTAGAGAAATATACAAGTGTCCGTGGAGAAGCTGGGTGCATAGTCTGCATAGATAACATGGTCACTACCACTGAAATTTTCTGTCTTAATAATACGTTTTTTAAAACCAAGAACCTCACGTAAATTCTCATTGAGGAAAATTCTTTCATTCTCAAATGGATTGGTAATATAAATTCTCCTTTGTTCCGTTGAGTAATTGAAAGTGAAACCGCCTTTTTTTCGACTTGCAATTTTTTTGTTGATAACTCGACACAGTTCATGCATGTTATTGTATTCCCTGTAGGGGATGTTAGCAATAGGGTACTGATTAGAGTCAAAAGTTGCCATTGCACCTTCATCACCGAATTCAAACGGTCGTATTTTTATTTCATATTTACGATCCTTTCTCAGGATGTCATAGGTATTTTTGAGAATACAGTCGACAAGAGCCACTTCATATGCACCGTCAAATTTGATGGCGGGGGAGAGTTTTGTCCAAAAATCACTTGTCCTATTCAAGTCATTGTAGAGAGGATCGGAAACGTTGGACATGAAAGTTACATAGAAATCATTGGGCATTGTCAATATCTTCAACACCAATCCAAGAATCAAAATCAGAGTTGTATCCTAGCCAGCGAACAAGTAACTGTTTCTTACCCCCGCGAGTACGTGTCTTTAATATCTTTTCAATTTGATAGATTTCACTAGCATTTTTAACTTTTTGCAATTCATAGTCATAAAAGCCGCCGAGAATCTCTTCATCTTTGGTATCACGCAGGCGATAAGTTATGGGTTTAGTGTCTAGGATTTTTGCCACTTTAAAAAGTTCAGTGGACCACAAGTAATTCCCCTTTTCAAAAACATTAGTTGTTCTATTAATTCGAACCGTATCACCAACATTGAATTTATTTTTCTTCTTCTTGACTTTTGATTCATTGGAATATTGTTTAAGAAAGGTGTCAATTGTATTATGATCCGAATGATGAACTTCCGTTGGTGTAGAGTTGGACAATGATCGATGAGGTCGTTGATTATAAATCAACATGATTTTATCTAGATCATGAATAAAAGCCGGCGTATTTTTCAATGTACAATATCTTGAAATTAAAAGTCGAATAGTTCTTATCAATCGTTCGGCCAATGCAGCCTTTATAGGACTGTGCGTATGATAGAGCAGTGTACTATATTTCTCTAGTACTTTTGCAACATGAGGATTAACAAATTCACTACCGCGATCCGTTTGAATTTTTTTATATGAATCCTTTTCGAGAATACTTTCAATGGCCTGAGCAACTTCAACACCTCTCTTTGATCGCAATGGAATTGCATATGCATAGCGACTAAAAACACTGATTGCAAGTAGAATGTACTTGTACGGTGTATTGTGACGTCTTTGAAGCTCATCTAGAGTCAGGAGATCTGCTTGCATTATATCCAATGGGTAAAAGGCTTTAGTTTTTCGATATTGATTGGCACGAAGTCTATGATTTCTATGCAGAGTGTAACTTGGTTCATTTTGTAGATAGTCTTGTACACTTTTAGTGCGAACACCTGTGACTTTGGAAAGAGTTGTGGGGGAACTTAAACTCCCCGCCTCGCCAATATTTTCATAAACACCTTTCAGAACTTCAGCCATTTTGAACGTAAACACGTTGTGTAACGTCCGCTACCCTTTTGTATACTGGCTGCTGCTGATGGTGGTGGTGGGGACGTTGACTTGATACGTCTTCGCTTTTGTCTAGCTATCAGTGGGTGTGCTAGTATTTTCCAAAATTGATTTAAAATCTTCTTCTTCAAGTTCATCTTTTAATGTTGATGATGATGATGCACGTTCATTTAGATTTTTTAGAATTTGTCTATTGCCAATAAGACTTTTGGGGAAGTTTAATGTATTTAGAAAGTTGTATAGACGAGTGTCAAATGATAATAGTCCTTTACGATTTGTAACCATGTCATACATTAAATCAAGTAGATTATAGCTCTTGCCCTGAATTATAATCCTTTCCCCATTGCTCTCAACTTGAATTATATCACTTTCCAAGAGATAGATTAGGAGTCGTTTACTTTGTTCACGATATGAGTGGGGCATTAGATTTCCAATTTTCAATACAATTGAATCCAATTCCTCCTTCTTTAATTGTGTTCCAGCAGCAGCAGCAGGAGACTCTTGAGAAGATGATTCTTTTTTGGGATCAGCAGCAGCAGTGGGCTTTGATCGATAGTGTTTGTCCACTCGGCGAAGTGCATCTTGAAGTAAAATCAGTTTTTTATCATCATCAATAGTTTCATTGTCGAGGAATTTACTCAGATTGTCCTCAAAGTGTTCGACGGGTGAGAGAGCGAGTTCTATTGGAGTCAATTTATAGGGTTTTGCCATTCTCACTAGAGAAAACTGTTTACAAGTCCTGCAATTATTGGCAGTAAAAGTGTGAAAAAGCTACCGCCCGCCTGAAGAAGTCGTTTCCTTTTAAAATTCTTTCCTTTCTTTTTAGAGGCCAATGTACGTACAATGGAACGATGTTGCTTTGCCTGTTGCTTAACTACTTCTGGTAGTTGAACATTACCCTCGGTCAAATTTAAACAAAGTTCAGATATTAGATTAATGAAATCATTGTCAATACCGTGTTTGAGTATTGCTTTTCTAAGCTGAGGTTTTGAAGTGCTTAGAACTGAAAACAAATGTCTATTTTCATGTAGTTTCTTCAGTGTCATGATAGCGACTAATAGGTCTTTTTAGTGTTCACCGGGAGATATACTGTAATTTCATTGTCGAAAATATCTGTGACTACACGTAGATCCTCGGGAGTATTTTGATTAAGATCCAGCAGGATATAACCGTGGGGTTTATTAGTTGCCTGATTGTATGCCGAGAGCAGAAATTTAGGGGCACCTGGATAGATTTGTTTATTGAGGGTTATTAGCGAGCTAGAATCACGAACAACTCTATAGATGATATAGTAGGTACAGTTCAAAGCAAGTGTTCGCATACATTTGCTCTGATGAAAGAGATTGTGTAGAACCAGAGTAACGGAAATCTGTTCATGATGAGAGCGAACAGTGAACAATTGCAGCATTTGCTGAGACCATTGTTCAATAGATTCAGCCAGATCGTCAATGATCAGCCAAGAGTTTGGTTCAATAATGTTGAAAACATCAAGTCCCTGTATGAACTGTATCTGCATCGATCCCATGGTGATGGTGGCAGCAATTGTTTTTATTTTATTGTATGACTCCTGCCAAATACTATAGCAATAGTAGATTTTTTTCGGCTTTTCCGCAAACATTTTATCACAATTTTTAATTATTTTAGTTAAGAGTGTTGTTTTGCCCGACATTGAGGGCCCACACAGAAACGATCTGAATGGTGTTTTAAATTGATACATGTTCCTTTCAACAGTTCACCTGGACAACTAACTGTAGACTCTAATTGTCTAATGACTAAATAATTTTTTTTTCCCTACTACTACTCTGTTCTTCAAGAAGAAGAAAAAGACAAAGACAAAGACGAATAAAGAATCATATTTTTTTCTTTTATTATATGCACATAAAAAAGTAACAATACATTGAAAAAAAATACACTTTTTTTTAAAATTTATTCATAATAAAAATACAACAACAACAACAACAACAACATTTACATAGGTATACACACAGAGAAAAAAAACACTTTTTTTTGTTTATTTATAGAGAAAAAAAAAACATTAAACTAGAGAGAGCACTTGAAAAAATACATTTTTTTTAAAATTTATTTATAATAAAAAAATACAACAGCAACATTTACATAGGTACAGAGAGAGAGAAAAAACACATTTTTTTTTGTTTATAGAGAAAAAAAACATTAAATTAGAGATGGCACTTGAAAAAAAAAAAAATCTGCTCTAAGTCCAAAAAAAAAAAAAAGATAACTTTGGTGACGGTGCGCCCCCCGCGCTGGCGGCGGCCGCCCCCCCCCCCCGGGCCGCGAGGCCCCCCCCCCCCAAAGCCGCGAGGCCCCCCCCCCAAAAGGTTTTTAGGAAATTAGTTACAGGACTTTATTTAAACCGAGACTTTCACGGTGGGCAATACATTCGGTCCGGTCTGAAGTTAAATAGTGTCCAAGGGGGAGGATGGTCACACCATCTTGACAAACATAGACCTTGTCGGAAATGGTACTCATGGCTATTTTCTCTACATTTACAGTATAGTTCCTGTAGTTCAATGAACGAATTGCCAACAATTTGGCTCGTGGAATTGCATTTTCAACAATACAATTCCTATAAATGTTCATGTCGAAATTCTTGTCCACATAGCGCGTGGGTACTCCTTTGCAACGTTTCTTGATTTCCTCGTCGTATGTCTGTATAAAGTACACCTTCGGACCGACAAACATACCACGGGAAATCAAGTCGCTACCCGTTTCAGATTTAAAAAATAAAAGTTGATTGGGCGCCCGACGTTTTACTAGCTCAGGGTAAAGATCACCACTCCAATTGGTGTAGTCCATCCGTGAACTGATAATTTCACCGTGCGCCAAATCATCAATTAGATTTTATGTTTTTACTTTGAGCAGTAGAGAATCCGTGTCACCATAGCAGACCTCTACTTGCCCCTTTTCCGGCCACTGTACCCTAGCCACATTGTAGTAGAATTCCAACATGAGCTTTTTTGAGATCTCCAAGATAGCACTGCCTGCTGCAATATTTTTATTCAGGACAATGCGTCTTTTTTTTCCTATTCAAAAGTACCATGTCCGGGCCAATGATTGTAAAGGAAGTGTAATTGGGATCGGCAATAATTCGAGCACATTGTTCTGGATCGGTCACAACGTCACAACGATTCCTATTGCGAACACTCTCACACATTTTGCCAAAAGCCGAATTTAAAATGAGTTTATAAATTTCTTTTTCGGCTTTCGTCTGTGCTGCAGAACGTTTGCCGACAAAAGTGTCAACAAACGTTTTCAAATAAGGTTTTTGGCTAAACTCGAGTGCTCGGTGAACCTTTGTGACGTTGAAACCATTGTTACACATCCATTTTAACGCTACATGATGTACAACTATGTTTTTTTTCGGCAGAAGGTCAGCAATAAGTTTTTGTTTTGAAGGTGTCCAATGCAATCCGTCCACCTCGACTAAACGTCTATTGCGAGGGCTCAAAGAGTCCTTAGTCACAGGTCTATTGATACATGGGAAAACAAAATCCTTTACTGAATCGTGAAGCTCGACTGGTATCTCTCCATCAATTTCAAAAAACCATCCAACCAGTCCATTCTCCTCAACACTGTCAATTTTGGGGAAATGGGGAGCTTGAGGGTCATTGAGCCATTTATAGTCGCCGCAAGGTAGTGCATAATGGGACATGGCTGAGGGGTAGAGAGAATTCATATCGAGGAAAACTGCATTTGATTTTGTCCCCGTCTTCTCCCCCGTTGGATTGGTTTCCAAGATACGGTCTCCGTGAAAAACAAAACCCCCCCTCATTGACCTCTCGATGAACAGATGCTGATCAATGTCAGTGATTAGCCCAATTTTTTCCCCACTAATTTTCAGGATGAGGTCCATCACTAGATGAGGCGAAGAAAAATAATACCCCAAATCAAGATTAAACTCCTCATAGATTTTATCCGTATTTTTACACATAATGTCTAACAAAGTTAACACGTCACTCGACAAATACAGCTTGCAGTAGTCAAATCCATTTTTACACCCTCCCTCTGCCCAAACTTTTTTGCAAAACTGTATTCCTCGGGGGTGCAACTACGATCGTGAAGACTGTCGTAAAACGATTCAATACAAGGAATAGTCTCCTCGGCGAATCTCGACATGGAACAATAATAATCATAAGGATAGATGCCCTTGACCGTTAACAAATCATATAAATCATTTGGAAATTGTTGCTTGAGAAGGGGGAAAGCATTGCTGCCGTCATCGTTTTTCTGCACTTGAATTAATTCGCTCAATGATTTGGGGAAAAAACTGTAGGAATCTAAAAAGCGAATTTTATTCGTGTACTCAACGCCGGCTTCAACAAATTTCCACATAAATTCCAAAACAAGCAACTTTTCCGATGACTTAGGTATGATTTTGTACGTAAAGCTGTCTATCACCCATGCATCATCATCCACTGTTCCATTTCTTTGAAGATGTGCCAATGCTGGTAGCACATACTTTAGATCGTAGTTAGAGTTATGTATAAAAACCGGTAGAAAAAGTTGTTGTTTAATTTTTAAATTACACGAATTGTGAGCCCACCCCCGAAAGTTACTTTTTCCCGTTGAATTGGGGTCAATAAGGTGATTGTGGTCCTGCACCGCGTCTTTTGGTGCAAGGGCACCCCTACACACCCAGCAAATTGTTCCCTTTTCCAACGCCAGTTGCTCTTTATCCGACAATGTCATCGGATAATTAGTATGACGTAATCGTGAAAGTTGCTCTGTTTGCCGTTTTTATTAAAGAAACCAATAGCTTTTCCATACTGCCCTCCTCGTCCATAGTAAAAAAAAACTCTTCCAATTGCATTTTATTGTTGGCGTCGCGACGTGCGTGCGCATAGGAACACGCAACTAGTTTGTGTTCCTTGACTATATTTGGCCTTGATGGGTCTGATACCTCAACCAGTCTTGTTTCACAATCCAAAGACATTTTATCAGATTGCAGAAGAGAATTTTGAAAATTTTTAAATTGTAAAATGTCTTTGCCTTCTGCCGGCATTTCTATTCTTTGATTTCCATGAATTTTGCAATGCCCCATGTGATCTGAAAACGTTCGCTCAGATGTGAATGGGGAAAGGCACATGGGGCAATAGAAACGTTCACCTTTCTTCACGCCTTGACATAGGAGTCGACTTATTGCAGTAACGGGGAAAAAATGACCATAAGAATTTACATCTTTGGGAGGCTGGTAAATAACCCATACCCAATTTTTAATATTTTCCACCATCGGTGTCCTCACTGAGTACAAAACCCCTTTTTTATTTGGTTTTTTCCCCCCATCTACAAATTCAGTGTCGTACTGGAGAACAACCACCCCCACCCCAAGATTTTCATTTGCTTTCTCGAATATGCTTATTTCTTTAAAGGACACCGGATATTTTCCCTCTAAACAGTCAAAATTTACTTTAGGGAAATTTTTTCCACTGTTACGTGCAAGTCTGTCAAGATTTTTCATTGATGATTCATCTTTTAATGTCTTATGGGCCGCCACTAAAAATGCATACTTAAAGCATTGAAGTCCAGTGTCAAAATACAAACTCTGAACTCCTTTGGTAGCCGACAAATCTGGGTGGCATTTAATTCTTTTACCCTTCCCTCCCCTTAAAATAAAGTTTTTTTTAAATCTACTGAGATTCAGATCCATGTGTTCAATGTATAAAATTGTGGACCCACTACCCCTCTCATTAAATGTATCCAAAGTTGAAATTAGTTTATTTACCCAGTTGAAAAAATTGTCTTCAAATTCGTTTAGACCTGGGTAGAAAGTCTGGTTGCCTGTCGAAAAATGAAAATAAAAAATGTCCCCAGATGTCCCCTTTTGTAAATAAACTTTTTGGTTCACTGATGCTTTAATTCCCCCTCGACCTCCCCATTTCTGGATCTGAATATCAATAAGTGCTCGAATTCTGTCGATATAACTATGGAGATTTTTCACGGGGTCAGTTAAAATAATGCCAGCGTTTTCCTCGGGAAGGCTAAAATCTACCCTGTATGTTTGCAAATGACCTAGAGCAGATTCTAACAGATAAAAATCAGGCAATTCCGGGGACGTAGTACTGTTTTCATGTCCTGACCCTGTTTGTTCAGGACTCAATTCACTAATTATAAAGTTCTCATTAAAAATGTCCCCGGAAAAATGAGCTGATGTTGTATTACTACTACTATTAAGTGGAATGGTGGAGGAGGGTGACAGGGAATTGTCAATAACACCACTCCCAGTCTGTTCAATCACATTGGGGGGATGTGACATGAGGTCTCCTAGTACATATTCCAAGGTGTTTGGGGACAATTGGTCGAGCCAGCCTGTATTGTCCTCTGATGGAATTTCATTATGAGGACCCAGTTCAGATTTACTTGTAGCATCATCTAAATATTCACGCATGAAACTATCTGCCCACTCTGGGTCCTCAAGCATGTCAATATCACAAGTTAAGTCCTCCAGGCTGACCATTTCCCCAAAAACATCATTAAGGAATCCCTCATGCCACTTCATATTATCTAGAACCAGTGTAGGTTCATCCCTGAACTCTGCTGGTGGTGACAGAATTGGTTCTGTAAATATACTTGCATCATCACTCAATGGTGCCGCTGGGAGTGCTATATTTTTAATCTGTAGAAAAAAAAGTTTTATTTTTTATGTAAAATAATCATTATTTTATAGTTAATAAACTTTGTCAATTTCTCATAGTCATTGTCCCACCACCACCTGAACAATTAAAAGAAGAAGAAAAAAAAAGTTACATTGCCTTATGTCTTTCATAATGTCAACTGAACATGTTAAAAAATATATTTTTTTTGTCGGGAAAATGTAGTCTTATTCTTAGAAGGGTAAGTTAGAACAAGAGAATGATAGAAAAAATTAATGGTTTTATTCCAAATTTTTTTTTAAAATAAAAACGCAAAATATGAGTCCAATTCGATTCTTTGAGCCTCTTCATTATAACTGTTAATGAAATTTGACCATTGTTCGACTGACGCAGTATGCTGTACGAACACTTGCTCCTCGGCTTCAGTTAAAGGACACGAACTCCATATGTCGGAGGTTGGTGGTGTTGTTACTTTCTCAATAATCCGTATTTTCCTCTGTCTTTTGCCAACGGATTTTTTCGACCTGGGCTAAATAAATACTTGTAAGAGAGAAGAACTTTTTTCTCCGTCCATATCAACAATTAAAATGTTGGATGGTCCTTTTTAGAGCTCCCCCGCCCCCCCCCCCTCCCCAAAACCCTCCCGGGGAGAACCCTTGGGAACCAGGAGCTTCCTTCGAGGTAGGAGGATCGATACCCTTTCCGAGTTGAGGGGGTATCGGACTTCACAACACTGTTCAAATAGAAGTCTCAAATTCTTTTCTTGAACCTTTCAAAAACGAAAATAATTGCCTGAGTTGGTTCAAAACAATAATATTTTCTTCGTATGTGAAACCCATAATTGGAGATTACTAAAACCTTCTTCCTGTCACAGGAAACCCATTTACAATTCAAAGCGATGGGACGATCTGATACAATGCAAATGGTTGTAGCGCAATAATATCAGTTTAAGGGTGGCTTGCCGACCGTGAAATACCAAATCGTTTTTTTTTTTTTGTTTAAAAGGAATTATTGCATTAGAATGTATCTTGGTTAGAAGTTACAAGGTAAGTTTTTTTTTATAGAAATGCGTATAAGCACTCCTTTATATATATATTGCTAATTTGGTTAATGAAAGAAAATTAAATAGCTTAGAAACAAATTTTAAGTTTTTTAACTCATCAAAAGCTATGCGCCTGAGAAAATTTTGTCTTATTTTTGAAAATAGGGATAGAAAAAATTATGTATATACTTACAAATTCTGACTGGACTTCTATATCTGAACTCCTTTGCAAAACTTGAAGGGGGTCGAGCTCAGTAGGCTGAGCTGAGACATTGTATAAAGTAGCCCATTCCCTTTTCAACTTCCTTCCAGTTGCCATGGAGCTAACGCGGGGTCAGAGGGCTCTGTCACTATAAGTTGGGTGCTCGATGGATGGTCCAGATCGCGTGTAACTTTTCCAGCGAATTTGATAACAGACGCCCTTGCGGTCTGTATTAATGAAGGTTCGCCATATCTCACTTTCTTCTCAGAAGGGGGATTATTGCACGTCTCTTCTTCCTTTAAAAAAAGACAAAAATTTAGCATGTAGCAAAAATGCATTTTGGGTTTTTGGAAAATAATTCTGTTTATGTTAGACATCTAAAGTAGTGTAAAAAACATCTTGATTTCAAAATCAGGGGTTTTGATAGTGAGATGGAGGACCTTTTATAAACTGCTCCTCCCTCCCTCCGCCCTCCCCCCCCCCTCCTACGTCCATGCTTCCGTGACTGTATTTGTAAATTCAAACTTAAAAAGCAGTATTTGCGTTCCTTATTAAACAATATGGAGAAGAATTGCATGTGACAGTCAAGTAAAACTATCAGATTTCAATCAAATGTAGACATAAATAGAAATTTAAGAAGTGGAAAAGTTAATTAGCATGGCTCAGTCAATCCCCCCCCCCCTATGAGATAATAAGGTCCGTTAAATAAAAAGGATAGCTAAGCTAACAATGTTATTTATTAAATAGGGTTATAAGGTAACAAATTTTATTTTTGAGGAAATGGGGGGGGGGGGTGAGGGTTTTGAACGCATTAAATTTCAGGAAGAGATTCTTCAACGCAGACTGGCCTGGAAATATTTTCAAAAAACATCCCTAAAAAAAAAACACTGATCTTGATAAAAAAAAATCACACTGTAATAAAAAGGAAGCTTTTGTAACAATTAATACATTAAAAGAATCATCATTTTATTCTAATCCCAAATTACTGATCGAAAGCTAAGCACTTTTTCAAAAACATTCCCTAAAAAGGTCACTGATCTTGATAAAAAATCACACCGTAAATGCAGACTGGCCTGGAAGTATTTTCAAAAACATTCCTAGAAAAAAAAAGCCACTGATCTTGATAAAAAAGGAAGCTTTTGTAACAATTAATACATTTTAAAAGAGGTAACCACACAGTGTAAGGAAAGAATTTCTTCCTTAACTTAATGACAAGACAATTTTTTTTTTTTTGCAGACTGACCTGGAAGTATTTTCAAAAACACCCCTAAAAAAAGGGTCATTGATCTTGATAAAAAGGAAGCTTTTGTAACAATTAATACATTAAAAAATCAACATTTTATTCTAATCCCAAATTGCCGATCGAAAGCTAAGCACTTTTTTCAAAAAAACATCTAAAAGACCCATTGATCTCGATAAAAAATCACACCGTAAATTTCAACCTATAAGAGAATTAGAGGTTTTTTTCAGCTCCTAAAAACAACAGGCTTCTAAGTACATAAGTACCCTTAGTTCTAGTGTAAGGAAAGAATTTCTTCCTTAACTTAATGACAAGACAATTTCTTTTTAATATAATAATGAGAATATTTTTTACTCACCAAAATTGCTTAGAATTATCCATTTTTCTATGTAAATGCTTTTTACAAAAAATGCCTGTAATGCTATCTCGAATATAAACTATTCAAAACTGATGGAGAATCAAATATGAAACCTGAATATGTACAAAAATAATTGGCGAGTAAAAAGAGATATCGGTTTTTGGTTTATCACTAAAAAAAGACATTGAACTTTTAAATTACGCAAATCCTCTTGGCAAAGTGTGATGACTGGTAGACTGAACTTTTGAAATTGCGTCATTCCCTGGCAAAGAGTGTAACGACCTGCAAAATTAACAGAAAAAAACTGTTTGTACGGGGGACCCTTAGAAGTATAAGTTAACATACTACTGGCATGGAATACCATCAAATAAATAACTAAAAAGCAGATGTTGTTCATGGGAACGTTCATAGGAATTTATTTGTTTTTTTTGGGGGGGGGAGGGGGAGTAAGTTGGCTAGCACTAAAATGATAAATTAACATGGGAATATGGGGAAATTTGGATTTTAGCTAGGAGGAAGGGAGACAAGGCCCTCCTTCCATGTATGCGTGTCTGATTTCCTTAGGTATATAATTTATTCAGCTAAAGTGAGAAGTCCCACCCTCGTCCCCTGTCAGGAACCTAGGAATGGCTCGGCCTGTGGATATAAAAATCCCTATTAACAGCTCTTAGGTTTTTGTAGGGCAGGGATTTAGAATCCCCTCTTCATGGAAGATCATAACTGTATAAGCATGACAACATTTTCTGGTGAAATTAAAATGCCACTGATCTCTGGAAAATATTTTTAATCCTCCCCAAGGGTAGTCTTGGTGACCTTTCCCTCCTCCCCCTCGTAAATTTATGCAAAGGTCTATGATAAAGTAATAATTCCGTCATATTTTAATCGTAATAATAATAATTTGTTTTAACCCACCATAAACAACAAGGAAACGTGGGGTCAAGAAATACAAAAAGGAAAGACCAAAATTAAACAAAACAGTAAACTAGAACAAAAACACTGGGTAATCAGAGGCAACGCTATAACGTTGCCTATAGTAAAGGCCATACGGCTCTAATGTTTTATTATTTATCTATTTATTATTTTTCCCCCAGAGGCACTTCATATGGAAGGGGTCGTCGTATAAACTTCAAAGGGGGCTCATTAGATTGGAAATCGAGAGTTCTAGTGCCCTTTTTAGGATTAAAAGTGATTGGAAGGCAACTAACACCCCTTCCACGCCCACCATTTCCCCAAACACATCCAATCAAATTTTGAGCCATTTTGTTCTACGTAGTTGATTTCCTAATAGAAATTATGTTGTTGAGGAGGACACTCCCCCCACAGCCCCCAGGGCAAGTGTTGTAAGTTCTGCCCTGGGGGCATATAAGCTTTTTATAGGAAGCTTTGTCGTAGAAACTTCAAAAAGGGCTCATTCGATTGGAAATTCAAAGGACTAGTGCCCTTTTTAATAGTTGAAAGTGATTGGAAGGCAACTAACCCCCCTCTCATGTCCACCTTTTCCCCAAACACATCCAATCAAAATTTTGAGATAGCCATTTTGTTCAACGTAGTTGAAAATTCTGGAAATTAGGTCTTTCAGGATGACACCCCCCCCATAGCCCTCAGGGCAAGGGTTGTAAGTTATGCCCTGGGGGCATATAAGGTTTTTATAGAAAGCATTGTCAGGTAAAACTTCAAAAAGGGCTCATTCGATTGGACATTTAAATGGCTAGTGTCCTTTTTAATAGTCGAAAATGATTGGAAAGCAACCAACTCTCCTTCCACGCCCATCATTTCCCCAAACACATCCAATCAAAATTTTGAGATAGCCATTTTGTTCTACGTAGTTGATTTCCAGATAAAAACTAGGTCTTTGAGTAGGACACTCCCCCCACAGCCCTCGGGGCAAGGATTGTAAGTTATGCCCTATGGCCATATAAGCTTTTTATATAAAACTTTTTCGTAGGAACTTCAAAAAGGGCTCTTTCGATTGGAAATTTAAATGGCTAGTGTCCTTTTTAAAAGTCCAAAGTGATTGGAAGGCAACTAACACCCCTTCCACGCCTACCATTTCCCCAAACACATCCAATCAACATTTTTAGATAGCCATTTTGTTCAACGTAGTTGAAAGTTCTGGAAATTATATTTTTAAGCCGGACACTCCCCCCACAGTCTTGAAGGCAAGGGTTATCTGCCCTGGGGGCATATATGGTTCTTATGGAAGGAATGCTCGTATAAACTTCAGAGAGGGCTCTATTGATTGGAAATTGAAAATTCTAGTTCACTTTTTAAGCGTCAAAAGATATCGGAGGGTAACCAGCCCTCCAAGCCCTTTTTTCCCAAATACATCCGATTAAAATTTCGAGATAGCTATTTTGTTAAAAATAGTTAAATATCATATAACAAATATCCGGTGTCGACACAACCCCCAGCGCCCGGGGGCAGGCGTTGTAAGTTATGCCGTGGGGGCATATATGATTCTTATGGAAGGGATGCTTGTATAAACTTCAAAGAGGGCTTATTTGATTGGAAATTGAAAGTTCTAGTTCACTTATTAAGAGCTACGCCCTTTTTTCTCAAACCCATCTGATAATAACTTTGAGATAGCCATTTTTTAAAATAGTTCAAAGACCGTTTAAACGAAAACTCCGGTTTCGACACAGCCCCCCAGGGCTCGAGGGCAGGCGTTGTAAGTTGTGCCCTGGGGGAATATATAGTTCTTATGGAAGGGATGCTTGTAAAAACTTCAGAGAGGGTTCATTTGATTGGAAATTGAAGGTTCTAGTTCAGTTTTTGAGAGTCAAAAGAGATTGGAGGGCAACTAGCCCCCCCCCCCCCCTCCACGCCCCTTTTTTCCCGAATGCATCCGATAAAAATTTTGAGATAGCCATTCAGTTTAAAATTGTTCAAAAGTCAGATAACAAACATCTAGGTGTCGACACAACCCCCCAGGGCCGGGGGGTAGGCGTTGTAAGTTATGCCCTGGTGCATATATGGTTCTTATGAAAGGGATGCTCGTATAAACTTCAGAGAGGACTCATTTGATTGGAAATTGAAAGTTTGAGTTCATTTTTAATAGTCAAAAGAGATCCGAGGGCAAATAGCCCCCCCCACGCCTTCTTTTTCCAAACCCATCTGATAAAAATTTTGAGATAGACATTTTGTTATATAAAAACAATAGTTCAAAGGTCGGATAAGAAAAACTCCGGTGTCAATACAACCCCCCATGGCCCGGAAGAAGGCGTTCTAAGTTTTGCCCTAAAGGCATGTATGGTTCTTATGAAAGGGATGCTCGTATAAACTTCATAGAGGGCTCATTTGATTGGAAATTGAAAACTCTAGTTCTGACACAAACCCATTTTTTCACTTTGATATTGTTACTTTGATACCAGTTATGATCTTTGATGAACATTTGATTTTTTAAAATATGTTGATATTGAAATAAGGAATTGTTAAAAACTTGAAACTATTTGCAATCAAAAACGAACAAAAATTAGTTAAAAAAACTTTCCGAAAAATAAGTTTTTCAAAGAAAAGTAAAGGCCATTTTAAACCTAACCTCAGCAGATACAAATACCTGTTAAAATTCAAATTAAAAACAACCAGAAATTTCCATTAAAATAAATGAAACCCAAAACGAACAGAAATTAAATAAGCAATCATAGCAAAAAACATACAACGAGTAATAAAATAAATTAATAAATAGATCTTAAAGCGAGTAATGCTCAGATTGAATATGAAAATCAAGCTTAAAACGAAAAACCATTTTGCTATTGAAGTATAAATAAAACTTAAAACGAACAGAAATTGAATAAACAGTCAATGCCAACAAACATACAAGAGATATTAATGTAAATAAATAAATCTTAAAACGAGTAAAACTTAAATTGAATATGCAAGTCAAGCTTGAAACGAACAAAAATCACTACAAACAAGAGTTTGGGTATTGCCTCCTTCTCTCACTGTAAAAGTCTAAAACCTACTACGTCATAGGTGCTTTACTGAAAACTATATGCGTCTTGAATAGTCTTGGAAAGTATAAACAATGTCAAACTGAATATTTGATGTATAATGATATTAATTGTTGAAAGATCCATCAGTTCAAGAATTTATTTCACTGTAATTTTATTTTGGTTTTCAATGCTGTAAGAACTAGAAAAGGAAATATTTGTATTATAATTCGTTTTCAGTTAAGTGCCAATGAAGCAGTAGGCTTTGGGTTTTTATTTAAGGTTAAAAAAGGGAGCAGTATCCAAACTCTTGTTTGTAGTTAAACTATATTTGTCTTGAACAGCTTTAGAAAGAACTAATAAATTAAACTGAATATTTGATGTATAATGATATTAAGTGCTGAAAGCTGAGCAGTTCAAAATTTTGCTATAATTTTAATGTTTATTTTCATTATTAAGTACAATGTAAAATATTTGTAATAAATTTGGTTTTTCAGTAAAGCGCCAATGACGCAGTAGGTTTTAGACTTTTACAGTGAGAGGAGGGGGCGATACCCGAACTCTTGTTTGTAGTGATTTTTTTTTCGTTTCAAGCTTGATTTGCACATTCAATTTAAGTTTCACTCGTTTTAAGATTTATTTATTTATTTACATCAATATCTCTTGTATGTTTGTTTGCATTGATTGTTTATTTAATTTCTGTTCGTTTTAAGTTTTATTTATACTCCAACAGCAAAATATTTTTTTCGTTTTAAGCTTGATTTTCATGTTCAATAAAAGCATTACTCGCTTTAAAATCTATATATTGATTTATATTATTAATTGTTGTATGTTTTTTGCTATGATTGCTTATTTAATTTCTGTTCGTTTTGGGTTATATTTATTCTTTAATAGTAATTTCTAGTCGTTTTGGGTTTGAATTTTAACAGATATTTGTATCTGCTGAGCTTAAGTTTGAAATGGCCTTTACTTTTCTTTGAAAAACTTATTTTTCGGAATTTTTTAATTAATACCATGAAATGGCTGAAACTTCGAAGTAGCAGACCCGGGCAGTTCCTCATGTAGCAGGGTCAATTTTGCCGTTATATCTTGAGTACCAACATTTTGCATAATTTTTTCCATTCTTAAACCGAGGTGGCAGATCTCGGTGGCAAATCTTAAATATCGAAAATAAGCTTAGTGGAGTACTCCTTTGGGCACTCCTGTATTATTCAGAACACACTCGAGAATTGAAGTTAGGTTAATCCTAAAGAAATATACCCAAATATGATGAAAATATAATATTTTATAATAATATATTTTGGGCTATATATTTGCACATTAGGGGGATGTGGGGGTAAATTAATCTACTCTAACTTAACCTTACCCCCCCCCCCCTAATGTGCAAATATATAGCCCAAATTATACAAGTCCAATGGATTCTGTCATCCGTTTTATTTGTCTTTGTGGCTGTGAAACCGGTTTTCATAGATTTTACGTTTAGCAAAAAAAACTTCTCGAGTGTGTTCTGAATAATTCAGGAGTACCCTCCTTTGTCTAGGTTTCCCGGGATATTTGATCATATTGGAATTTGTAGGTGTTTGGACAAAGAGCGCATTTCCAAACTTTCAGACTAAATCTCTCCCCCCCTACCATCAAAACAAGCCTTCGTACAAATCTTTTCACCGGGATACTTGTTTACTATGCACTATATAGTTGGAGACACATTAGATTCAGTTGTGACGGTTAAACAGCTAGTGGTAGATGTTTAGAATTGGGTCTCTTCAGAAGGAGACATGCTTGAACAAAAAGAGACACATTTTTAGATTGTTAATTTTATGCTTATTTTCAAGGTTTGGTTCGCATTTTTGACAATTCATCTTTAGTCCCCCTCTAAAGGTGTCATATAGTATTCGGTTGTGTAGAAAAAAACAACGTAATAATTGATGAATAATAATTGATGAAAACTGATCCAAACAAAGATAAAAATGGAAAAAAAAACAAGGAAATATGATTCATCAGTACTTGCTGCATATCACAAAGTAAGAATTCCATCGTTTCTTTTTTTTGTTTAGTTCCTAGGGCTATGTGAGACCATTAGAGGGGGGCTCCGTGGCTGTTCTCTGCTCTTTTGCTCCAGGAGCAAAATATTGACTTGCCCCCCTCCCGTATCCCATAAAATTTTAGGCCAAATTAAAAAAAATCATTTATTAACAAAATTATTTTCGATTTATTTATAAATTCATAATTTGTGTTTTGATTTCTTTTTGGTTTATTACAGTGGCGTCATTTCGGGGTGGGGGGCAGTTGTTCCCCAATAATTTAGAGAAAAATATTATATTGCCCATGCCTCTTGACTCTCCGGATGGAGACCCTTCTTGCCCCCCCCCCAATAAAAAATGCTAGAGCTACGCGCCTGGTTTATTATTTATTTTATTAAATTGCTTAATTATTATTGATTATTTTGATTCAATTATTTTAATTATTGTTATTTATTTTTTATTTTGTTAACTAATTAATAATTTGTTAATTATTTTCGTTTGTTAACTGTGCCCTCTTTCTTAATAAAAATAAAATTTCAAAAATTACAAAATAATTATAATTGCTGGATTATTTATTCAAAATTTTGCGCCCCCTAAAATTTCTGTACCTAGAGCAAGTGCCCCCTCTGGCCTTCCCCTAAAACTGTCTCGGGGGGGGGGAGGTGGGTTGTCAAGAACGCAGGTAACATTCTACTTTAGCTACTTTTGGCTATCTTGGAAAGGGGTTAGGTTAGAGAAATGAAACTTTCGGGGATGGGTCTACAGGCTAAAGTATGTCCCGCGAAAGTATTTTGAAGTACCTACCTCCACTCCTTCTCCCTCTAGAGGGTCCTGAAATTTACGTACATTACAGGTCTATAAGACCTATTGAAATTTTGGCAAAACAACATTTTACCTTAATTTTCAGTTATCAGTTTCTTTTTCTCTGACTTTAGTTCTGAAAATGCAATTCCTGTTATTTGAGTAGAATTTAAGCCATATCAATGTTCTTTTTTCAAAATTTAGGAAATGTATTTGCATATCTTTAAAATCTTATAAATTGGGATTGAGGAAAGTTGTGAAGCTGAAAACAATTTTATTGTACTTCATGTAAGCAGAAGATCTATTTTGCAAGGTTTTAATTTTATAACACACATATTTTTAAAGGTCATGTCCCTCTAGAGGGAAAAGGAGTGGAGGTAGGTACTTCAAATACCTTCCCGGGACATACTTTAGCCTGCAGACCCATCCCAGAAAGTTTCATTTTCCTAACCTAACCCCTTTCCAAGATAGCCAAAAATCGCTAAAGTAGAATTTCACCAGAACGCAAACCAAGCCATGAAAATTAACTATCTAAAATGCGTCTTTCTTTGTTCTAGCATGACTCCTTCTGAGGAGGCCCAATTCCAGACCTTTACAAAGCTAGCATCTCTTAATATTCGTTTTACGAGTGCCCGCTGTTTTTTATATAAATTAGACTAACTGAAGGGAGTTGACACATCACTTGAGTCACATTTTCGGTGTTGCTGTTGTCGGTGTCAGATTCACATCGGAAGCAGCTGTACTGCCAGTGTCCTCCAGTGAACAATAGGAGCAGATGTTAAGCGCGCTAAAGCTTTGGGTGTTTTTCATCAGCGACTAGACCAAAACTCGAGCGGATCATAAAAGCCTATTTAGTATTATCAGTTATGAGCCGAAGATGTATTAGTTGATATATGGATTTCATTGATTGTACATCTCATTTGTTGTTATTTATTTGGTAATTAGTTTTGTGTCTTATATTTTTATTTGAACTAAGTCTAGAATTCGGGCTGTTGTGAAGGAAACGTGTTAAGAAAACAATTCTTACCTCTTATATACCTAACCCTGAATTGGCATTTATGGGGGGGGGGGGGGGGGGCTGAAATTCATTTCCGATAGAAATGATTATTATATTCGTAATCAGCATAAAAAAAGGCATCGAATGGTGTATTCACTTTTGTCCTAACTCAATAATATGATTTGGTAGTACTTTACCATATTTGCACATTAAAGGGAGGGAGGGGTAAATTTTTTGCAAATCATATTATTGACTTAGGAATAAAGTAAACATACCACTCGATGCCTTTTTTTTATTCTCTTTCCAAATATAATAATCGTTTTGTCGGAAATGAATTTTACCCCCACCCCTATATATACCAGTTCAGGGTATATATTTTAAGGCCGTATCCAGGGGGGAGGCTACCCGGTTTGAACCCCCCCCCCCCAAAATGTTTGTTTGACTCGTAAAAACGTAACAAAAATGGACATAAACAAATTTTGTATGTGTTTTTTGAGGTTTTTTTGTGTACCCCCCCCTAGAAAAAAATGGTACCCCCCCCCCCCGACCAAAAATCCTGGATTCGCTTCTGACACATTTGTACATTAGGGGGGTGGGGTAAAGTTTAAACTTGCCTCCCATTTACATCAGAAATAAATTTACCCCCACCCCCCTAATGTTAAACTTCCATAAATAGATTGTAGCGCAAATCAGACCTAAAGAAAAGTGCTTTGAGAATAATACCTTTGCTAAATCCTGATTTATAAGATTCAAAATATTTTGTGAAAATCGGCAAATTTTTGGTTTACAGCTTAATGAAATAGTTAAGAAATAGACATACCTTTAAAATCAGAATTTGATCCTGAATTGTATTTAATATATGCTATGCTTTACCCCCCCCCCTCTAATGTGCAAATATATAGCCCAAATTCGTTTCTAAACTATTATATATTCATCCTATTTTATTATATTTCATTAGCATTAACCAAACTTGAGTTAGCAGTGTGTACCATAAAATGCACAAGTACCGAAAAAATTACCGGTAAATCCCCTCCTACACCAAAAGAAAAAATCTCTACGGAAATAAATTAAGTTTTCAGAATCTTACATCAAAGAAAAGTATACTCAAATCAAAACTGAAGATTTTTTTGCGCAGCTTATGACCAGCCTAACCCTCTCTTATACAATCCCCTGAGTCTTAGAAATTGGGAAGGATAGATAGGGGCCTGAAAACATCCTCCCAGAGTTTAGTTTAGGCTTAGGATTCTTTCCTGAAAGATTCATTATCCTTACTTAACTTCTTCCAAGATAGCAAAAACCTCTTCGTCTAGAATTTTACCATCTCATTCTAAATAAACAGAACCTTTTCAATAATTTCTGCCAGATTTTTTAAACTGCTGAGAGAGTCATACTCCTTTACCCCCTTAAATAATGCCTTTAGTCCTGCTTAATCATCTTTGTTTTTCACCTGGATCGAGGGGTCAGCTACGTTCCCCCACTTGTTGTCCATCTCGGAGTGCTGCACAGTCTCACTAGCGCTTGGCACAGTGTCGCCACGTTTCATGGGCGTAGGCAGCATATTGTCTAGGGGGGGGGGGTAGTCGATAGTGTGATGGAGTTTTATCAACTGCTTTTTCCAAAGCATCTGCTTTTTCAGCCATATTCAATGTAAATTTGAAGGTCTAGGGGGGGGGGGGGGCAGCTGCCCCCCCCCCTCCCTACGCCCATGCCACGTTTGGCATACTTTCGCCATCCTTTATACACACCACTTGGTGTACTTGAATTCTCAAAATCGGTAACCCCTCGGATTGTATGTTGTATTTCGCTTTTTATTTCTGAGTCATTCCTCGTGAGTCACCATATGAAAGTTTACTATTCTCTCTGAAGTGTAAATACTATGATTTTATGAGGTGAATGAATCATGGAATATTTGGTGATCCAGAAACTCCTATTGAACTGTTTTAGGTAATAAATTTTATATGATTTGACTGTTCAGATATCTTCTTGGATATTTGTTGAAAGGAGGGGTTTAGTTTTGGCAGGGATTTCCGTTTAATGCTGCATTTTATTTATCAATCATAACAAAAGCCTTAGCCAATATGTGGGAGATTCTAGTGGAGGATCTTAACGGTTTAGGGAAAGATATATAAAGTTGTCTGTGGTGGTTGGTGTTAAAAACCTGTAATTTTTGTTTCAAGCAAGAAGGAAAACAAACTGTACTCAGGTGCTAAAATATTAGGTGGAACTCGTATTATTATAAATTATATTATGACAATAATTATTATTATATTATTATTATATAATAATAATTATATATATATATATATATATATATATATATATATATATATATATATATATATATATATATATATATATATATATATATATATATATATATATATATATATATATATATATATATATATATATATATATATATATATATATATATATATATGCATGTATTAGGGTTACCATATAGATCTTATGGTAGAGGCGCCACCGTGCTGGGTAAAGAATGTAAAGCCTCGAAACCCGTTAAGGCCGGTGGTATTCTTCTGATGAGCCCTAAATGGAAGGTTTTACTTGGAAATATTTTGCTAGATTTAAGGTGCTTTTGCGGGTAATTTTACAACGACTTACATTTATTGATGACAACTTTGCATGGATTTGGACTTTTCTATTTGGTTGATGGTTTGGGTATACTGTTTGGTCCTAGGTAGTTGGATGGATGTGTAAGGTGAGAGCCTCGTTCAAGTGCACATTTGTCTCAATTGCTGGATTAGGACGACAGTTTTTTTTTTTTTTTTTTTTTTTTTTTTTTTTTTTTTTTTTTTTTTTTTTTTTGCCAAGTAATTACCTCTTAAACATAATATATATATATATATATATATATATATATATATATATATATATATATATATATATATATATATATATATATATATATATATATATATATATATATATATATAATTATAATAATATTGTTATAATTATTATAATAAAATTTTAATAAGTACTAAAATATAATACTTGTGTATTATAGCAACCACAGTGTTGTTCTTGGTCTGTTGTAAAACCGGTTTCTCCGTGTACACTTGGAGATAATTAGTGTAGCCAGAGAGAGGTAAACTACTATGCAGGTATATTTTAATTAAATATTTAATATATAGAGTTGGTTAGGTTTTGTATTTGATATAATGCATTCAGGGCGGCCTGCTTTCCATAGTTCTCTGTTGTAGTTTCCATAATTTTGTTACTAAAAGTATTATATTTTCATTGCATTTTGGTATATTTCATTATGATTAACCCAACTTCACTTCTTGAATGTGGTCGCTATAATACATAAGTACCAATTTTATAAGTGTATACGTGTCTGATAATTAAGGCGGGCAGGTAGGATACCAAAGGGTTCTTCGTATAGGTGGAGTCGCAAACGCGAAAAGATATGTTTGTGCCACTATTTTGTGAGAGGAGTACTGTAGACCAATCCTATGGGGGATCCTGTGTGCGAGGAAGGGTTATTTTCATAAAAAATTTGATTTAAGGAATGTTAGTTAGACTTCCATGTTTGATAAGACCGTATTGACCATGGGGTAGGAGAGCTTAGTTAATTTGCATAAACAGATTTAAATTGAAGGGAGCGATGGAAATAAATATTAGTATGTAAGGAATCGGGTGGACAATATAACAAAAAGTAGTTTAAAAATAGATGAATTTGCAAGTAAAATAACCCATGTCGATTAACAGAGCCGTTCCTAGAGTTGGGGGTGCCCGAGGAAAAAATAATTACAGCGCCCGCCTCCCAACTCCAATATAAGTAAAATAAGCTGAATCAAAGTGAACAATTTGATCAAAGTGGGCAACCCCAGCCGTGGTGTCCCCCCAGCCACGGCGCCCGAGGCAGCTACCCTGACTGCCCCCTCCCCTTGAACGGCTTTGTCGATTGAATTCGTTTCTTTGTGTTTCCAATAGCAGGAGTCATGCGCTGCAAATTTTCGAAGAAGATAAATACTTTGTTTGATATTGTATTCAGGGTTGTATTTAGTATTTGGATTTGGAGAGTTCTATATAAAAGTAGGATTAATATTACATAACCGAAAATATTCTATTTGTAACCCCATCCCTTTAGACAAGGCCGTATCCAGGGGGAGGAGGTTTGAGCCCCCCCCTAAATGTTTGTCTTACACGTGAAAACGTAACAAAAATGGATATATATATATATAATATATATAATATATATTATATATATATATATATATATATATATATATATATACAAATTTTTTATGAGTTTTGGAGTTTTTACCCCCCCCCCCCCTCCCGAAAAAATCCTTGTGTAAAACACCCCCAAAAAATCCTGGATATGGCCCTGCCTCTAGATGCAGTCTTAATTGAGCGTGTTTATTTAATTTTTACTTAAATTCTTCAATATCATAGCCCATTTTTCTTATTATTGTATTTTTCACTTAGATTTTTAGCACAGAATGACCTAGCATAAACTGCTGTGTGAAATTGGATATTTTAATTCTCTGTTTTGCAACCATTGGATAAATAGTTCTACGCATTGTTTTAAATTAAGGTACGTTTTAATATTTATTTTCAGTGTTTTTTCTTATTTTTAGTAAAAATTGTAGATTTAGAAAAAAATGTGGGCATTGTCAAAAGAATACTTTTTTTCTGAAGCCAGACAGTGTTGCAAGATGTGTTGTGTACTATACCGTAGCTCTAAAAGTGAAAATACACCGAAAGACCATTTTTTGGGTGAAAATGCGCTGATTTCCAGAATTCAATGGAAAAATATCAAAAAAGGAGTGGCACAAATGCACTCCAAAAATCACCATAAATGTGCATGTCTAGATTTTCCATGGATAAAGTTTACCTATGATTTTGCTCTATCAACTGTTCCATCAAATAATAATGTAAATAAGCAAGCAAGGGTACGTGTGTCTAATCATTTTTAGGTGGCCACTTCGAAAAAAATATATATATATATATATATATATATATATATATATATATATATATATATATATATATATATATATATATATATATATATATATATACTTTTTATTCTCCTAAATACAGATTCCATGCCCGTCTTTATGTCACTATGGGCCCCAGGCAAGGTGGTACATAAGCTGTATGTTTTTTAGTTTACTTAAAACACTAAGTTAAACGAATACTGTACGGTTGTTGCTCTCCTAGGTAAGAACTCGAGTTCGTCTTTTTGTTGGGAGGGGGGGATATTTGCCAAAATGGCGATAAAATATGAATTCCTCTAAAACCGTGAGAAAGTCGCAAACATATGGGAATATTGAGCTAGGGCCTTCCTCTAGTACATGACGGCCCCTGGTATTCCGACAGCCACGGATATGCCTTGATATTTAGCAAAATATCGCCACTATCTCGCCTAAAAGTCCTAAATTATTTCTGAGGCCGCACTGCTAATCATGACAAAACAAAAATCGCGTACCTCTGAGGCAGTTGCCAAAAAGGGTTTGCTGGACTATTCTTGAAGGGAGGATCTACATGTCAGAATTTTTTATCACACTTTGAACCTCCTAATCTGCACTGCCATGGTTCTTCCCTTTGGGAACAGCTTTGCAAACAATTATTGGCAATTATCTCAAAAGTGTAAAAAATGACAGGGGTATGTGTGTATTATATGGTACACACTCGAGAAGTTTTATCTTTTAGATATAAGAAAACCGATTTTATTCTGTCTGTATTAAGAGACAATTAGGCTTACGCTCAGTGGAAAACAAGTGACGAGTGACATAATACATTGGACTTCAGGGCCGTATCCAGGATTTTTGTTCAGGGGGGGTTTTACTAATTTTGACTTTTTTTGGGGGGGAGGGGGTTTACTAATTTTTTACTCAGTTTTCGACTAATTTTACTGATTTTTACCTAGGTTTTACTAATTTTCGACTTATTTCGAGTCGGTCAAAAATTTCGGGGGGGGGGGGGGGTTCAAACCGGGTAAACCCCCCCCCCTGGATACGGCCTTGTTGGACTTATATAATTTGGGCCATATATTTGCACATTAAGGGGTGGCTGTAAAGTCTTAGGACAGTGTGAAGTTAGAAAACAATTCTTACTTCATATTCCCCCCCCCCTCTCCTAATATGCAAATATATAGCCCGAATTTGTTACTAAAGTAATATATTTTCATGATATTTTGGTACATTTCATTAGGATTAACCTAACTTCGCTTCTCGAGTGTGTACCATATAATATGCTAGTACCATGTCAGGTATAAACTTTAGGCGTGCCAGCCCCGATATTGCCTTTCCTTGCAGTTCCAATGTTATTTGTGTCCATGTAGCTCTATTATATATTTCTTGATTGCTGATATGACCCTTCTCCAAGGTGGTTATGACTAGGGTATGAAAAGAATTTAATCAACACTCGTTTCGGATTTTCTGTAAAGTCAGATATTTTGTCTGTGATTACTATCAAGTCATTTTGATGATTTGTGAATTTTCCTTGACCTTTCATAGTTGATGTCCGACTAGTATTTTGATGAATCATTGTGTTTTCCGATGCTGGCTACATTCTTTTTGAGTTGTTGTTTAACTTAACACGTATAACAGTATAAGGCCGTCATACTTGCTCACAGGAATTTAGCTCCCGAGGGGGGGGGGGGGCTGGATGCTAAAAACTTATAAATAGACAAGCTGAGTAGACAATATGGAAAAATACTAGGACATCTGTAAAATTGGTGGGATTTCTGGGGGAACGAAGGCCGTAGCGTGCGTACCTAATGGGGGTTGCTCTTATTAATTTATTAATTAATAAATTAATCCACTTATTAATTTCCTCTTCGTTTTTACTATAAATAACTGGGTCAGATTTACATACATGATGGGAATTCCTTAAGTAGGGATTAATGACCCCCTCCCCCAACTAGGAAATTAAACTCCATGCTCAACAACATAAGGAACACAATCCTGAACACTTTCCACAGCCTCCTCGTAAATTGTTATCAAATTCAGTAGTACATAGGCACATGCATGTCCAACTCGTTGGTGCTTGGATCATGGATATTTTCTTAGGGAATTAAGAGCCAAAATATGGTATTTGCAGGGCAAATTTAAAAATCTTACGCGAGGGTATCTACTTAGAACCAATCTAGGGGGAAGATGAACCCGCACTCATCAGTCTAACCTCGTGATTCCCAATGTGGGGCGCAGGCCCCAGCGGTGGGGCATGACAATATTTTAGGGGGTCTTAGGCAGGATGTGCATCCTTCGGCTGACTATACTTTAAAGCCTTAATTTTGAAAAAAAAAAATCATGTGAATGACGTCACATTCAAGTGCAGTTCAAGAGCAAATAAGAAACATGATAGTATTGCAATGACGTTATACATTGTACCAAAGGTGTTTTACTCAGACAATATTTTACATTAGATTAAGATATGGCTAGAGGACGACCCGAAAAATTTTGAATAATAAAACTTAAATTTTACGAGGGGGACATCAGGATTTTAGAAATGCCTAGCTGGGGCATGGCCCAAAATCAGTTAAGAACCACTGGTATAACCTGTGTTTGTAGGTATGTCGTCCTTCTGAATTTTGTCCACTGCCCATCTTATGTCCATCCACTGTCCATCTTATGCAGTTCGTCTATTTGACGACTAAAGAACTCGATTTTTTTTTTACGATCTTGATATATATTATAATACATACTTAATACATATACAATACATATTACTTTATACAATGCCATATCCGGGATTTTTGTTCGGGGGAGGGGGGTTACCCGATTTTTTCCCGTGGACTTTGTCTAACATCCTCGAGATGGGTATTTTTTAGACTAATTTTCGACTCGGTCAAAAACTTCGGGGGGGGGGGTGGTTCAAACCGGGTACCCCACCCCCCCCCCCCCCCCTGGATACGGCCTTGACTTAATATAACACTTAATACATATTTAATACATACTTAATACATCTTAATAGATATTAAGGTTAGTTCATTTTGATTGCTGTAAGGAATAAGGAATTCATCACGTCTAGTCCGGATTAAGTCAAAAGACGTCAATTATGTTACTATTACTAACTACCTTCTTTGGGTCCCTCAATTTGACTGAAGATGACTGATCAGTTAACTTTGACTAAATCTGTCAATGATAAATATAGACAATCCGCCTATATTACACGGAAGCTAGGGATATTGTCGATTGTAATCAAATTTTGTAAATTAAAGAAAATTATAAATATGAGTTAGTGATAGGAAGTTACATTTTAGAATGTAATTGATAATTGTAAAAAGGAAGCCCATCAAGACCTCCGTTTGATTAGGCGAATGAGGTTTTCAATTATTTCTGACATATTACGTGTAGATAATAGTTATTACGAGACGAGATAATAGTTTTAATTTTTATTATTACAAAGAAAACAGTTTGGGTCATTTCGATTTTCTCACTATTCTCGGTTTCCATCTGTTTCCGTGGCTCTAGGGCCTCGTCTTCTTTCGGGCTTCCGTTAATTCAAACCTGACAACGTTGAGCTTTATGCATCACTAGAGCCGGAAGGTCAGTGTTGTCATATCAAATGACACAAAAAAGTGGAGGAAATGGTGGTGTATTGTTTGGCTTCTCTTGGTTGCTGAAGGATACCCTTTTTTGAGTACTTTGAAAGTGACAAGGGAAAGAGGGGTGGTTTTTTGATTGCCTTTGTTGCTTTATTACAGAATCGATTTCTTGTATGCTGCTGGTACTTGAATTGATTTAACTAATAAATGAAATTATCATAATTAATAAAATCAAGTATATTTAATAAAATTAAACTTTAAAGTTAAGTAAAATATAAAAAATGAACAGAATAAATAAATAAAAATTGAATAAAATAATAATCTAAATTATGTTAATAAAATTACATTATAATAAATCAAATCAATTAAGCTATAAAAATTCTAACAATTAAGAACATAATTCATCGGTGTAAAGAGTTAACTTGTGGGATTAAAGGTCGGAAACATCAGGCGTTTAGACAATGAAGTTTCCTGGCTTGACTTTTGGATTTGAGTTTTGTTTAAGAAAGGATAATTCGAGATTATCTATCAAATTGCTCAAGAAACATTTTTCGGAAAAATATACCTTCAGCAAAAGTAGCAAAAAAGAAAGAGGAATATGAAATTGATCCTGTTTTGTTCTGAACGAATTTTAAGGTATTTTAATTTTTTTCGGTAATTGTAATTCTGAATTTTTTTGCGGTAAACGTTGTAGCACACACGAGATAAGAGAACCCCCAAAGGAACACATTGAAATATAGGGATAAACTTGTGGGGGCTCTTAATTTTACATGATATGAGAAGAGTTAAGTGGGCATTTTTAATCCGTGGGGGGGGTATTTTCTAGGTCATGATTTTTACAGGACAAGGCTGCATCCTACCAGCCTGCTAGAGGATTACTACTATTAGCCACCTTAGTTCGGGGGCGCCGATTTTCCGCCATCTGATGAACACTTCAGAACGCCACGTATGAGGTACGGTTCTGCCACGGGCACATTACCCCGCCATGTTTGGCAGGCGCCAACATTTCAACACACGAGATAAGAGAACCCCCAAAGGAACACATTGAAACATAGGGATAAACTTGTGGGGACTCTTAATTTTACATGATATGAGAAGAGTTAAGTGGGCATTTTTAATCCGTGGGGGGGGTATTTTCTAGGTCATGATTTTTACAGGACAAGGCTGCATCCTACCAGCCTGCTAGAGGACTACTACTATTAGCCACCTTAGTTCGGGGGCGCCGATTTTCCGCCATCTGATGAACACTTCAGAACGCCACGTATGAGGTACGGTTCTGCCAAGGGCACAGTACCCCGCCATGCTTGGCAGGCGCCACCTGGTGTGTTTAATTTCTGAAAGGGGTGCCCCATCGCACCCTAGGACGCTTACGTTTTAAGATACCTTTAATTTTTATTGTCAGTAGCTACATCTTCTAAGCAAAATGATATGACAGCATACTGTTGTTGGATAGCGAAAACCTGTATTTGCATTTATCGCTAAAACTTGTTTAATCGTATTTCAGTATATGCTTCAAGATACATGTGTTGGATTATAAAATATTATGATAAGTAGGTCTATCACAGGCCCAAATTTATTAGCCTAAACTCCGTATCTTGAATGTTTAGTTTCGAAAAGTTTGTCCTATCTCCCTAACAATTAACAAATTGTTTAAAAAAAAACAATTTTTTCTCCTGCTCCCTAACGAAGCAGGAGAAAAAACATAACAGATATGTTTTCAGTGTTCACTGGCAGTGACGATCGTGTCTTGTTATATTGGAGCAGCCTCAACATTTCGACACTTTGGAGTCAGCTTTCCTCTTTTGTACTTAGTCACCATTAGACTCTGCCCTTTTTTAATCTGCTCACTTCAGTTAATCATTTGTTTAAAAGTTTAGCATCCCTTGTAAGTTCCAAACTAATATTTGTGTACCCCATCTACTTGAATACATCACTCATATGAATTTTTCTGTTGCCTCATAATTTTTTTGTTGCTGTTGCAGCAGAACAGTTGTTTAAAATTCATAAATGTTCCGTATGTGTTTCATTATATATTTATTTTCACTTTCTTCGATTGAAAATACCAAGGTGAGAATTATAATTTGGGGAAAAGTCTGAGTTTGAGTAGGTGCGAATGCAGGAGTGTATTTCATGGGGGAGGGGTGTTTCAAATTCATCAAAGTAGGAAAAACTAGCTATTTGTGCGGATAAAACCTCACTATTATTAAGACAACCATAAAATGTTATTGAGAGGCGGGTAGAATTGAGAGACTAACTAAACGTACTTAAAGTGCAACGATTTGGATATTTGGCCCACGAAAGCTCTTTTCAGCATTATATTCTGTTTGTTTGTTGTTGTTTTTTTTTTTGGGGGGGGGGGGGGGTCAAAACACTTAAGAATATGTAATCTTGGCTGATTCCATCTATAGCTCTGCCAGACACATTAATTAATTTTTTGGTGTGCCACATTTGGAAGGAGGGGGAGAATTACAGAATAGCTAAATCAACCAGTTTTTGCTAAAATCATAGAAACAGTCACGTTTGCACGTTCCTTAAGTATTTTACTATTTCCTAACAAATCCATATATTGTCTGTGTGTTATTTGCCCTTATTTGCGCCTTTGCCCCCCCCCCCCAAAAAAAAAAACGCGCATTTGGAAAAAAACTCTCTGAATGTTCTTTGTTAGAAATAATTATAAATGTCGTTCAAAAATTTAAAATTTGGGGATGACAAGCTATGATGACTAGCGGCGCCAATTTGGGAGGAGGGTGCTTTCCTATTTTTAGGGTATATCATTCGACCTACTCTTGTTTGACTATTTCATAAAAAAGTGAAAAAATAAATTGCCCTTCCTTGATGATGAAAAAATGCACATGCCCCCCAACATTTCCATGAATTGGCGTTACTGTTATTCGCTTGCGTATATGGCCGGACTGCGCTCTTCGATATTTAATTGAAAGTTACTCATTTATTTAGTTACAATACAACCCAACAAATTTTCAACGGCTCTTTTAAATACAAAATCTTTTAAAAGAGTATGAATAGATCTCGTATCCAGAAGCGTCCCTGGTCTTTAGACTCAAGAAAGCATTGAAAATTACACATTGCTTCATCCGGACTTATTGTATTTGTGTGAACATTCCTATTTTTAAATGTCTCTCTTCCCCTTGTGACCCTCATTTTTCACCCTTCACAATAGAACCTACCCCCTCCATCCGGGCATATCAAATAGGATTAGGTCAACCATAAGCTTCTTGTATTGTTCGAGTATGCCTATTGTTACATTTTCCACTATCCACTTGAAAATAGTTTGGGTCATTTAATAAAGAACCAGTTTTTCGAAGGTTTAATACCATTTCGATGAGATTTTTGACATGTCTGGAATTTGCTGGGTCGACCTGCATGCTGTTGAGATTTTTTTTCGTGAGTGTGTGATTACTTGCCCGTTTCTTGTCTTGGATGTGTCTGATCGTGTTTTATAGTCTGAGGATTGAACCAGATGACCTAAATGAAATTTATTTGTTTGAGACTGGAAAGGTTGTTGACGATATTCAAACTTCCGCTTGACAAAGAGTTGTATAACAGTATTTCACACAGTATTGTCAAATTATAAAAGGGGAAGTTAGTTAAAGGTCCCTTTTGTGTGGCCGACCCATTTGAAATTGACATACGATTTTATAAGTTGCAACACAGTAATTATCTTCATATATGTCTGTGTACAGCTTCATTGTCGCTATAATCAAGGTTATGGATACAGTCAAAAATACGTACTGTAGCGCTAATCACATGCGTAACTTATTCAATTAAGCAATATTCAACTTTCATGCGTAATCTTTGTGATTGACCAATCAGAATGAAGATTCAAAGCGTAATGCTTTGAAATTGAAAAATATGAAAATAGTTTTTCTATCTGCATATAAACATACAAGCACATAAGCATTGAATTATTATAATATTAAATAAAAAAAAACAAGTTTTTTAAACTGAAAGTAAGGAGCGACATTAAAACTTAAAACGAACAGAAATTATTCTGTATATGAAAGAGACTGTCCCCTCCTAAACGCCTCGCTCTTTACGCTAAAGTTTTTTACTGTTTTAAAAAATAAAGTTGTGAGACAGAGTCAAACTTTAGCGTAAAGAGCGAGGCGTTGAGGAGGGGACAGTCTCTTTCATATACAGAATAATTTCTGTTCGTTTTAAGTTTTAATGTCGCTCCTTACTTTCAGTTTAAAAAACTTGTTTTTTTTTATTTAATTTTTGAACGTTTTGAATAAATGCAGGTTTTGATCTTGACTCACCGTACATGAATAATTAAAACAAAATTTTCATATTAATTTACTTTTATTTAGTTAAATGGCTTTCTCGAAACTTGTTTAATTTTATTTACGAACGTTTTTATTAGTAATAAATATACGTAACTTACGAATTAACTTACGTAACGAACTTCTATATTCATATATTTTTAATACGTTTATTAGGGGGTTCGCCCCTAGTCAATACCTTGCTCTTTAAGCGAAAGTTCAAATTTTGTTCCAATTCTTTAGAAATGACCGCTTAATCACAAAGGCCGTTAATTAGAATAAATAGCTCTTATGAAAGTACTAAAAAATCTTTGGCTTAAAGAGCGAGGCATTGACTACGGGGTGAACCCAATTATATATGTAATATTTTCTGTTCGTTTAAAGTTTCGATGTTGCTGCTGTTGCAGTTGAAATACTTGTTTTTTTATATTAAATTTATGATCTTTTTTTAGATAATGCTGGGAAGTCCGGCGTCCCCTTCATAGCAATGTCCCTTCCCCCATGAAAACTTTCTTCATGGAAAGATCCTCCAATGTTACCCCTGACCAACCCACCGCCCCCGCCACTACCAGGAAAAATCTCCCCTGAAAACGTCTGTGTACTTCCAAATAACCAATACTATATGTTAACATTGGGTAAAGTTCATAACTTTCAGCC
Source organism: Artemia sinica (assembly GCA_027921565.1). Classification (NCBI taxonomy): domain Eukaryota; kingdom Metazoa; phylum Arthropoda; class Branchiopoda; order Anostraca; family Artemiidae; genus Artemia; species Artemia sinica. The sequence continues at coordinate 38,922,401 of CM051273.1, read as the reverse complement.
CTCCCCCCGGGAACTTCGGGGGCTTAAGTCATCCTAAAAGACATACTTATAATATTTTCGAACATGCTGAACAAAATGGCTATCTCAAAATTTTGATCAGGTGACTTTGGGAAAAAAATGAGCGTGGGAGGGGGCCTAGTTGCCCTCCATTTGTTTTGGTCACTTAAAAAGGGCACTAGAACTTTCAATTTCCATTCCAATGAGCCCTTCCACGATATCCTAGGACAACTGGTTCGATACGTTCACCCCTGGAAAAAAAAAAAAAAAAAACAAATAAACACGCACCCGTGATCTTTCTTCTGGCAAAAAATGCAAAATTCCACATTTTTGTAGATGGGAGCTTGAAACCTCTACAGTAGGGTTCTCTGATACGCGGAATATGATGGTGTGATTTTCATTAAGGTTCTATAACTTTTAGGGGGTCTTTCCCCCTTTTTTCGAAAATCAGCCAAATTTTCTCAGGCGCCTAACTTTTGATGGGTAGGATTAAACTTGATGAAACTTATATATTTGAAATCAGCATTAAAATGTGATTCTTTTGATGTATCTATTTGTATCAAAATACCGTTTTCTAGAGTTTCGGTTACCATTGAGCCGGGTCGCTCCTTACTTACAGTTCGTTACCACGAACTGTTTGAATTTCCGGGCTATTCACCTCTTTAGAGTGGGTTTGAAAGGTTCGAGTCCCTCCCACAATACGTTCCTGTCTACGCCCCTGATTGGCTCTTAATTTGTAATTTCTTACCGTAGAATAGGGTATTCACAACATCGGGCAGCGTTCCTTAGGCTGCATACCGCTCCACCGCTGAGCAAGATGTAAGGGTGGAAGCTTTACGATGGAATTTAACGGGGGGGGGGGGGGTAAGCAAATGGTGATAGTGTATGATTTAGTCATTGTCTATCAGACACTTTTCAGAAACCTAATGCAATAAAATATGACGTCATTTATTTCCTTTAAGTTCTAATTTCAAGAAGAAAAATAAATTAAAAATACCATATGTATGGGATAGGCTTAGGGCCATATCCAGGATTTTTTTTTCGGAAGGGGTTTTACCCAAGAATACTTCTCGGGGGGGGGGTAGGCTATACAAAAAAAAAACTTAAAAAACTTATTTTGTTTTATATTTTTTTTACACGTTTTTTACGAGTCGGACAAACATTTTTTTTTGGGGGGGGGGTTCAAACCACCTAACCCTGCCCCCTGGATACGGCCTTGGATAGGCTATAATTATTTTGTTGTTGTTGATAATAGTAAGAGGGAGTAGCTATCATGGTCGTGTTGTAGTTTTCATAGTTCAATGACATGTTTAGACATGAATCTGTAGATGAAATTGGGGTACGAGAAGCAGAAGATGTTTTTGATCTCCTCCCCACCCTTTTCCCACTTATAATGCGTTGAAGATATTATATAGTTGATTCTTTAGCCGAACTTTAACCCTAATTTTTCTCCTAAGCTGGACTAGAATGTTTCAAATCTTACAAGTAGGAAAGGCAGGACGTTCAAAACATGTTGCAACGCCCTGTTCTAGGTCATTTATTGAACCATGAACCGAGTGATTTCGCATAGCACAACAATTTTCATGGTTCTTGAGAAGCCATCATTTTGGAGTGGAGAAAGGGTGGATTTAGGAACTTGAAAAGATCTGCCCGTGACCTAATTTCTGAACCTGTCAGTGACAAAAGAGGTCTGTAACACGGTTTTTGCAACAATGCTAATCATTTCAAATTAAAATGTCCTTCTTTGAATTGGTAATTAAATATGTACAATGCAATCAAGGGGTTACCCACTTCCCGCCACCTGATGTATATGTTGGAGCGTCACGTGCGCCGCTCAGTTCCGCCACGCTTGGCAAAGTTTGAATTTTAGCAAAATTTGCTAAAATTTTTGGATTGGGATGGGTTTTTTGACAAAAAATGACATTAAAATATGAAAGTAGTTCTGCCACGCTTGGCATGGGCCGCCTGGTATACATGATTTCTGATAGTTAACAACCCTTCTAATGTAATACCGATTTCTTAAAATATATTTATTATAATTCTAAATCGAAAATGAACTGTAGACTTAGTGATAAAAGATAATAGAAATAAACAAGACGGATCTGTAAGGTACATTTTCGTATGCAGGTTGTGTTCCCCCCCCTCTCCCCCAATTCTAAATTTTGCCAAATTTCTTGGCATTGCTGATCAAATTACCAAATAAAATGTTTTTTCTTATAGCCCCCCCCCCTCCCGAAAAATTCCTACTTTCTTGCCTAACAAGGTATTAATCTCCGTTCCTTCCGCAGGCTGTGCGAGGTCTGCCCAGGGTTGCCACCCGGTGAAGAAAAAATCACTAGATTTTAGTGATTTCTTGGTTGATTTAATGATTTTCTTAAATAATCTAGTGATTTATGTGTTTATTTAGTGATTTTTTGTTTTTAAGCAAGATAAAAATCACTAGAAATAGTGATAAATCACTAAGGGTGGCAACCCTGGGTCTTCCTTTCACCTAATTGAAAGATGTGTTTTTAAAAAATGTTGTCTTTTTAGATGCTGTTAAAGTCTAAAATTATTCTACAACCTTATAAATTTATATACGGTTTCTTTGAAAGAACGAACAGTCGCTAAAAATGATCAACGGTGTAGCCAGATATGATGTAGCTAGACTGTTTTAACCCCCCCCCCCCCCCCCCGCTGAGAATCCCAATGTAAATGTGTTTTGCAAGCAAACAGTAGGACCTAGCTAATCTTTTGTTAGTTCCATCCAGGTATAGCCTTGCAAAATTCGTCTGCAATGATAAACCTAAGAGATTAAGCGCTATTTTTATTAATGAAACGTCTTAGTTATATTCATTAGAATTACATTCTCTCTTAAATTAAGAAAAATAACCTTAATTAGGTTGCTTCATTAGACAGAGGAAGAAAACAATATGGTTTATTTTTTCACCATCTGCCCAATATGCCTAGAAGGGGGTCGCCCACATTCTTCACTTTTCAATGTTCCCCTATGGAATTCAATATGTCTCTGTATATGGGTTTCTTCTGATGATTGGGTATAATTGAACTTATTTCACGAGGGGTCGTATACTATTTTTAATCATGGGTTCCCATCCTGGGGCTGTAAGAAAGGATTGTTGGGCTGATTTTATATAAGATTCGGGAAGGATTTTTACACGATTACCTACATTTATAAATAACTTGGAAGACTGCATTATAGGTTGACATCATTATATTTTCGTTTTAAAACCATTTGATAGATTTACTGCTTTTCTTTTGAAAAATAAGAGAGCCCGATTCCCCTGTCTCAAAGGGGGCTAATCCTTTTATGGGGGGGGGGGGATAAAGTTTCCTAGTTGGCTATGGTCCAAACGCACAAAAGTAGATGCTGATACAAAGTATAGCCTAAATTAATGGGATTAAAAGAGATCGGCGATATAAGTTGTATTAAAATTGATATAAGCTAGTTTTAAGATTGAGTATTAAAATGTACCATGTCTACATCTGTTGTCACAGAAGACCCCGCCTTTTACAGGCCTACGTTTTTTTTTTTTTTTTTTTTTTTTTTTTTTTTTTTTTTTTTTTTTTTTTTTTTTTTTTTTTTTTTTTTTGAAACGACAACAATCAAGTTTAAGTGCTTAAACTAGTTCTTACAGAATTGTAAACAATATTAAGATATGATGTATAAGATATAATAACTTATAAGAAATAACTTTAGATAAATAATGATTGGAGGTTACTTATTTTGTGGCTGTAAGTCACTTTGATGCTGAATTAAGGTTCGTGGTTACATCCGTAAGAGACAATAAAAAATTGGAAAAAATGGTTTATTATTATTCTTATTATTGCTTATTCTGTTCCTCACTTCAAATGTAGCACATTTATTGTTTTCCATCTTCTCATGAATTTTTCCAATATTTCGTTTCAGAAGAAGTACAACTAATGTCGGGGGTCAAGACCGTTGCCAGAATTTTTGTTGGGGGGGGGAAATTTTTGTCAAGTTTTTATGAGTTGGACAAAATTTCGGGGAGGGGCAACTAACCCCCCTTGATACGGCCTTGCTGGGAGCAACTATGATACAGGTTTTTTTGTGCATTCAATGTTTTAACATTTATGTTTATTTTAAGTATATAGCATATCATCAATTTCTTTTAAGATTTGGAGGGAGGGAATGACTCCTGTCTGTACCACACACTTGTATGCATGGGAACGCTCTCTCAGAAATCATGTACGCCAGGTGGCGCGTGCCAAGCGTGGCGAAACTGTGTGGCACACGTGGCGTTACACAGGTGGCAACAACTCAGACCCCAGTCGCTTGTATCCTAGCCAATTTCTTTTATGCCGGTTTAGTCAAAATTCAAAGGAATATCATTAAAAAAAAAAAAAAAAAAATCATACTGTTCAGGTTGTTTTATTGCCGATTTAGCTTACGAGATAACAGCGGTTTTTGCGGTTTACGCCCTCAGGATTCTGGCATAATTTTATTATTGACGAAGGCCTTGATCATGACTTTAGCGGAATCTCGCCAAATAATTCTTTTTTTTTTCTGCTCGTGTTTTAGGTATATTGCACTCTTTGTTATACCCGTTTTGATAAACGAGTACTATGCTTCGTTTTCGCTTCTCTTTGTGTAAATGTATGTTTATTCAGGGTCATACTATGTATGGAGTATAGATTTAAAGGCTCGTATCTATGAGTGTTGAGGGACACACTTGTAAGGGATTTGAGAAGTGAATTTGATTGCGATCGTGGTTCAAAGGGCTGAATGTTCAGTTTTTATATTTGACAAAGGGCGGAGCTTAAAATCTTTATGAACTTTGAATCATTATCACTCTTAATTCAAGGACGAACCGAGGGGGTACCCACTGTACTTCACCCGGTGTATATCTCAGAACGCCACGTGTGCCGTTCAGTTCCGCCATGGTTTCTTTTCTGTTATACGAATTGTACTGTTGCGCTTAATGGTACACACGAAAGAAGTTAAGTTTGTTTAATGCTAATAAAAAAAAATAAAATAGGATGAATATATAATAGTTTAGAAACAAATTTGGGCTATATATTTGCGCATTAGGGGGGTGGGGTAAAGCATAGCATATATTTAAATACGTATCCTAACCTAACTTAAGTACCGCCCCTGAACCCCCAAAAACAACAGCTTAAATATTGTAAATTCAATGAGAAACCACGCTCTTAGATCAATTTAGATAGCAATTACCCGCTTTAAAAGTCTACATCACTGCATTCCTTCGACATGTCTATAGCGCTGTGTACCATTAAGCGCACTGTACCATTATATATATATATATATTATATATATATATATATATATATATATATTTATATATATATATATATAGATATATATATATATATATATATATATATATATATATATATATATATATATATATATATATATTTGCACCTTTGATGTGTAGTAAAGTAAATTGAAGCGCTTTTAGAATCTTTAGGGTTACTATAGATATATCATATTATGTATTTCCCATGCATTCTGCCATAGGTCACTCTTTTGTTTCAACTTAATACCCGTAAACTGAAGCAACTTATTCCCGAAAGATCTTATAACCGAAAAGATCCCGACCAAGCTGGGCACAGTTTTCAGCCATTATTGGCATGCGCCCCGCGGTGTATGTGAAAGCGGGTGCCCCATTGGGACGAACTCGCATTTAAATATTGAGCAATATGATGTATATTTAAGGAGGGACCACCCATTTTTTCCAGGGAGATTCAGATTCTCGGCAATTTGTGTTTTGGTCTCTTATGTATAAAGTCTCTGTCAAGCCAGAACACAGGTCGGATTTTTTTTTTTTTTTTTTTTTTTTTTTTTGAAGGAAAAGCGGAAAATTGTAGGTTATATGAAAATTGTCAGAAATACGGAGATTGTTGGAGGTACGGTATTTTCATAGAAAACCTACCCCCCCCCCCCTCACTCGCTGGTATTTACTGTCACAATTTATGCAGGGGCACTTATTGGGGTGGTATCAATTGACGTACTAGATTTTGACAAAAACATTATAGGAGATTTTCCTTAAACAAATTGAAAAGGCAAAGATCCCCTCCTTAGATTTGAAAAAAAAAACTTTTTGCAAGTTTATTAAAAAAGATAAAAAAAAACTCCCCACTCGACAATCTTCTGAGTTAGTGCTACTGCATTCTGGTTCATTTCATTTTTTTTTTTATTTTAACCTGAGACTAAAATAAAAAAAGAGATTTCGTTTTTCTATTTTAATTAAACAGTTCGTGGTAACGAACTGTACTAATAGATGCATCAAAAGAATGAGATTTTTACGCTGATTTCAAATATATAAGTTTCATGAAGTTTAGTCTTACCCATCCAAACTTACGCGCCTGAGAAAATTTGCCTTATTTTCGAAAAAAGGGGAAAAAATCCCTAGAAGTCATAGAACTGTAATGAAAATCACATCATCAGCTTCAGCGTATCCAAGGACCCTAATATAGAAGTTTCAAGCTCCTATTTGCAAAAATGTGGAATTTTGCATTTTTTGCCAGAAGAAAGATCATGGGTGCGTGTTTATTTGTTTTTTTTTTCCAGGGGTGATCGTATCGATCCAGTAGTCCTAGAATATTCGTAAGAGGGCTCATTCGAACAGAAATTAAAAGTTCTAGTGCCCTTTTTAAGTGACCAAAAAATTGGAGGGGAAGTATCCAGGCGTTTTCAGGAGGAATTTTTTTCTCTGGCTGGGGTGGGGTCGGAGTAGGGGTTACGGGGGAGAATCTTTCCATGGAGGATAAACCCTTGGGGGAAGGGACATTCCTATGAAGGGGGTGACGATTATTATTTATTTCATTATTTAAAAAACGATCAGAAATTAAATAAAAAACAGGTTTTTTTCAACTGAAAGTAAGGAGCAACATTAAAACTTAAAACGAACAGAAATGATTACGTATGTGAGGGGTCTCACCCCCTATTCACTACCTCGCTCTTTACGCTAAAGTTTTTTTTAGTACTTTCAAAAGAGCTATCTATTCTAATTAACCGGCCTTTGTGATTCAGGGGTTTGTGATTCGAACAAAATTCGGACTTTAACGTAAAGAGCGAGGTATTGACAAAGGGGCCAACTTCCTAATATACGATATAAAAACATACGAATATAGAAATTCGTTACGTAAGTTAATTCGTACGTTACGTCGGAACAAAATTTCGAGAAAGCCATTAGCCAAAAAAAGGAAAATTAATATGCGAATTTCGTTTTAATTATTCATGTACGGTGAGCCAAAATCAAAGCTGCTTTAATTCAAAAACGTTCAGAAATTAAATAAAAAAATCAGTTTTTTTTTTAACTGAAAGTAAGGAGCGACATTAAAACTTAAAACGAACAGAAATCATCCTGTATATGAAAGGGGTTGTCCCCTCCTCAACGCCTCGCTCTTTACGCTAAAGTTTGACTCTGTTTTACAACTTAATTTTTTTAAACAATAAAAAACTTGAAGCGTAAAGAGCGAGGCGTTGAGAAGGGGACAACCCCTTTCATATAGGGAATAATTTCTGTTCGTTTTAAGTTTTTATGTCGCTCCTTACCTTCAGTTAAAAAAAAAACTTGTTTTTTTTTATTTATCCAAGACTAGATCGTGCTAAAGATTATGGACTTTGACCAAGTTTGGGCTTAAAAATACTCTTTCGTAAAACCAGGCACCTTATAATACCTTTTGATTTGATTTAAAGCTTTGAATTGTGTTCCTTTGTTTCTGTATCAAACAGTTCGTGGTAACGAACTGTAAGTAAGGAGCGACCCGGCTCAATGGTAACCGAAACTCTAAAAAACGGAATTTTGATACCAATAGATACATCAAAAGAATCAGATTTTAATTCTGATTTCAAATATATCAGTTTCATCAAGTTTAATCTTACCCATCAAAAGTTACGCGCCTGAGAAAATTTGGCTGATTTTCGACAAAAGGGGGAAAGACCCCCTAAAAGTTATAGGAACTTAATGAAAATCACACCATCATATTCAGTGTATCAGAGAACCCTACTGTAGAGGTTTCAAGCTCCTATCTACAAAAATGTGGAATTTTGCGTTTTTTGCCAGAAGAAAGATCACAGGTGCGTGTTTATTTGTTTTGTTTTGTTTTTTTTTTTCCGGGGTGATCGTATTGACCCAGTGGTCCTAGAACATTGTAGGAGGGCTCATTGGAACGGAAATTAAAAGTTCTAGTGCCCTTTTTAAGTGACCAAAAAAAATGGAGGGCAACTAGGCCCCCTCCCACGCTCATTTTTTTCCCAAGTCACCCGATCAAAATTTTGAGATAGCCATTTTGTTCAGCATAGTCAAAAATCTAATAAATATGTCTTTTACGATGACTTAATCCCCCACAGTTCCCAGGGGAAGGGCTGCAAGTTATGAACTTTACCCATTGCTTACATATTGTATTGGTTATTGGGAAGTATACAGACATTTTCAGGAAGAATTTTTTTCTGGTAGGGGGGGGGGGCTGAAAGAGGGGGTTACTCGTGAGAATCTTTCCGTGGAGGATGTTTCTTTGGGGTAAGGGACATTTCTATGAAGGGGGCGCCGGATTTCCAAGCATTATTTAAAATACGATCAGAAATTAAATTTAAAAAAACAAGTTTTTTTCAACTGAAAGTAAGAAGCAACATTAGAACTTAAAATGAACAGAAATTATTACGTATATGAGGGGGTTCTCCCCCAAATCAATACCTCGTTCTTTAAGCCAAAGATTTTTTAGTACTTTCACAAGAGCTATTTATTCTAATTAACGGCCTTTTTGATTAAGCGGTCATTTTTAAAGAATTGGAACAAAATTCGAACTTTAGTTTAAAGAGCAAGGTATTGATTAGGGGGCGAACCCCCTAATATACGTATTAAAAATATATGAATATAGAAGTTCGTTACGTAAGTTATTTCGTAAGTTACGTATATTTATTACTAATAAAAACGTTCGTAAATAAAATTAAACAAGTTTCGAGAAAGCCTTTTAACCAAATAAAATTAAATTAATATGCAAATTTTGTTTTAATTATTCATGTACGGTGAGCCAAGATCAAAACCTGCATTTATTCAAAAACGTTCAAAAATTAAATAAAAAAAAACAAGTTTTTTAAACTGAAAGTAAGGAGCGACATTAAAACTTAAAACGAACAGAAATTATTCCGTATATGGAAGGGGCATTCCCCTCCTCAACGCCTCGCTCTTTACGCTAAAGTTTGACTCTATCTCAAAACTTTATTTTTAAAACAATAAAAAAACTTTAGCGTAAAGAGCGAGGCGTTGAGGAGTGGAAAGCCCCTTCCATATACGGAATAATTTCTGTTCGTTTTAAGTTTTAATGTCGCTCCTTACTTTCAGTTTAAAAAACTTGTTTTTTTTATTTAATGTGAATAAGAGACACCTACAATTTTTTAATGTTTACGTCTCTGTATTCAAACACCATACACATTTAGACTTATACTAGTCTTCAAAGAAAATTCTTTTTTTGAGAGGAAAATAGGTATTTTCGAAGACCATACTGCCTTTCCATGACGTATAAATAGCAGTTCAGTAGGAAAAATCTTTTTATTCGACAGTGAAACACAAACAAATATCTCTGGATGTTTCGGTCACATACACAGTGGCTGTCTTTTTATGCTGTAGACGGCCACTGTGTATGTGACCGAAATATCCAGAGATACTTTTTTGTGTTTCGCTGTCAAATGAAAGGATCCTGATTGAACTGTTATTTTTACGTCAAAGAAAGGAAAATAATTCTGGGACAAGTTGACAAGTTCAAGTTTTATTCCGGTTGTAAATACTAATGTACTAATTTTGTTGAAGTAATGTTCATCCCCCATAAGCTTTAGTTTAGGGACGTGACGACTAAAAAATGCCTAAAGTTGACTTACTTGACTTTCTTCAAACTGTGTTTGGCCGAGGGGCTGGCCACTTGCAGGAAGCAGATATATTAGGTAGCGTGTGCCCAAAATGGTGAAAGTGTGTCAAGTGCGGCAGAACTGTGCCAATTTATTGTGGGGACTGTGCTGCGCGTGGCAAAACTTCGCGGCACATGGCGGTCCGAGATGTACATTAGATAACCGAAAGTGGTTGTCCCCTCGGGGTGGGCAATGTCGCCAGATCCTGCAATGCCAATTTCATTTTTGAAATATATTTTTATTTTTTGTTCTCTGTAATAACTAACCATATCCTGAGCTTTTTTTTATAATTCTAAAATAGCTGCAGTTTTTTACTGTTTGCGTCTCTGTTTTCTGAATACTATAGACATTTAGGCCTATACATATCCTCAAAGGGATACTTTTTACAAGAAAAATAATTCAGGGATAAGTTGAAAAAGTTCAAGTTTCCAATCAGGAAGTAGATATCAATCTTGTCGGGAGAATGTTGTCTTCCTAGGAATTCAAAAAATGGCTTCATTATTACAAAAGATTCCATGTGATATTTATTTAGGAACGTGTTTTAACAAAACATGAGTGACTTCGTTTGTTTGATTTTTTAAAATCTTGTATTATGTGTTTGTATAAGTAAATTGCAGGGTTTATTACGCGATAAAATTACGTTAGTTCGATAATTTGATGCTTCAGGATATGGGGGGAAGAGGTGGGTTTTATGCGGAGACTGCTCGAGTCTGAATAAATAAACATAATAGTCAGCTTCCACTGTCATTGAGCTTGAGGGTTGTCCCAATATATATATATATATATATATATATATATATATATATATATATATATATATATATTATATATATATATATATATATATATATATATATATATAAATATATATATATATATATATATATATATATATTCAAAATGGATCTTGGATTACTTTTCTGCAATGTTCGTTCTTGTTATAACCTAGGAACGAAAATGAAATAAATGTCATTTTTTCCATTTCTTGGAGAGGAGACCTTCAAAATTTTCTTAGTAATAAAATGAGGACCCACAATGATAAAGACAAATTATTTAGCAAATGTCGTGCATGCATACTTGTTCACACGGAGGTATCCATACTCCCCTAGGATTTTCACTAGATCTCCTCCCCGCAAAAATTTGTGATCTAGGATAAATGTTCAGCGTGTTTACCTACCCCCCCCCCCCCATTGGAACTGACAGGTTTTGATGAAGACCTAAGGGATAGAAACGGACCTGTTAATTTATTTTGAGGGCCATTCTCGAAACCTCGTCAAAGACAGACGAATTTGTCAAAAACTTAAAAGAAATTATAATAATTTTCACTTTTCGAGGGTTGGGGCCCGAAAGTTCTGTGTTCCGGCCTCCTGTGGGGTCAAAGCATAGTAGCCTATACTTTTTGGAAATATACTATCTTTTAAAATGCCCGTTCCAACGTTTTCCGTCCTTTTTCCTAACTAGTAGATTCCTTTGAAAAACAGACAAATTTAACTTCTTAGATTTTTAAAATACCCCCCCCCCCCTAAATTTTTGTGAATGTATGCCATTGTGAACTGCCCCTCTCCTTCTCTAAGAGAATGAAACTTGAATTCCTTTAAAAAACAAATGAAACAGTAGATTTTTTTAGTGTCTCAAATTAATTTCAGCGATTATTTTAGTTACTGAGTTTAATTATTTTTGTTACACCCAGCAATTTCGCTATCATTCAGTAGCTGAGGTTCAGCCTTATTTATCTGCCGAGTTATGTATTCAAAGCTTGTGTTACGTTTTTCTTTTTAAGATTGAAAAATACTTTGCAAATCGTGGATAAAATTAAAATTTTCCTATATTCTAAGCAAGTTTAGATCATGTTCTAAGCAAAGTTTAAGTAATATCGTAACTCTGGATCGGTGAACAGATAGATCCAAAATTAATAAATCTAGTGATATAAGAATCATGTCTGTTCGGTGCAAATTACAGCTGCAGGCTTCTTGCAAAATCGCCTGTTTCATAGACCAACATTAATTATTTCATATTTAATTAGAATTCTTCATTTTCGACGTGATTCTATCACAATCCATTTATATTAAATAAATAAGTAGGAGGCCAAAAACTTATCAGAGGTAAGTATTTAAGTATTTATGTTTACTTTGGATCATTACACAACTATTTGTTTCCTTGCCTCACTGGAAAAAGAAATCAATTATTTAATTTTTTTACGTTATTACTCCCCTTGGTAACAATCAAAGCTCTTTGTTGTCTGGGACATTGGTATTTTTCCCCAGCCCCCCCCCCCTCTCTCTCTCGCTGAGTTTCCGGAATAAGATCTACGCAGATATGTTCTACCTGGAGACGGTTTTCTAGTGCCACAGGTAGCCGAGAGAGACTTCCTTAGTTTGAATCTAACCTTTGAGCAAAACACCCAACTATTTAAGGGTTGAACTTGTTTTTTTTTTATTTGTTGCGAAAAGTTGATTTTTTGTTGATTTTTTCTGTTGCGAACTTTGTTATGGATTATCTCTTCAGCTCTCAAGAAAAAGGTAGGAACATGTTTCTGCTACTTTACGTCTTGACTGTGTAACTAGTTAATTCGTTATTAATTCTAGGATCCATTTTAAGGGAAGGGGGAAGTGCGTAGCCATCTACGAAATTCCCGAAATGACTGAAAAGTTTCTAAGAATGAGTGTTTTCAGGGTTAAATCTGACAGTTACATTTCATAAGATGACCCTTCAAGGCCGTATCCAGGGGGGGGGGGTTGGGTTTGAGCCCAACCCCCTCCCTCGAAATTGTTTCCCGACTCGTAAAAAAGTAAAAAAAAAATGCATATTAACAAATTTTGATGTTTTAAATTTTCCCCCTCCCCCCACAAGCAAAAATCCTGGTTACGGTCTTGTTCTCCTTGCAGATATGTGAATCATTTTTTCTGTAGATAGGGGGGGGGGCTTGCGCCAATGCTTTTTCTAGAAGTGGAGTTAATAATGCAGAAAAAGGCCTGTTTTGATCCAACTCTGAAAGCTATATATTTTTGTATGTCTATTACAACTATATAATTAAACTATATAATTTTTATAGTCATTACATCTTTCGTCTTCCCCAAATAGACTTATGAACCCTTCTCCCTCGTCAAATTTTCATTAAGTTGTGGCTCTGTTTTAAATTAATATCAATTCACTAAAAATTTATTGGACTAAATTTATGGAGTTAAATAAGAATAAATTAAGTTTTATGGTTAGGTTGATCTTAAGATCAGATTTTTTTTTATTATATAACTCTAGTAATTAAAGTTTATGATTGAAAGAATCCTTTGAGTTGAAAACTATCAAAGTTTTCATAATTGGATTATTTGAAGGGTGCTAGGAATAAAGGCGAAGTTTATTTTATGTCCTTCTTCGCTAAATATGTTTTTATTTGTTTTACTCTTATTTATTTATTTTATTATTTATCTATATTATTATTATTTATTTTATTTATATTTTTAGTTATATGTTTCGATAAATATGAAGGAAAAAATTAAGGAGAGTAATATGCAAATAAACAAATATTGTTCAGACAGGCTAAATAATCAACTAATAATTGTAGAAAATATTCATTTATTTAATAAAATACTGTCTTAAAAGTTTAAAAAAAAGTTGATTTATCCGTAATTCAAAAACATTTCAGCTCAGTGGAGACAAGAGGTATAAATGGTATTGCGTATATTGATATTGTTTTATTATGATCATTGACTATTATAATGTAATAATATAAGTAATATAATAATATTCAAACACGTCATAAATATTTATAATCAGTTCCTTTTTTAATGTTGGTTTAATGTTAGTATACAAAAAAGATAGAACAAGTTCAGGTTATATATCACTATTTTTTTCTGCTACTTCTTCTCATATATGCTTTTTTAGTCAATTTTAAATAAATTAAGTTCATTTAAATAAATTTAATTGTCATTGCTCTTATTTATTTTCATACATCACAGCTCCTATTTCACTTCACTGTTCTTATTTTTTATACTAATCCTCTAAAATTGATTATGCTTTTGACATCTAACTAATGATATAAAGTAGCATGGGCACAATTCAGTTATATATAAGAAGCTATTTGATTTTTTTACGAGCAAAATCATTTATAATTTACTTTTTAGCTTCTATGGTTAAGTTCCAAAACTTTTGCGATAATCTATTTGTGATTTTTGTTTAGATTTGTTTTTATATAATGGTGTTAAGGTTTGATCTGGTTTTTATTGTTTCAAATCTTTTTTTGGTAATGACTCCAAAAACTTGAGAAACGAAGCAATATTCTATCAATTAATAATAATATAATATATATAGTATATATTATTTTAAGAGGTAATTACTTGGCAAAAAAAAAAAAAAAAAAAAACTGTCGTCCCAATCCACAATTGAGACAAATGTGCACTTGAACGAGGCTTTTACCTTACCCATATATCCAACTACCTAGGACCAAACAGTATACCCGAACCGTCAACCAAATACAAATGTCCAAATCCATGCAAAGTCGTCATCAATAATGTAAGTCTTGTAAATTTACCAGCAAAAGCACCTAAATCTAGCAAATATTTCCAAGTAGAACTTCCATTTAGGGCTCATCAGAAGAAATACCACCTGCCTTAACGGGTTTCGAGGCTTTACATTCTTTACCCGGCAAGGATGGAACCCTAGACTGTTGAATTTACAGCCGCGCAATGCAATGTTTTTCTCTTAAACTTTTACCCTTTTTATTTGACGACCTTTATGTTACTACCTCCATAGACACTTTGAATTTTTTGATGTTTTTTCACCCGTATTGCTTTATCTTTTTTGACTCCGCTCACTTTGTCACTATTGATAGGCTTAGAAATTAATATATGGCCTCCATAGAGGGGTAACTCTATATTCCTAAATCTATGGTTTGCCAGCCCAACGTCTTTCTTTCTCACTTAATTTTGTTTTACTTTTAGTGTTTGTCCAGATTTAAGCAATGAGTGAGGACATATAACGTAGGCTAAAGACTTTTTTAAATTTTAAATTTTTAATTTATTTATTTAATTAAATATTATTTAATTAAATTAATATTATTAATATTATTATAAATAAATATTATTAAATATTATTTATTTATTTAATTAAATATTTATTTATTTAATTAAATAATTTTAATAAATATTTATTTATTTATTTATTTTAATTTTAAGACTTTTTAATTTATTTTTTCGTTTATTGAACGTATTAGTGTTGTAATATGCATTAAAATTATTGAAATTGGGTACTGTACATTATATATAACACACGAAAGAAGTCAAGTTTGATTAATGCTATTGAAATAAAAAAAGACGAAAATATAATAGTTTAGAAGCAAATTTGGGCTATATATTTGCACATTAAGGGGGAAGGGGTAAATCATAGCATATAATAAATATGTAGCCTAACCTAGGTACCTCCCCCCCTAAACCCCAAAAAACAATAGTTTAAATATTGTAAACGCGATAAGAAATCACGCTTTGCAATCCATTATCTCTTGCAAATACCCGTTTGACGGGTTTCCATTTGTACTTCCTTGTACAGTCTATAGCGCTGTGTTATATATAATGCACCAGTATAATAGTTTAGAAGCAAATTTGGGCTATATATTTGCACATTAAGGGGGGGGGGTAAATCATAGCATATATTAAATATGTAACCTAACCTAGGTACCTTCCCCCCCCCCTAAACCCCAAAAAACAATAGTTTAAATATTGTAAACGCGATAAGAAATCACGCTTTGCAATCAATTATCTCTTGCAAATACCCGTTTGACGGGTTTCCATTTGTACTTCCTTGTGCAGTCTATAGCGCTGTGTTATATATAATGCACCAGTATAATAGTTTAGAAGCAAATTTGGGCTATATATTTGCACATTAAGGGGGGGGGGGGGGGGTAAATCATAGCATATATTAAATATGTAACCTAACCTAGGTACCTTCCCCCCCCCCTAAACCCAAAAAAACAATAGTTTAAATATTGTAAACGCGATAAAGAAATCACGCTTTGCAATCCATTATCTCTTGCAAATACCCGTTTGACGGGTTTCCATTTGTACTTCCTTGTGCAGTCTATAGCGCTGTGTTATATATAATGCACCAGTACCTGAAATTGTTTCAAATTATTTCTTCAAGTCAAAATTTCGTGCTTGTTGAAAAACAGGAATAAGAACAGTAAACCACCGGACTCGACCCCTACCCCCTAAAATCTTTGTTTGACTCATAAAAACGTAACAAAAATACAGATAACACATTTTTGGTGTGTTTACAAAAATTGTACCCCCCCCCCCCCCCCCCCGAAAAAAGTCCTGAATACGACTTTGACAGTAACGTAAGTGTTTGACGACTTCATAGGAATTTACAGATTAAAATAAAAGCGATAAAGATAACAACAGAAAGATAAAGAAAGAAAAAGAAGGCTGAATTCTGTGATACAGACAACCGATATTTTTTCATGATAAACTTTTGTTTGCTGATAACAGGAATAAGAATAGTAACGGAAGGGTTTTAAAATTCACAGAAATTTTTAGATTTAAGAAAGACGTGATAGGTTAAAAAATAAAGAAAACGACAGAAAGATAAGGGTAAGTACGAGAAAATTATGATAGAAATAGATATCGAATTGTTTCTTCGCGGCAAACTTTCATGTTTATTGAAAAACAGGATAAGAATAGTAACGGAAGGGTTTTGACGAATCCATAAAAATTGTTAGATTTTATCGGTGTTTTCTGTTCATCGCTTTTTAAATTTTATTATTTCATATTTTATAGCCGAAACGGGCCTTTTTTCGTTTTTTTTACGTCATTAAAGTTGGGTCTGGCGCCAAGTTTCAATTTATTTTTATGTTAGGCATTGAAAAGAGTCGTGATGTTTATTCTTCACAATTTTCAGTGTTGGGGAATTATTGGTTAGGTTTGCGAGTGGCTTGAAAAAAAAAAACACTCCCTCCTTCAGTTCTATATTTAGCATATGAGGTTTTTGTATTTTTCCCCGGGTGGTCTGCATAAAAAATTTAACGACAATTAGAAATATCAGACGAATTTCACCTTTAAGATCTTGGAAATACGGGCCAATTGAAAATATCACCCAGTGGCCAAAAACCTTTCCGTATGATTTTTTGTGGTGGCCTACTAGGGAATCTTCCTCCCTGGCCCTTTACCCTTAAAAACTAAAATAACGACTTTAGACCAGGGCAACGCGGTTCTTGCCACTATTCAAAATAATAAGCTAACTCATTGAACGAATGCGTGGCCGGACATTCCCAGAGCCAAATATTATTTTCTGTAAGGAGCCCGGGGGGAGGCATCCACGCTCAGAAATCATGTGCACCATGTGACGCGTGCCAAGCGTGGTGAAAACTATACCGAGCGTGGCGGAAACTGTCTCATGTGCGTTGAAGCTGTGTGGCAGACGTGGTGGTGTGAGATGTACACCAGTTGATGGAAAGCAGGCACCCCCTTGAAGGTACCAACATTTTTGAAATCTTAATCCATTTAGCATAATTTGTTCCGCTTATTTGTTTTCACTACTATTAGGGGCCTAGGAAAACTTTAAGCTGATAAAAATTCATTAATAGGACTATGGAGGCATTAGAAAAGGAACTTAGACATCTATAATCGGGCTTTTCTAGCAATGAATCTTCAAGGAGTAGGACACTTTTGGTGACAGGCTACACATGGTCCAAACAGTACATAGGCTGGTTTCAATCTATAGTATAGCCCAAAGAGTATGAGCAACTTATAAGAATGGAACTGGCGCCAGTGTCGATAAAACACTATCAGTGCCTTCTAGCGTTCGGTGACACTTGGCATTTTTTCAGTGTGATAATAAGAATAATTAATTTAATAGTAAAATTGGTAAAATTTAGGGTATTAATTAGTGTCTGATCTCATTTTCAGTTTTTAAGGGTATGGGGTAAGGGATGAAGATTCCTTAGTAGCCCACCACAAAAAATCATAAGGAAAGGTTTTCGGCAAAAGGCCTTCTTTCATCTTCTGAAGTTTCAAAAACTACTTTAAACCGCTTTCTTCTATATACAGGCTATTCAAAAACTGAGAAGTTCTCGGCCACTGGGTGATATTTTCAACCAGTCCGTATTTCCAAGTTCTTGCAGATGAAATCGTCATATAATCCTAATTGCCGTTAAATTTTTAAAGCAGGCCAACAGGGGAAAAGACAAAAACATGAGGTGCCAAATATAGAACTGAAGGAGCAACTCACAAACATAACCAATAATTCCCCAACACTGAAAATTCTGAAGAATAAAAATCACCACTCTTTTCAATGCTTAACATAAAATAAATCGAAACTTGGCGCCAGATCACTTTAATTACGGAAAAAACGAAAAAAAGGCCCGTTTCGGCTATAAAATGTGAAATAGTAAATTTGAAAAAGCGATGAACAAAAAAAATCAATGAGATCTAACAATTTTTATGGCTTCGTCAAAACCTGACAGAAAATCGATTACAAGGCTTGGAAATGAGTCAAGTGTCGCCAAACGCTAGATGGTGTTGATGCAATTTTTCAAACGCTAGCGCCAGTTTTACTCTTATTAGTTACCAATGTTTGTCAACTCTTGTTTCTACTTCAAAGACAAGTGTAGAAATATAAAATAAAAGATTCGTGGTTTTGAATATCTCCCCTCCCCCCTCTCTTTCTCTCGTTTACAACTGTAAATGTTTCTTTTTATTGTATCCAGAGTTCAATACACTTGCATCATTCGTTTACCAACTTAGAAACTGTTTTGGTGATGTAGATTTTGTAATGCAAAGCCTAGGGAATTTCTATTTCCCTTTAGTGAGAATTGCGTTTTATTTTGAAATAACAAACAGTCTGGAACAAGACTGATTTTGTCTTCTTCTTTTATCCATTTTATGTTTTTTTAAGTTAGTTTTTAATAAATAGTTTTTTATTCGTTTCAAAATTATTTTTTTTACAACTCAGAACAAATAATTTTTATATACTATTTCCCATCCCCCCTTCTCTTTCTCTCATTTTTCATTCCTAGTCATCTTGTATAATGTTATCCATTATAAGTAGTTGAACAAAGGTTTGGGAATTTAAAAACTCGATAAGTTTATTTTTTTTATTATTCAACGTGACATGAGGCGGGGACAGGTGCTTTCTTGTGGTTTCTTTTTTTTGTGATAAAAACGTGTCTAGCGAAGCTTCTATATCAATTATGTTCTAATATGCCAAAATCGCTGATACTTATATTATGAAGATGGCATAGGAAAGCAGGGGAAAAAAGATCAATTATCGGTAATATGCTCCAATTTTGGGACGAGATTGGAGGGAGGGGGTAAAGGAAGTATGCCGCCAGTAAATTTTCCTGTGGAGAAGAGGGCAATTTTCAACAATTACATATGATGTAAAAGATGTTAATCGGTAGAATCAGGCACGGATGCGTGTTTGTTTTGCTTGGGAGGGGAGGGGGGAAATAATGTAAAAAAAAGTTTAGTTGATAATTTGAATATACAATTTCTGAAAATCAAAATCTAAGAGGGTCCAAGTCTCTCTTTGCGCATATTGCTGGTCGTATTGTCTGTATTAAAATGAAATTGACCTGATTTGATCGTAGGAGAAAGGGATACACAGAGCCTCAGGTTTCAAAGGGAAGTTTTTTATTGTCTTCATTTTCCAAGTGGAGGGAGCATTGTCCCCATAGCCGTTGTCTATGAGGTGTAGGTTCTGCGTAAGCATCATTTCTCCATAAGCTCCTCTACTCTTAATACATTTGCCTCTGTTTGCTCTTGTTACAAGATTTTTGTTAAAAACTTTTCTAGCATATTACTTTTCTAAGCTGTACCTTTCTGGCAACTGCCTTTAGCTTACATGTAGTTAGCGATTCAGGTTGTTATCCTATCCTTAAATAGGGATTTGTGCTGTTTCATTGTCTCTCAGACTGGCTTGCTGCCTTAATTTCACATCATCAATGATCTTGTATCCAGGCTATTCAGTTTTTAAATGAGATGTAAGCTAGGATAATCTTTTTCCCTGGGGATATTCTATCCCTCCTGTTCCTTCCTCGGGATCCCTCCTCTTTCTATTTCCGGTAACATTATCCCAAAAGAGAATCAATTCTCTTTCTTACCTGGGGAAAAGCTTTTCGGATGAAAAATGTTGGGAAAGAAAAATAATCTAGACTATATCCAATATTAATGATTTTGGACAGAATTTAAACAGTTTCAGTTTTATAATGTTGGATAAATGTTGCTTATCACGTAAATTGTTAAGGAATATAAGTTGTTAAACTTAGAAGATGGCGGTGTTTATTTTTTTAAGCATCCTAAAAGCAAGGAAGGACATGTCTAATTTTTTTCGGCGAGGGGGGGGGGTATTTTTTGAAGGGGGATTACAAAAATAAAAAGGCATAAAAATTTGTTTTTGTGCGTTTTCGTTACGTTTTTACAAGTCGGACAATTTTTTTGTTCGGGGAGGGGTGTTTAAACTCGGTAACCTTCACCCCCTTAGATACGACCTCGCCAAGAAGTCCAAATAAAAGAGGGCTTTCTGTTAAACAGGCACATGTTCATAAATTTATACTGGGTGAGATCAAATTGAAACAGCTGAATTTAGGTTTTAAGAAATTCTGAGAAAAAAATTATCGTATTCAAAAAAAATTTTGAAATCAGTTTCAAGGCCATGCTATAAAAAAAAAAAAAAAAAAAAAAAAAATCTGAACTGACAAATTACATACACTATAAAGGTAAGACACTGTACCCAAATAAGCCATATTTCCCTGTAGGCGCGACAAACCTTACAAGTTAAGAGCAAAATAGTATACTACTACTAACAACTCACTGCAACACCAAGTCGTCTGAGGCCAACACAGCTACATACGCTCCTCTTCCATACCAATCTTTTCAAAGCCACCCTCTTTACACCCTCCCAAGAAGTTACCATTCCCCTTAAATTTTTCCTTGCGAAATATTTAAATTGCTATGACAATAATATATATATCGTAAAATACCCCAAGCCCTAGTTTAAGGGATAGTTTAGTAACATCGAGCCTTGAGGAGGTACGAGGCCGAAGCCCTTCCCTGAATACATCTCTACCATAAAAGGAAAAAAATCTTCAAACAGTTACTTTTCTGGTGATGGTAAAATCCTGAGCGTACAATAATTGCTGTGAAACGGGAATTTCTTTAGGTCGGCTTGGAAACTTCTTTTAAATGATGGAAACGGTTTGAAACCAGTGGCGTAATTTTTTCAAAATCCTGGGGGGGGTGGGCAAAGTAGGAGCTAATTTTCCCAAATCGAGTGAAAATTACAGTGAAAACTGAAAAATGAGCCATATAGTACAATTAAGGCAAATATATACTAAAGAAAACTGACCGGTTTCTGTGGATACTTGAATTATGCAGGCTTATCTTAGTTTTGCCAAGATTTTTGAAGAAGCTAAATTTTAGTTGGGTGAGGGGCAGTTGCCCCATAGCAAATTATGCCCCTGTTTACCTTCGTAAACTTAAAAATAAACAGCTTTATGTCGTACAAATTATTTTTCTTGTCAGTGGTTTTCAGTTAACAAAATTCTATGCTATTCTACATTCTACTTTGTCTGCTTTCTACTTTCGTCGTGTGTCTACTTTAATCAAGGCTACTTTTCCTTACCTTAACCTGCACATCCATTTAAGTTCTATTCGTGTATTTATTCCCTGAAAATACATAGGCACAAAACTACCGTACTAAGAAATAGAACCGTGACCAGGTGCATAAGGTTTTCAGGGAGGGGAAGTCAAATTCGTCAGAACAAGCGAATTGAATTAAATTTTAGGGGGAATCATTATGTTAGGGTGTGACTTAAATTATGAACGGCAATAATTCGAGTCGGTTCATTCCAGTTATTTTAAGCTAGAAAAATTCAGCGGGCTTGCTAAAAACATAGATGTCAGGCAAGTACTTACGTAGGAATTTATTTTACGACGGGCAGTTTTGTAAAAGCAAAAAAAAACGATTTATTTTAGGATAATTCTTAAATCTACTGAAATTTTTGGGAAATTACGGGCCCAAAGCCCCCCTGCTTGCTTACATATCTGTAGCTATTATTGGAGTGTTGACCATACATAAACTGCATGCAAAGTAATCATTTATCAAGTGCTTTATTCATTAAAAATTTGTCAAGGTTTTCAAAGCTAGTTAAAGCTAGATAGTGAAGGCATTTTTCTGAATTCTAAGATTTCATTTTTAGGGCAGAAATGCTTAAAACGGTAAATTAGCCTAAATATAGTATATTTTGGGCATTTATTTGAATAGATCTTAAATGAGATATTGGAAGAGTCATAGATTTCCGGCTTTGGACCAGAAAAGACTTTCCAGATGTGAAATTTCCCACGTTGGGTTCCTTATGTCAAAGATGGTCTAGAATGGTTTGATTATTTTTCCTATACAACATGTCATTCGACTTCCGCTCAATGTGGTGGACTGTTAGTTTTTCAAATTATGCTTTTTTATATATTTAGTTTCCCATATATGTATACTATATATATATATATATATATATATATATATATATATATATATATATATATAAATATATATAATATATATAATGTATAATATATATATTATATATATAATATATATATAGTATATATATATAAATATATATATATATAGTATATATATATATATATCTATATATATATATAATATATATATATATATATATATATATATATATATATAATATATATATATATATATATATATATATATATATATATGTATATGCATATGCATATATATACAAGTGTTGGCATCACCCAGTTAGAATATTGTATGCACCAGCGTGCATGTGTCATGCGTGGCTGAGAAGACTGTGGCATGGTAAAGTGTGGCCCGAAACGTGGAGCTAGTGACACTCCAAGGCATTTGTGCATTAGTCTTTACAAAAAAGACCTCGACCTCTGTTTCTTTATCCCAGGTACCATTGGCTGTTTTATGTCCAGTAAATGGGCTAAAATTTTATGAAAAAATACCTTCACAACCATTTTGTGAGACTCTGGAGATTTAATTAAGAGTAAAAAAAAATGTACAAGCGGTTTGTACGGTGTTATCGGCTTGTAGTCTAAATATGTTGGAACTGGACTTGTCGATACGACTACGTAGGTGCGATATTATTTTTTGAACTAGACACTACAAAAAGAGGACTCAAATCGAGGAATTCGAAGGATCATGATTTGTATATCCAAGTCAGTTTTCCATACCAGCGCTGGATTCAAACAGATTCAACAGCCTACTATTCGGAACTCTTGAAAAAAAAAAATCATCTTCATTTGGCAAGAGATTAACTTGATGACCCTAATGCTGATATTAAAAGAAGGTCCCTTACTATATTTCCACTAGCTTCTAATTATGCTAGTTTTTAATTATCTCACTGTTTTGCAGACTGGTATAATTACTGTTGCATCATTTTAATTTTTGTTGCGAACTAGTCTGATAAGCAACTTTTGTAACATTGTCGTAGAATTTAGTTAAATTTCAATTTTGATTCTGCGTTTATATAAACTTAAGAAACTTTTCGCATGCTGACCAATGGTCTGCGTTGCGCAGGATTCGATGCCTTTGGCCAGGAGCGCAGTGCGTGGTTGGGGAAAAATCATTCGACGCTTCCCATGTTTTTCCCCCATATTTCTCAGATTTTGAGCTGGGTCGACTCCGACTAAGCATACAGAGTCAAACCGTTGACCCCCTTCCCAAACCAAATAACCAGCGACACAAGGACTCGAATTCGGTTATTTATATTAATTAATTCGGTTTATATTTAACTCGGTTTATATTATTAATTCGGTTTATATTTAACATAAAGACCCACAATATAAATTGTAAACATATGATAGCCACTTTTACTACTGATGACGGTCACTGCATATGTGACCGAAATATTTTTTGTGAATTTCTATCACTGTCTATTAAAAGGATTTTATCCCTATTTGTACTTTTATTTATCGTCATGGAAAGGCAGTGTGTTCTCCGAAATTATCTATATAGTAAAGAACGAACCCAAGTTGCAACTGACGTCATCAAATAGTTTTACTATAGCGTCATTCATCATTGAAATTATCTAGATAACATTCTGCATTTAGTGTCGCATTGAAAAATAATTCTTGAAAGATTGAATTTTGTTTTGAATAAGCTATATAGCCAAAAAAAGGATTTAGGGGGTTCGGGCCACTCTGAAATAAGATACGAGCAGTGTCGTTACTAGCCAAAATGTTTGGGGGGGGGGGTAGATATTTAACCAACTGTTTTTTTGTCTATAACTAGCAGAATGTCCGTTTCAAATACAAAATGTAAAATCACTGCTTAAGTCGGTAAAACCGCTGCATTTACCAGCTGAGATTTAGATTTCGGTACATATCATGTCACTTTTTTAATGCTGTTTATTTAACCAGATGGAAAATTGTGACACCATCTGTAAAATCATGGCAGAAGTCGGTAAAACTGCTGCATTTACCGACCAAGTTCAAAATTTCTGTAGATGACATGTCAGTATTCTCGTGGTCTTTATTGAACTGAACAAAGAATTTTAGCGACGTCGGTAAAATCACGATTTTACCGACTTATTTTTTTTACTGAGTGACCAAAAACATTGGGGGGGGGGTGTGTCTCCCCCTGACCCCCCCCCCCCCCCCCCCCCCTTATACGTGACGGCCCTGGATACGAGTATGTACGAATTATGGTACGATACATTATTACGAGTTATAATCAAACAGTTCGTGGTAACGAACTGTAAGTAAGGAGCGACCCGGCTCAATGGTAACCGAAACTCTAAAAAATCGGAATTTTGATACCAATAGATACATCAAAAGAATCAGATTTTAATTCTGATTTCAAATATATAAGTTTCATCAAGTTTAATCTTACCCATCAAAAGTTACGCGCCTGAGAAAATTTGGCTGATTTTCGAGAAAAGGGGGAAAGACCCCCTAAAAGTTATAGAAACTTAATGAAAATCACACCATCATATTCAGTGTATCAGTGAACCCTACTGTAGAGGTTTCAAGCTCCTATCTACAAAAATGTGGAATTTTGCATTTTTTGCCAGAAGAAAGATCACGGGTGCGTGTTTATTTGTTTTTTTTTTCTTTTTCCCAGGGGTGATCGCATTGACCCAGTGGTCCTAGAACATTGTGGGAGGGCTCATTGGAACGGAAATTAAAAGTTCTAGTGCCCTTTTTAAGTGACCAAAAAAAATGGAGGCAAATAGGCCCCTCCCACGCTCATTTTTTTCCCAAAGTCACCCGATCAAAATTTTGAGATAGCCATTTTGTTCAGCATAGTCGAAAACCTAATAAATATGTCTTTTACGATGACTTAATCCCCCACAGTTCCCAGGGGAAGGGCTGCAAGTTATGAACTTTGCCCATTGCTTACATATTGTATTGGTTATTGGGAAGTATACAGACATTTTCAGGAAGAATTTTTTTCTGGTAGGGGGGGGGCTGAAAGAGGGGGTTACTCGGGAGAATCTTTCCGTGAGATGTTTCTTTGGGGTAAGGGACATTTCTACGAAGGGGGGCGCCGGATTTCCAAGCATTATTTAAAATACGATCAGAAATTAAATTTTAAAAAACAAGTTTTTTCAACTGAAAGTAAGAAGCAACATTAGAACTTAAAATGAATAGAAATTATTACGTATATGAGGGGGTTCTCCCCCAAGTCAATACCTCGTTCTTTAAGCCAAAGATTTTTTAGTACTTTCATAAGAGCTATTTATTCTAATTAACGGCCTTTTTGATTAAGCGGTCATTTTTAAAGAATTGGAACAAAACTCGAACTTTAGCTTAAAGAGCAAGGTATTGATGAGGGGGCGAACCCCCTAATATACGTATTAAAAATATATGAATATAGAAGTTCGTTACGTAAGTTATTTCGTAAGTTACGTATATTTATTACTAATAAAAACGTTCGTAAATAAAATTAAACAAGTTTCGAGAAAGCCATTTAACCTAATAAAATTAAATTAATATGCAAATTTTGTTTTAAATATTCATGTACGGTGAGCCAAGATCAAAACCTGCATTTATTCAAAAACGTTCAAAAATTAAATAAAAAAAACAAGTTTTTTAAACTGAAAGTAAGGAGCGACATTAAAACTTAAAACGAACAGAAATTATTCCGTATATGGAAGGGGCATTCCCCTCCTCAACGCCTCGCTCTTTACAGCTAAAGTTTGACTCTGTCTCAAAACTATATTTTTTAAAACAATAAAAAACTTTAGCGTAAAGAGCGAGGCGTTGAGGAGGGGAAAGCCCCTTCCATATACGGAATAATTTCTGTTCGTTTTAAGTTTTAATGTCGCTCCTTACTTTCAGTTTAAAAAACTTGTTTTTTTATTTAATAGATTATAAAGATGACAAAAAATGTCGCATTGCGCCGTTTGTACTGCTACAGGTGATTTGTATTCACCTATTAGCCACACATGCTAGTGCAAAAATTGAATGGTAGGAGCTACCTTGCCTCTACCCCCTACATACCCCTACCCTCTACCCGATAAGGTGGCCTTGGTGGTAGTGAAAAGTGGAGGAAAAGTCAAAGAAATTACAAATTAGAAGCAGAATAAAGATTTAAAATCAAAACGTGTTCGTTTGATTTTAAATTTATGAATTCTTCTTTTTCAGTCTTAAACTTCTTTCTTTACGTTTTTATTATCTATTCAAGTCCATTTTTTGCCCTGCTTGTCTCGGACACTTTTGAATTTCAGTCTGGTTTCTTAGTTTTTGTTGCTGTTTTTTAATTATTATTATTTTTTTTTTTTTTTATTCCGCAGCTCCTAAATTTTGAGTCTCATTGAACAAAACAAAATTTACCCATCCGTCATGTAATGCAGCCCACAAGTTATATTATTCAGTATTTGTATTGTTCAACCGAAAAATTGCCAACTCCACCACCTGCTGACATCTAGGATTGCCACGCGTGACCCACTGCCGCTGCGCATTGCCTCCTCGTGCCGCTACTTGCTCACATCCGACATGTATGGAGCGTGCAATCTGGCGTCAGCGATTTTTGAAGGGGAACATACCCCATGGATTTAAGAATAATAATTAAGGATCTAAAGTCTCTTGAAAAGCCTCTTGGTCCGACCCTCTCCCTGAAATCTTAGGTTTTCTCGAATTTCTGGGTACTTATTTCAAAATTATCATATTACATATGTTTTTTATTATTGTCCCGCCCTGAAAATGCTGATTGACCCCCCTCCCCCCATAAAAAACCTGCTTACGTGCCTGGAAAGGAGCTAAAGCACACCCTGGGAACCTATGACTTGATTAACTAAACTTTAAATGTCAAAATTATGCTCCTAAATGTTGGTATTTTTTTATGAGTCTATTGTGATGCCCTCTATAATATTGGTCGGTTTCTATTATCCACAAACCAGCATTTAAAATCAAGAAAAACGAATTTGTAAAATTGTTTTCTTTGTTCAAATATTTGGGTCAGAGCTGTGCCGTTTTTATTGGAGCCAACATCTCATAGGCTCCAAACCATATGGAACCCATCCTTCCAACTCGTAAATTTAATCAACTCTAGCACTAATTAACTCTTTGCGGCATTTTGAAAACTTTTTTAAACCCAAAGTTTAGGCCTAAGGGTGGTCCAATGTCGAGGATAATAGGATCTTTGAAGGGTTCCTCAAGGGGTTGCGAGCTATGTCGCGTTGTGTGCATCGAAGAATGAGAGCCAAGTGTATACTTATGGTAACAGTGTAGGGTAATGGGTACTTGTGCATTATCCCGAACACACACGAGAAGTGAAGTTAGGTTAATCATAATGAAATATACTAAAATATAATGAAAATATAATACTTTAGAAACAAAATTATGGAAACTATAACAAAGAATTATGGAAAGCAGGCCGCCTAGAACGCATTATATTAAACACCTAACCTAAACTAACCCCTAATTAACTTTTTATATTAAATATTTAATTAAAAGATACCTGCATCGTAGGTTTTCTCACTCAGACGAAGCTAATTATAACCAATTGCAGACAGACAAACAGGTTTTTTTCAGATCAAACAGAGCAAACTGCTCGAGTGTGTTCGGAATAATACACAAGTACCGAGGAATGTTTTGGAGGTGTATAACCATGCACAGCAACGTAAGATAGTGCACAAACCCTTCCAGTGCCTTTTTGACTCCTATAATTCAAACAAGCTCGTCAATGGAGAAGAGGTGTACATTTAACCCCCCCCCCCCCCTCCTCGGACTCTGAAAAATTCTTTTTGGGAGCATTTTTGTTCAAAAATGCCCTTTTAGTATTTTCATTAAAAAACGAAAAACATCAAAAGTGCCCTTCCCCCCCCCCCCCCTCCATAAAAATATATCCTCGCCAGATTTGACATGCCACTGAATTCAGAAGGTGGTATGCAACTTTTTTGTCATAGGCATCGTTTAAAACCTCCCTATTAAAGAAAAACGTGTTCATTCGGTTATTTCAATTTGCTTTCCTATGTTGCTTTCCTTTTCTTAAATGCCAGAATAGTTGGAAATCTGAGATTTGGTATCAAGATTATGTTTTTCCTATCTTCAAGGCCGGATGAAATCCTTCCTTATACAAACGATGTTCATTGTAACCGATAGAAAAACCCAGTATGTTTTTTTCTGTAGAATTTACGTTGTGTCTTTCACCGTCTTTTGAATTGCTACATCCTTTTGTTTTGTGACCCTGAGAATTTTAAAATGTTTTTGATGAGAATAAAATTGCTGATAAATCATTATGATTCTTTTTTTTTACCGTTTATTTAGCATCTTAATTGAGGAAAACTGTAATGAAATGCAATGTTTTAAAGAGACAAAGTTGAATTCTGTAATACAGTAATAAACTGTCTATAATTGCTCATTGTCCAATTCTCCAGAGGCTAGTCTGAGAATGAAGAGACGTTTCTATGCCGAAATGGTCTTGATTTTAATCTAGCTCAACCCGGTATGGAAACCGGAGTCTGGGCAGAGACCAGTGGCGGTTCTGGTCTCTTTTGTGCCCAGGGCAAAATCTTGGTTAGCACCTCCCGCGTCTCCCACAAATTTTCACTTATTATCAAAATTATTTTCAATTGTGTATTAAATAACAATCTAATTTTAGTCGCCTTTGATTTATTATTTTAATTGTTTAATTGTTTTAATTTGATTTTTACTATTTCATTTCGTTATTTAATTATTTATTAATTATTTCCGCTTATTAACCGCGTCCTCTACTCTATTTTGATGAAAATAAAAGTACAAAATGATTATAATTGTTGTTGAAATTCTTCACCCCTATGATTTCTGCACCTAGGGCAAGTGCCCCCTCTCCCCTCCCTAAAATTGTGTTTGGCATAGACCTTATCTGAAATCATGTGATTTTAATGATGTTTTCCATTACTTACCAACTGTGTATATTAGAATTTAAACTCAAATGTCAGCTATCGACTACCACTACCACTAGTAAACAAATTGGAGGGATCTTCAATTTTCCAGATAGACTACGAATTTGCCCACTTGGTGGTATTTGGTGGGTGGATTTGGATGTTTTCTTTTTAAGTGCATTGAATTGGTGAATTTGGGGGAGAGTTGTAATAACTTCTCTAATAAACCTCCCTAAGCTTTAATAAAACTCCAGCTTTCTCCGGGTGCAGCCTCTGAAGGGACGCCAAATTGAGGTTTTTTTCTTCTATACTATGACCTATTTAAGTTGGAGTAGCGATGGTGGAAATTTAATAGGAGGTAAATTGGAGTAGCGATGGAACTGGAAATGATGAACTACTACTGAGAATCCTTAAGTCAATCTCTTCTAGGTGTGTAGTGGCAATTGATAATTTTGATTGAAAATGTTTAGAGGCTCGCAAATAGGATGTGTTTATTCATTTACTTTGTATCAGTTTTTGATGTGGCTTTACCAGCTTTGAAATACACACGTACACCAGATTTGAAACAGTATCATTTTCAATTTTTTTTTTTTGCCGTTTTACAAATTCGCATCCCTTCTCTTGAAATAAATTGCGTACTTGTATTTGATTTCATAAGATTTTTATGAAACGAAGCCCCTTCATGGGCCCCCATGATCTTTTCTAGGAAGAGATTATATGAAGCGTTTTTAAAGCGAGGGGTTGTCCGCTTTCCGCCATCTACTATGCATACCAAATCGCCACTTATGCCTCACAGTTTTGCCACGGTTGGCACGTGCTACATACTACTACTACTGCTAACAACTCACTGCAGCACCAATCTGCTTGAGGCCAACACAGCTGCGCACACTCCTCCATCCTAATCTATTCAAAGCCTCCCTCTTTATGACATCCTCCCACCCAACCGCAGACGACGTGCTTTCCGTTTAGCCCTAGACGGTTGGTCAAAAAGGACTCCACAGTGCCTTAATTCGCGCTTGAATAAAGCATAAGTCTTCTTTATTGCAAAAATCCAGTCTCTTCCATACAGGGTTGCTACCTATGGCACGAAAGGGCTATTTTAGCACTATTTCATCATGAGTAGCACTATCACGTGCTCAGGGTTGCCACCTGTAGCACGAAAGTGCTATTTTTGTACTATTACAGTCAATTATTTTACTGTAGCACCAAAAATCACTGTGTAGCACGCAAATTTGGGCAATTGTAGCACTTTATGAACTGACCGTTTTGGCAACCCTGCTTCCGTAGAGCTTTAGCTTGTGTGCGCTAACATTTTGAAACATGTTGTTTCTTTAGCCAAGCCAAAAATGAAGACAAAACTCATTATGAGTTCTTTTTTAAAGTGCCCGTTCAGTAATAGGTTTTCTTTTCCCCATTCGGTTATAAAAATTGGTCTGCAATCATATGCCTATTATATGTAACAAGTTATCTCAAAAGGAAATGTAACAGATTTTATCCCCTCACGCAGAAGAATTAAAAGAGGGGTGTGTTTTTTGAATTTGGTCCCCGCTATTCATCCATCCCCCTATTTATCGATTGATTGTGAACAACAGACAGATGAAAAGCTTTTATGCAACCCCTCTCTCTTTCCTCATAGTGTGCCTTTGGATGATTGTTGCTTCAGTTTATATTTTTCTATTGTAGAGTACTAACCAGATTTTGAATTATTGGAAGATAAACTGGCGTCGATATTAGCAGCGGCAATTGGGAATGGTGGCAGTATGACATCTCCTACACCCTCTGATTCACTATCTACATCGCCGCTTGGATCCCTCTCAGATCATTGGTAAGTAGAATTGTGTTCTGTACTTTGAGACTGAAGGACTAAGCCTCGAGTAACATTGTTTTGTGTTTCGAATTATTTATGATCCAAATCAAGTTAATTTACTAGAAACTTGGCTGGGTAAATAATCCCCATTGCCACATGATTTCCCTTAAGGTTTCTTCAGTCTTGAGTCCATCCTCAATGTGTCTGTACCGTGAGGTGCTCCGGTCTTCTACATAAATTCATTAGAATTTTTAATTTTGATTCGATCATTGTTTTTAAATTTTGTGTGTGCCAGGGGGTGTAGAAGCTGCAACCCAAGGAGTAGATCTACAACCCAGCGCGGCCGTGTTACGAGATGGCACTCGAGTTCAAGGTTGCCTTGATTTGAGTTGAGATCCTCCCTACTTTAATCCAACCCACGATTCTTCCATGGAATGTGGGTTTATATTTTCCCCAACGCCAGCATCTTTTTAAAATAAAATTTCCTTCTTTGATGCAAAAAATTAAGAAAATTCACATTTGCGAGTGTATTCTCAGAAGTTCTCTCTCTCCTTTCACCTGAAGAGAAGAGATGCTTTGAACTTGGCAAATTTCCAGCTAAAATTCTATTGGAATGATGCACTTTAAAGCCATGACTGTCTTACAAAATGAGCATACCAGGACACTACACATGAATACATTTCGATGGGGGGGGGCACAGAATTGATTAAAAATATTAGAATTATACAAAAAAAAATCGGGGAAAGTTTGGGGCACACAGGTCTGAGCCCCTACGCTCGTGCCTAGAGAAGGCAAGTCTATTTACAAAGAGCTTGGGATCTTTTTTATGTGCAATCAAATATTCTTAGCAGAACGCATCCAGGATTTTTTTTTGTTTGGGGGGGGGGTACAAATTTTTTTAAACGCATCAAAGATTTGTTTATATTCATTTTTGTTACATTTTTACGAGCGGGACAAATATTTCTTGCGGGGTTAATCCCCTTACCACCCCTTCCCTCCCTGGATACGGCCCTGATTCCCAGGACAGAAGGATCATTTATACAAGCGGTTCTTGATTTCAAAATTAGGAACGATACTTGACTATTACCAGAGGACAAGTTGCGATGCGTCTACACTTGGCACGTTCGAAATCTTGACATCTTTACTTTTTCTCTTATATACCGTTCAGCTCTTTAAGTGATCCCCCCCCCCTACCCCTGACGCGTCTACTTCTCTTCAAATATTTTTCTTTTCCTATTTCTCCTTCATTGCCTTTGTAGGGATACATTAATCTTCAAAATCGCCCTCCCTACTCAATGACTCATTACTGGAGAGCTTACGGAAAAGGGATTTTGAGAAAAGTAATTCAAAAGTTTAGGTGTTTAGGTTCCCAACGGCCACTGACAAGTTTGATCCCTTGTATGCAGACTAACTTGAAGAAACTGATAAAACAATTAGATATTTACTCATTAAAAAAAGCAATCGTTCAAAAGTAAATTTATATATTTTTTATAATACCCTAAGGCCTCCTTTCTCCTATGGAAAGTTAAAAAAAAAACATCTCGGGTCTTTATTCATGACTAAATCAAACTTATCTCAAAATTTGAAGCGGTGTCAATTCACAAAATGTAGGGGGAGGGGTAAGCATTTTATCCGTTTTTTTAAATGAAGACACAAAAGGGGTATTTTTTTTAATTAAGGGGGAAGTGTTGTTGTTGTTTTTTTAATTGTTGTCGAGGAATATAGCAAAAAAAAAAAAAAATCTTGAGAGGCAATTCCCTACCCCTGGTTCTGTCTGAGTACGAACAGTTGCTCTAACTTACAAAGGAGCCCTGAATATAGGTGCATTAATAGAAATTTTGTCTAAAAGTTACCGTTTTTCAAAATTTACAATTTTTTTGTGGAAAGAAGTACTTTCTTTAGATGCACTTAGATTCTATTATGGGGGTGGGGGTGGGGTGCTCTACAAAAGTACTTATGTACTGGATGCGGTAACCCGGAGTATGGTTACAATCATTTCGAACGAATTAGACCAAATTGCATTTGACGCTTAGTTAAACATTAATTAAAATAAGTTTAGTAACTGTTTCACAATACACCTTAAATAATTGACAGTTTCCTGTTTCACATGCGCTCATCCGGTTGAAAAACTAGGGGACTGAAAACGCTCTGAGGGTATATTCATAAAGGCCAAATGTGTTTACCTCTGTTACCTAGGTATCATTACCGATGATTTTCTTGAAAGTTACTGAAATAGCCTATCATGCCGCCTGTTTTTAGATTTATCATAGGACGAATATAAACATGTTATTAAAGGTACTATCAATAGAATATTTGTCTATAATTTGTTGCTATTACCTGGGATTTGACAGGCTGTCATTGGCTCCAATAGATTTTTCAAAGAGGGGGCCAGTTGGAGGGGGAGATTTGCCTCATGGATTTTTCAAAAATACTTTCTTTTAGTATTTTCATTGAAAAAAATATTGTCTATTTTTTGAAAATATTTTGCCCTCCCCCCACATTTCCGTGAATTGGTGCCTCTGGAGGCTCTGGAGGGTAATTAGCCTTTGTCGTCTAAGCCCCGACTCTGTTTGGTAAGACTGTTCATAATAGTAGCCCGAAAAAAATCAAAGAGAGGAGAGGAGAATGGTTTAAAGACAAGAGTGGATCCAGGATTTTTGTTCGGGGGGAGGTTTACCCGATTTCTTCCCGTGGACTTGGTTTAACATCCTGCGTAAGCTGATTTCAATCCTCAGCTTACGCTAATTTTCGACTCGGTCAAAAGTTTCGGGGGGGGGGGGGGTGTCAAACCGGGTAACCCCCCCCCCCCCTCCTGGATACGGCCTTGGTTAAAGAATCCTTGATTCTTAAAGAGACCATTCAGGTTAATCTTGAGATTGAGAAGCGAGGGGTTGTCCACACCTTTGTTTGGTGTACATCATGGAGCACAACCTGCTCCACCCTGTCGTATCTCTTCGTGCCACACATGACACACTTCGCTTCATGTTTGGTTTGTACCACCTTGTGTAGGCCTACACGAATTTTGAAAGTGGTAACCTCTCTCGGTCAGAAAAATACGTATTTTCTCAATACTAAGGAATTTGGCTTTTTACATTTTATCTTCTTGGGAGGGAATATAGACCCATTTAGCCCGTCTCCTGCAGGTGTCCTGGAGCGTTGGGCAAGATATTTGTAGTTCAGATTGATCACAAAGGATATAATTGTGAAGTTTTGTGAACATGTTAGAAAATGAATTTGCTTAGAACCGTCGTTTTTCTTATGTAATTGATCCCATACTTCGACACGAAACTAGTAATCATGTTAGTTGTCGCATTGGAGGCAATTCAGATATTTCTTAACATTCTTAGTCTGGAGTTCTAACTGCAGGCAGGATTTAGACGACCTCTGATAAAAGCTATTATTTTTCTTAAGTTGCGTGGAGCAGCCGCGCACGCAGTAACTTATTTGGGAGGGGGAGACGAACCACGAATTAAATGAATGATACAGGTTACGCCCCCCCCCCGTCTCGGTATACCTGCCTGGTACGAGTCCTATAAAAAAGACCCAAGGTTGTATATCAAATGTATAATTTTATAGTTGCGCGTAATTTAGGCAACACGGCGCTTATAGAGTATAATTTCGTTATTTTAGCACAAGGTTGGGCCCCTCCCAATTTGAACTCAAATTAGATAAGTATCGACGAAGAGAAATATTTTTGGCTTTGATACAAGTGATTCAATCTTTGAACAAATTCAAACCTTCATGTATACAACCATTTTTCCTGGTTCCGTTACAAACAAGGAAAACTATTCATATTCATTTTATTTATCTGGAAATTTAAAATGCTCTTTCTGTTTCATTCTTTGTAAATTTGTTGATTTTAGGCGTCAGAATCTTTCTACGTGTATGCTGTTGCAATTATTTAGATGGTAAGAACAGGTCAAAGGGGTTCGGGGTACCCCCGAACAAACCGTATGTTGTTTTTCATGGGGTAATAACACCCATCATTTTTTACCATGTTTTAATATGGATAGACTTGTCTTAAACATAAAATGGAAGTTATTTGACTGAAAATCATTAGTTAATTTAAATAATTCAGACATACTCCCCGCTTCAAAGCCCCCGTCCCCCCTAAAGAAACATTGTCGCTGGATTCCATGTATGACAGTCGTTGGTTTTCATCGGCGAAAGGTTTTGATTTTTTAGGGAGTTCATATTGAATCTAACCTCCATCCCAATATTCTAGAAATGAATACTTTCAAATTCTGTAGAATATTTGTAAGCTTTTTATGGAGTGGCTCAAGCCCCCCTTCCCGTGATGAACATTTTTGGGATCGGATGAGATCCCCTGAAGTTTGCACTGGTGTTTGTATTAATCAAGGGGTTTGCTTAGCTTCTGTCTAATATGTACAACGATGTGCCGCTTGTACATATAAAATTAACTTGTGCTCAAATTCCTCGCTTTAATATTCAAATTTCTTTATAGTGAAAGCATCACCTATAGACAGTGAGAACTAAGAATCTACGTTTTTCTTCATTTTACTTGGTATAATCTGTAAGTGTCTGTAACTAATTTGTCGTCTCCTTATACAACGGGTAGCTGAAGCATACACGCAAGTAAGTATTTGTTATAATAGGGGATTTCGTGTCAATAATTTATTTAAAATGAGCCAAGTTTTAGATATTCGACTAATTACGCGTTTTCTCCGTGTAGGGGAAACACCCACCCCGTGTAGTGGTGGGTGGGTTTCTCTTCTTTAAATGAGTATTTTCAAGGTTGTGCTTTTGGTAATGCCCCGTGACATTTTACTAGAAGCGAGTTTAAGGTTTACTTCTTTGGTTTTGTCAAAGAATGTGTTCCAGTGGCGGTTTTGGCCTCTTGCGCCTGGGACAAAATTTTGATCACTCCCCCCCCCCCTGTCACCCCCAAACATACGTTTTACTACACCTTTGTTATATTCGTGCATAATAATGTATCTTTTTCTCACCTTATTAAGGGAAGACAAAATGAAGTACAAGATAAAAGAAAGAAAACTATAAACAAACAAAACAAAGGAAAAGAAAATAGAAAAATTACCAAAAGAGGTGGATGAGACAAGTGTTAGGAAATCGAGCCGGATAGGAAATAGAACTTGCATAAGAATAAAAAGTTTCTCTGTGAGTTACAAATGCTTACCAATTATATAGGTAGATTTTATATTTTAATATTATATCTTTCCCTTTGTAGCGATCTGCCATTCCCAGGATTAGAGTCATTGGGACCCTTAGGCACGTTGTCATCTGCCCTTGCATCATCACTTTCGGCTGCATTATCATCATCATTATCATCAGGCCTTGGAAGCTCCCTTGGCGGCCTTGGATCCAGTCTCAGTAAGGTTTTTTTTTATATATATAAATATATGGGTTGGTCATCTGATAAAATGAGAACAGTCGATATACTTGGAGTGAAGAATTGAAAACATAATGGGAAAAAGTTAAATTTTGAGTATATGTGCGCGCATGTCTGACATTGGGGGGGGAGGGGAATGTTAAACCCCCGGACGAGATGGCATCCCTCTAATATGTGAGTTTGTATGCTTTTGAGGACTGAACATCCACATTTTTAAGGAGTAAAGTTATATTTTCCCATTTAAAAAATAAAGCTATGAAGGGGTACTTTCGAATCAAAGATTTTTTCTTTGGCACCAAAAAACAGCAAAGTAATATTGATATCAAAAGGTCTTTTTTTGCAATTTATATGGGTGGAAAAAAGAAATAACACATTAAAAAAGTCAATAAATAATAAAAGAAATATACCGTGTAATGCATCTAGACTTCACCCATCCGATTAGTTTGTTAAACAGATATTACGCAGAAATTTGCTTCAAAGGAAGGCACAACGGTACTTATCTGTTAGCCAGTACACACTCGAGAATTTGGATCTACAGGTACGGGGTTGAAACAACTGAGACACTTGCGAGATAGATGGATATATATATATATATATATATATATATATATATATATATATATATATATATATATATATATATATATATATATATATATATATATATATATATATAATTTGGGCTGTATATTTGCAAATTAGGTGGGAAGTTGGGGGTTAGGTATAGCGGGGCTGCATGCAAAATGTAACCTAACCTAACCAAAATACCAACTAAATATTTATTCGAAGCTAATTGTCTCGGAATTCAGACAGTAATAAACCGGTTATTGTCTGACTTTATTGATCCAAATTCTCGAGTGTGAACTAACAGATAAGTACCGGCACAACTTAAAAAAAAAACAACAAAAAAACACGTCAACCATTTGGAAATATAGTATATTATATGCTCGTAAAATCTTGAAATTTGGAGTAAGGAGAGGGAGATGAAACAGACCCCCCCCCCCCTTCTTAGATGCCTGCCACAAGGCATTTTATTTTTACATATTTTATTGCACTATTATGGTATCGATATCAGGGTGCTTTTTCAGAGACCAAATTATCAATGTAGCATCATTTCTATTACATAATCACCAAATAGATGGTTTCGAAGACGTTGTTATTCGTTAATTGCAGCTCCGTCCATACGACATGGGTTTCAACACGGGTTGACTCTTAATCTTGGTCCCATCAATACCAACAACTATGTTCAACTCCTGATTACAAGAATTATATCGACAAGATACCTGGCAGCCCCCTGACCAAGACAAAACCCACCGGAGACTGCCCAGGATTGCATTTTAGATCTAGGTTTGGGAAGGGCTGAATATATATGCTGTAGGCTCCAAGTTACTTGTATGATATACGCCCTAACGCTCAAGTTTCTTATTCATTGGCGCATTATAGAACAGTTTTTTTTTCCTCGTTAGTTTCTTTCAGCTTAGCGTCAGACAAGACAAAAAGAAGTGACAAAATAGATGGAAAATATATAATTTAGGCTATATATTTGCACATTAGGGGGGGGGGGGTAAAGTATTTGGACATCGTGAAGTTAGATCACTGGTGGATCTAGGGGGCGCCCCCTCCCCCTTTAACGTAGTCTAATGTAGTGTAATTTACTTAATTAACGCAATTTTGCGTTAATTAAACTTGCTCCTAACGCAAGTTTATTTGATCAACCTATTTTGCCCCCCCCCCTCCTAAAAAAAGTCGTGGATCCGCCCTTGAGTTAGAAAACAACTCTTACTACATAATATGCAGAATAATTGTACCTAACATATTAGGCATGCAGATCCGCTATACTTTACACCCACCCCCCTAATGTGCAAATATATAGCCCAAATTTGTTTCTAAAGTATTATTTTTTATCTTACTTTGGTATATTGAGCGTCGGAGAAACGTATTAGAAGAACGTTAAGTGGGGGGTATATCTTACAAGTACCGGTTCCAATTGTCCCATTTCCAAGGGTGCTCCCTTGCTTTTTTTTGAAAATAAGGGGATAAAACTCAGAAAATAAGAGGAAATAAGAAAGCAACTAAGAAATGTTAGATAATAGAGGGAACATACAGTATTTCGCCTGTATAAGAAATAAGGTGTCCATAGTGCAAGGAAATGAACAAGAAAGAAGATAAGATATAACTAACATCTAAACAATACTAAACAATGTGTGGAATTAAGATAGAAAAACAATCTAGTTTATAAAAAAGGGTGCTTCCGTATTAAAGGGTACACACTCGAGAATTTGGATCGCAAAGATGAGACAATAACCAGTTTTCATGGTCTTTATACCCAACAATTAGCTTCGGCTCGGTGGAAAACTACATTGCAATTATATTTTAATTAGAAATTTGGTTTGTATTTTGGTTAGGTTAGGTATTTAATATAATGCATTCCTCACCATTATTCTTTGTTGTAGTTTTCATAATTTTGTTTCTAAAGTATTGTATTTTGATCATATTTTGTTTTATTTCATTAGCGTTCACCAAACTTCATTCTCGAGTGTATACCATATAATACGTTATACCATATAATATACTATAGTGTATTATATAATAATATATAGTGTATACCATATAATACGGTATACCATATAATACGGTATACCATATAATATACTATAGTGTACCATATAATAATATATAGTGTATACTATATAATATATGTATACCATATAATACGGAAATACCCAAAAAAAAAAGAAATACAGAAAGCTTTAAAAACAAAACAAATACAGTCTTACTAAAGATAAAACCAAAGTATATAATTGGTTTACCCTGGCCACCAAGGACATAAACTTCAGTTCGTTCTGTTTTTGCTTTTATCTTCTTGAGATTTAACTCTTTTTATTTGTGGCGAGGACGCTTTGTTCTTTAAATATGTTAAATATTCGTGATGTATTTTCATATTATATATGCTTCTTGTGCTTGAAGTCCAATTGTTAGTTTTATTTTCTTCGAGTTTTGTCATGGTTAGTCAGTTCGGCTTTATAACATCAAAAAGGTGGAGTGTTGCCTTTTTCGGGAGTTAACGTTTACGTTTGGATTCGGGCCCATTCATATTATTCCGCTATGGTGGCGCTATTTGCAACTTTGATCATGTTCTATAGGTTTCACCCGGCGCAAAATGAAGCAAATTAAAAAAAAAATAATGCGGTCATTTATAAAGTTAAATCTCAGCTATCGAATAATACCAAAAATTTTACCTTTCGTTGAAACTTGAAGACGGTACGCGATCTATTTAAAATCGGCCAAAAACATGGATGGTAAGCATAAACCTTAAGTCACAACCTTCATAAGGAGCGTACGGCTGATCCCCCCGCCCTGCTCGAAATACATTCCAGTGTAAGTGACTTAAGTGCTTGGATGTCAATTGGAGAAGAGGGTAGATATTGAAAAATGTCTTTTGATGAAAAAAGCAAAATTTTCCCTCAGCCTTTAAAAAATAGCTTTTTGTATCTCTAATAAAAATATTAGATAGAAAGCCTTTCCGACTCCTACATTTTCGTGAATTTGCGAACCTGCTTGAAGGCACTAAGGTCAACTCTTGTCTTTTTTCCTCACCTTTGCTCCTTTCAGCTAACGAGACGAAAATTTCAAAAAGAGATCATAGTTCTCTGGTCGTCTCATAATTTCCTAATTAGCAAAAGTTCAGAAAAATATAATTACTCAGCTAGCATCCTTTTTCTAAGTACTAATTATTTAATTGGTCTAAAATTCTTTAGATTGTATAATTTATGCGGCCTTAGGTTGGAAGTTAAAATGCGATTAATTTGGTAATCCTATAGTATCCATTTAAGATTCGAAACCGTAAAACCACAAGATGGACAATAAGGTTAGGCAATTCTTTTATTTAAAACTTGACGAAGTTTTTCGGGTACTTTTGTTCGTTAAATATGACTGGGTTGGACACGCCTTCTTCGTCTGGACCTTGATGTAATCAAAAAAAAAGGTCCTTCATTTATCTCTTCTTTATTTTTAATATTTGAGTTCAACTTTACGGTGGATATACGGAAGGACGGTTATTTATTATAGAAGAAGTTTTTTTAGTATTGTCACGGAAACGTGTGTTTTTCTTTGATAATATTCCATTTGAAGTACTATGATGCATTGACTTACAAAATATGCCAGTTAATGCACTTGATTAGTATATGATATAATTGTACCAATCACGAAAATGTAAGGGGGCGAGAATTCTGTCTTTTGGTGAAGATACAAAAAAGTAATTTGTTAGGCCTAGGAGAATTTTTTTCATGAAAATAAAAAAGGCAATTTTCAAAATCCAGGGGGGGGGGGGTCGGTGACCCTGATATGACTGTTGTTATTAGTTAATGAACCAGACTTCAGGTAGCTAAGCCAATTTTTCGGTTTGATCAGGAACAATCAGAAAAAAATAGTTTTTACATGGCTAGCTATTTCAATTTATTTTAATGAATGTTGTTCATATACTAAATAGAAACATATACACAGAGGGGATATACGGAAGATTTGACCTTGAGAACTTTAAGAAGAACCCCCCCCCCCCCCCCGCCTCCTCCATGAAACTCGGTAAACCAAGTACTTTAAATAACATGGAATAAAATCCTGGTGTGAAATAGACTTAATGGAGTATCACCCTTTTTGCAAAACTACCTCCCCCCAGTTTTTACTGTCTATGACTATAGATGGGGAAGGCACAGGAGATCTTTGAAGTGATACTACCTCTAGATTTGGATCATAGAGGTAAATCTCTAAGATTGGTCCAAAAGGGATTGGTCCAAAATATGAGACTATGGAGCAAACAGCAAACGTTGTGTAACCCCTTTGCTATAAGAAGGATTTAAGGGAATGGGCTCTCCTTAGGGGAGCCTTACACAATATTAAAAATTGTGTATTTAATTCGGTGTATTTTGTGTATTATTCATTAGCAAGAAGTAATATCTAATGACATGGTGGCCGAATACCTTTCATCTAATTGGAGTCACTATTAACCTTGCCACTAAAGTTTTCTTCAGAAAAACCTTTTCGCTTAGAAATATCATGTCTAGTTTTTCGGCCCTTTTTCGTCTTCTCAAGAGTCTGAATTGATTATCTTTCTGGGATCTTTTACTTATCAATTACAACAAAAATCATCTGCAACATAATCTCTTCTATAAGGCTCCATGGCCAGGAAGGGAAAAAAGAAAAAAGTAAGCAAAATCCAGATTACAGTCACCCATGTTAACAAGGGTCGTATCCAGGATTTTTTCGGTGGGGGGGGGGTATACAAAAGGCACATCAAAATTTATATATATTCATTTTTGTTACGTTTTAGCGAGCCGGACAAACATTTCGGGGCACGGCCTTGGACCTTGATCTTAACAATCCCCGTAATCACAAACTTCATTTGTTTAACTTGCAGCTCAGGATTTTAATAGAAATCAATTTTTCTATGCTTGGAAGTATCATTAAAATGCCTAAAACTAATAGTACCTTTTATTTTGACAAAAATAGTAAACAGTTGACAATCCTGCCCATTGCTTTGTACAATGACGTATTGGATGTAGCCAAACTCCATGTTTCGACAAATTGTCTGATCTGCATCCCGTATTACCGAATTTTCTTCAGTCCCTTTGTTTGGGAAAAATAATTTTAAAAGCTTCATTTGTTTGGTTGCATGATCCTGGCTGTGTTCCAAAAGTCGTCCCTGATAATAATTTCAAAGTATCCTATCAAAATGTAACACTAATAACTGCAAACCTCGCAATAATTTGGATCGATTCCCCATCTAGGGTCACCGGCATCTCTCCCCTAACTTCCGTTTGACATAAGTTCCGTTTTATAATTTCGAGTATCCCCCTCTTTCACCATCGTAACCGTTGTTAGATCCCTGTTTATTATTTTCCATTACAAAGTCTGAGGGACAGAATGTCTTTTGATATCCCCTGGTGCGGTTGGAGAGCTATTTGTTTGTAAATACGGGGATTAGTTGGGTTTTTATTCGTGCAATGACCGCTTTTTCTAGTCAAAGATTGCGTTTCTAAATGTTTATGGAACTCCATAGCCGATCCATTTATGATTGACAATTTCGCCTTTGTTGTCCATCATGGGCATCTGACTTGGTAACAGTTTTCTGGTCTTGGGAA
Source organism: Artemia sinica (assembly GCA_027921565.1). NCBI lineage: Eukaryota > Metazoa > Arthropoda > Branchiopoda > Anostraca > Artemiidae > Artemia > Artemia sinica. The sequence goes on along the minus strand of CM051273.1, from coordinate 38,879,864 downwards.
ATAGTTTTCGCGTGCTTTTTTGTGTTGAATATTTGATGTATTTGCTTAATATTGTACATTTATAAAAGGCTGTCATTTATAAAAGACTGCTCCGTGGTGTTTTGCAAAAAGGGCGTATGTCGACTTTCATCCGAGAATGAGTTAAGCATATGCTTCGAAAGAGCTCGAAGAAATCTAACGATTGGTCTATTCAAAATTGGTTTATCTTCAATTCTCACCGAGTTACAAATTGTTCCAAAAGGGCGTAAGTCCCTTATATTCTAAGTAAGGAACAATTCAGCAATTTGGACATTTTCGGCGATTTCCGATCGAAAAATTAACAAGCAATCAGTCTTTGAAGTTTCAAGTTTCTTAAATTCTGATTTATGAGAAAGATTTTTTTATTGTGCGTTTTCATTTTGCAAAACATGTGCAAAACGTTTTGCAAACATTTTGCAAAACGTGTTATGGTGCAATCCGTGTATATATACCGGTCTGTCAGGGATTAAGGATGATGATCCCCCCATCTTCCTTTCCAGTAAAAATTGAAGAAAATTGTCAAGAGAGACATAGCTGTTTCTTCTAGAAGACTGTGTTTCAAGCCTAAACGCTGAATAACAAATTATTTTTTGATATTCCCGGGTGCGTTTGGAGAGCTATTTGTTTGTAAATGTGGAGATTACGGCGTTTTTCTTAGTGCGATGACCGTTTTTTGTGCACTCCATACTAACGTACCGGTTTACCAGGGTCTAAGGGTGATTAACCCGCCCCCCTCCCTCACCTTCCTCTTCAGTAAAAATTAAAAAAATAAGAGACCCAAGAGATACATTTGTTGTCTCCAGAAGAATGTGTTTCAAGCCTAAACGCAAGATCAGCTGATTCGCATCTGAATATTTTATTTAAGGTGGTGGGGGCGCAACTAAAAAAGTTTTAAAGGTCTTTTTCGCTATCAAATAACTGATATCTATGTAAATTTCTCATTTTGTTGGTGAAATTTTAGCCCGGAATCTCTTCCCCTGAATAAGGCGTTGAAGATCATCATTGTTGGACACATGATTAAATTATGTTAGAAAAATTTAAAGTCGAAATCTACTTCAATTTCAGTATTATTATTAATTACAATTTTTTTTTAGAAATACCGTATCTATGTAGTGATTTTGAGCTCCCCCCTCTTTTGAAATAGTTCATTTACCTTGCCCATTGAGTATGCCTATGCAGCCTTGGTTTTCTACCGAAATTTAGATAAACAATTCTGTTCTGCATGAACTGTTCGTCATAGTCACGGAATAACACGAACTTCATCGAAAAGATTTGCCAATTGCTCGGCGAACCTGAAATCAATTTAACTTTTTTTTTTTTTTTTTTTTTTTTTTTTTTTTTTTTTTTTTTTTTTTTTTTCTTCAGCATTATACGCCTTTTTGTTCGTTTTTTTTTTCGCTAAATAATTGCCAAGCTGAGAACATGCAGGGTTTTTGTGTAAACAGAACAATAATCTGGAAATGATCTAGAAATCTGGAAGTGCATTTGCCTTAGAATAGACACGTACACTGTATTTTTTTGAGGGCAAATAAGATTAAAAATAGATAAATTAAATGGGAGATAATATACTGAAAAGTTGTTGAAAATATTGATTTTCAGGGGGCAGGGGCTCAAATGCCACTGCGCATGTGTGCATACCTGTTCCAGTACTTTCACTTGATAATCAAAACGACCATCATCGTTCTTTGTTTGAATAAAATGAGCTCTTAAACACCTCTATGATGTTTCAGTGCCCCATTAGTGCCGGCTAAAACAAAACAAAAACCAAAGCAAGAGATCAAGAAAAGGAGACACATCACTGCATCCCATGCGAAAAATTGATTTCCTTGTTATTCAAGATGGAGGAGGGGGGATTCTAATTCTCTTACAAGGGTTTAAGGCTATGGAGTGCAGTTTTCATTTCGATTCGAAACACTTTTTCTTGATTTTTTAGCTATTTTTCGAAATTCCCATAGATTTGTTTTTGCAATAAACTTTTACTAGTGAGGTTAATCAAAATCGTAGTTACCATTCCTAAACCAGTTTTTAATGGCGATTCTTCCTCACTTAACAGTTTTTTAAACGCGTTCTAAGTTTTCGGTAACTATGGGCTTGGATTCGGTATTTACTTGGTTTCAACCAAGTCATCATGTCATCATCCTTAATTGCGGTTGCCACGGTTAATGACTCGTATGTGAACAAATGTCGACTTTTCAGAAAAAGAAAAAACGGACTATTCTGTTGGTCTTTAATGTTATACAACCTATAGAAAAGTTAGAGATTTTTTTCCTTGAATAAAACAAAAGACTGAAGAAAAGAATATGCAGTTTTAAAGGAATTAAAGTTATGGGCCGATTTAATTAAATCTGTATAATTTAGTTTAATATTTCATAGGATATAATCAATCTAAGAGTTAATCAAAATACGGAGCTTTTCTTTTATTGATATTTTTTTAGCATGCTTTTGAATCTGTACCATTCGATGCAGCCTGTGAAAGTGACTCTGAAAAACCCCTTAAGTTAATTTTCGCCAGAAATTGTGCACGTGACAACCGTGCTTTACTAGTGGGTAAAATAACTTCTAAACATACACCAAATACGACATGTCTAAAATATTTAGATTCCATAATTCCAAGAGCTTATGGTGCTACGCAAGGATAGAACTATCCTACCTACTGATTGGCTCTGATTTTCCTATGTCCTAAAATGGTGGAAATAGATTAGGGTCTGTCTGGTGTGAACTTTTGTGTTGATACTGGTTTTGCAACCATAATTAGCTCTTGATGCTATTGATCTCTCCAACTGTTACTTTTCTTTTTTCCCTCTATTGTACTGAGGCTTTTAAAAAACAAAACAAGAAAAACAAATAGCTGTCTTAAACAAAGGCGGTTCTAGAGCAAAATCATGGGGCGGGGGGAGGGCAATCTGACAATGGTGACAATAATTGACAGGATCGACAAGTTTATTTTTAAAAAACGTAGAATAAAGAGAAAAAACAATGAGAGTGCCCGAAAAATCTTGGGAGTGGTCCCCCCCTGGCCCCCTGGATCCGCTCCTAGTCTTGAATAACAGCGGCTTTGGGCACAGGATGCTTTCAATAGGAGTAAATTGTGAGATGAAAGACCTAGTATTTACCCTCCCCCCTCCTCGCAAAGAATCCGCGTTAGAGAAATATTTTGTGCATAGTAACATGTCTGCCGGATTTTGCATTTATTGCGACGAGATTTTTTTTTCCTGGAAATCCTAGTCAGGTCATAAATTTATATCCCTTTGTTTTCTTAAACGTCTTTATTTCAGTACTTTTTTATTACACAATCAAAACAAAGCTTTAAGAAAAACATTTTGTCCAATTTGTCTTTTCTTTGGGATTCTGTGTGATTGATAAACTCCTTTATCCAATTGTGCAGTTACACTGGTCTGCCTCGTTGGGGGATACCATAGGATTTCTCCTTATCGAAGAAACGAAAAAGGCATATTTTTAGGCCATATTTTTTCAATCTTTAGAAGGAGACTATCATTTGGCCTAGTCTTTAGAGGATTACTCAGGTCGTTTCTAATTTGTAATTACGGTCGTTAACATGTGCCATGCGTAAATATATCTGCTTATAGGGAAGGAACTCTCTGGAGATATTCTGAGCAGGGAATTTTTTTTCTTGTGAAATTTATATAAAAAATAAGTTTGCTGTACATTTGGTCTCGTCAATTTACGTTTTTAAAAATGTACACCACGGCAAAATCCTTGCAATACCCCCCCCCTATCCCCCAAACACTCACACAGTTATGTCTGCGCCCTCTGCTTTCAAAAATTTTCTGCAAACGTATGTTAAGTTCGTTTAAATCTATATTTTGTCGAAAAGTATCTTACCCCCTCATATTGAGCTTAGGGAGGGGACCCTACCCCCCAGATTAATCTTAAGGATTCCCTTCCGAAAAACTGAAACACATTATTCTGAAAACACTTGTTCCATTTTATTAAAAATCTCATCATGCTGTATTACATTAAGGATAGGGAAGAGGAACTTGCCCAAAAATTGGTCCGAGCCACCTTTTGGAAAAACTCTGACCTTCAATGCGCATTTTCTTTTCTTTTTTTTTCACTCCCTCCCTTTTCTCTTCCTTGTTAGTAATCATCTAAATACCATCCGCGAGGGTCCAAATTGTATAGCTCTTTGTTTCTCATACAAAAAAAAAATAATAATAATTAAAAAATGTACTGTATACATATTTTAGTTGCAAAAGATGTCTTCAGTGAATTCCATCAATGGAAAAGTAGTCAACGAGGAATCCATGCTCTTTTGGCAGAGCGCCATAACATTTATTTGTATGTTTTCTGGTCCCAAATGTAGCTGATTTTGGCAAAGATTTCTTGCTCTGGCATTTTCTAATTCTAGAAACTTTGGAAATCCGACAAAGCTTTGCTTTGGTCTCTAATAATTATCAAAGCAGGAGAGAGTGAACCTGTCTTTTGAAAAGTAATGGGAAGGTTCCCAAATTCAGGGAGTTGGACCCCCATGATGAAATGAAATGAGTTAGAACTCAGTCGTACTCATTGATGTGTGAAGACGATGCGTTTCGAGTTGTCTAAATAATCGTTTCTGAAAAGGGAAGTTTCAGATAAGATGATTGTCCCAGTCAGGTCTTTATCGTATTTAGAAAATAGGGCTACAATGAATTCACAAGTTGCTTAAAATTATTGTCACTTACAAATGGGAGCATTGGAAATTTAGACATCCTCATGGGCGTCGTGACGTCACCTTAGAAGGGAAGGAGTCTTTTAATGTGTTTTTGAGTTGACGCACAGGGGCTGCCCCCACTAAATTCTGAAGTTTCCTGAATCTATTGGCACTTTACAAAAATGTTTCTTATCCAACCTCACGAAGAGAATTCCCTGGGCCCGAATTGAGGCATTGCAAATTGTGAGTTTTCTGTTTACCGATCGTATACAGTATGTTTGATTCTGAAGTTAGTATGAGGAGTGGGTTACCAATTATAGAAAATATTTTTCTACGTTGTTGAATACAAAAATGAAATTTCTGAAATTCGAGGGGGGGGGGGCTAAATCCAGATTGCCACCAGGGTGTTTTCTGGTCTATTAAGAAAACTGGTCTTCGGGTTATCGTTTTTTTAGTTATCAGATATTATTTTATTGACGTCTACTTATATTTGAACTTTGTGATTTTTGGTACATTCATTTGATTCATTTTCGTATGGTTCTTACTTCTTCTTTTTTTTATCATTCATGTTTTTACTATCACATTCATATTGAGTATATACGTTTCATATATTCATATACGGGGGAATTTAGGAAATACCTCAGGATTGGCTCTAATGTTCCCAGGGAAAATTCGTGGAAAAGAGAGATTCTGTTGTCTGTGCTTGCCTTACTATGTGGGCTGAAAGGCTGTTACCTGCGTTTCTAATTTGTGAGTTTTTGTGCTTAATGCCAATGAGAGAAAATGCACAATTAGTACCAATGTAAAATTAGATATTTGAGGTTTTTTGTATGTAAGTGCTAAAAAAATTTAAAAGGTTTTCATGGCCAGAATTTTTTATGCTATTAATTTGAATGCGAAGTTTATTTAAATGATTGAATGACCTTCTCAAGGCCTTGTCTGCATAAATTTCTGACCTAGAAAAGTTATCAAAATGTTTTAAGCTTTGTAAAAAAAAAAAAAAAAAAAAAAAAAAAAAAAAAAAAAAAAAAAAAAAAAAAAAAAAAAATTGTATTTGTACCCCCTTTTCTTTTCTTTTCGTCATCAGGAAGAAGTAGTTTTACAATTATATTTAAAAATTGGTTCCATTTTTTAGTCCTTCTCAATCTCTTTGTGAGATATTGTACAATTTCATGTCCTTTTTAATGTACTGATTTCCTTTTCTTATTGCCGCTTCTGATTTCCTTTTGTCCACAGTCAGAGACAACAGTATTCTCTCCTTTAACGTTTAAATCCTTAATTATTGGTTTAATTTTATATCATATTAGCAAATATGAAAATAACGATAATAGTTATTAAAATCGTAAAATAAATAAGATGACTAACCTATTCTTATTTACCCAAAAAATCATAATAAAAAAATTGAACTGACTCAAAGGAAATTCCTCACTGTTTCCAGTTTTATCAATGAATAATTGTGTTTGCAACTGTATTTTTCTTTCCTTTTCTTTAATGAGGGGAACCTTTCTTCGTTTTGGAATATACAGTTTTATGTTATTCTCAGTTGGAGAAATATACTGAGCACCGAGAATCTTGGAGCAGTTTCGAAGACACATTGAAAAATATTTGTGATGCTCACAGGGGGAAATTTCTTACGAAAATTCAAAAGAACCCACATTTCTACAAAATCAGGGCCTCAAGACCATTAAAGAACTCCATTCCCTCCATTAAAGAACTCTTAGGTTTATATTTGAATATAAACCTCAGGTAATTCCTCACAAATAAGTAGCTTTTTTTTGTCTTTTCCTTTATAATTCATAAGTCATGATGGTACTGCGTCTCGTTTCCCTTTGTCTACAATCAGGGACAGGCTCCCCTCTGACGTGGAAATTTTAAAGGCTGGTTCAAAATATATAACATTTTTGTCCTTCCGAATCATATTCAATAACTTACACAATTTCATGTCATTTTTACTTTACCTGAGGGAAATCCTATCCTGTCTTTTCCCTTGTCCGCTCCCCTTTAACATTGCTATTTCAAAAATTGGTTCCAAATGTATCCTATTTTAGTCCTTCAAAAGATTGAAGCGAAATATATTGATTTCCATCTGTAATTGTCCAGAGAGAAGGGGAATTCCTACTTATTTCAATAAAGCGTAATTCAGGTTTATTTGAATGGAATCGATGTGATTCTATAGCCATCTTGACTTTCAAGTCTCATCTATTCTTGTTTGAAAGTTCAAGGCGACAGAAAGTGGGGCTTATTTTTGTCTTCCGATTTATTCAGTGACGAAAAACTTTTTTTTTTTTTTTTTTTTTTTTTTTTTTTTTTTTTTTTTTTTATTATTATTATTATAAGTTTAATCCGCTGCTCTTGACAAGATGAGAAAAAACTCAGGCAGAAGAAGAAACAAGGATATTCCCAGCCAGTGAAGAAGTAAAAATGAATTTTTATATTGTTTTTATTCAGTTACCCTTTCACCGTTACATGGAAAGGGTCTATTTTCATTCTAATGTTATTTTCTACGGTTTGTTTTTATTTATTTTAGGGGTTGTTTTTATTTTATTGTCTGATGACGGCTGAGCGGAGGTCTCGGCCGAAATATTTGCATTGCATTTTTACTCTTTCACTGGTTGAAAATACCCTCGTTTTTTCTTCAGCTTGGATTTTTTCTCGTCTTGCTTAGCCAGTGTGGTCTTAGAAATTATTTACCGCTGCTTTTGTCATTTCTCTTTTGTGTGTGTAACTTTCCAGTTTGTTTTCTCTATCAACAAAAGCCTATCTCAGTCGTTTGGTTTAGTTTGCACCCAGCATCTTCGTTGAAATAAATAAAATGCCACCTACCCTCGATACGTGTGCGTTGCAGATTCTAGAACTGGGGAGAGTTCCCCATCAGCTGAAGGATTTGTTTTTTGTTGTTGTTTTTGTTTTTTTTGGGGGTGGGGGGAGGGTAGCCGGGTCAGCTGTCTTGGGCGCCGCGGCTGGAGGATTCCGCTCTTCGATCAAATTATTTACTTTGATTTGGCTTGTTTGCTTATATTTGAGTCGGGGGGAGGGGGGCACTGTAATATGGCTCTGCCCATTACTATCAATGCATATCTTATGAATTTAATACTTTTAATTTCTGTCTCGAAGACTTGATTCCTCTTCTTCCTTTCTATAGTTATGGTTAATTAAATACTGATGGACCATTGTGGGACACAGGCACAACCTGGGGACAGGGCGGGTTTAGGGCGACAGCCCCCCCCCCCTTAATCGGGTAAAAATGTATATTCAAACTTTTGTTTTTTCATTCATATTGAATAATGGCACTTATATAAGACTATTATTTTTATAAGTTATATCACTTATAAATTTACTTTTTTGGGGGGGGGGGAGTGTATTATTTAAAAATGTATTTTGTTCCTCAAGCTTTGCTTCTGGGCTGCATTTTGTGTTGCTATTACCCTCAGGCTTTTTGCAATAAATCTTATAAATAAGTATAAAAATATTATACTTACACATTTTGAACTGAATTAACTATTATCTTGCGAGGGGAAGAGGATCCATCTAGAAGCCTCGCTTTCGGAATAAAATGTAAAATACGATTTTGCGTTTCAGTCCCCCCCCCCTCCGTAAAAAATACTTCGTCTAAATGGTTGGCTGTGTATAATTATCCCTCCTCCGAGGCAATTCCTTGTTAGGTCGGTGTCTCGGAAAAAATAAAAGCCGTTTTTAAATTGAGTCTAGATTTATTAGATCAGTACAAAAATTGTAGGCCCTTTCTCTAAGGGAATATATTTCCTTTGTTGTCTGTAAATAGGTCTAAATAACAAAAAGTGGGCTAGACTAAGGCTTTTCTCATAGATATTTAATCTTCCAAGTTCTTAGAGGGGAAAAAGTTAACTTCATGGAGAAAGGTTGATTTGGGACAAAGAAATGCTCGTTTCCGAAGTTCAATGTGTAAAAATGTTTTTGCCTATTGCCATCTCTGATCATTGAACTTTTTATAGATTTTTCTAAGGTTGGGAAAACCTTATTATCTCTTAGCAGCTTTTTCTTAGTCTCGAATGGAACACTTTTCTAGTTATAAAAAGTGTATCCTAAAAGAAATGATAAGATAGAATAAACATGAAAAAGAAGGCTGGAAAAAATGGATAAAGTGTCTATTAACGAAGAATAAAAGCAAAACAAACTAAAAATTTCTAAGCAAAATAATTTCTTGCTACCAGGGAAAATTCGAATTTTGTAAGATCAAAAATGAAGACTTGGGTGGTTTTATCTGGAAATGAGACAAAAAGATTAAAAAATAATCTCTTTTATTTTGCAAAAATCAATATTGTTTGCTACCTCTAAAATTTGAAATTATTCAAGACTAAAATTTGAAGCTTGGGAGGGTTCATTTGAAAATGTGTCTAAAAAACTGAAAAATAATCTCTTTTATTTTGGGAAAAATCTAAATTCTTTGCTAACGCTAGAAATTGAAAATTTTTAGACTAAAAAGGAAATCTTGGCAGGTTTTGTCTGGAAATGTGACTAAAAAACTAGAAAATAATCTCTTTTATTTTGGGAAAAATCAAAATTCTTTGCTGCCGCTAAAAATTGAAAATTTTTATACTATGGGAGGTTTTATCTGGAAATAAGACTAAAAAAGAGTATCTCCTGTTTTGTAAAATATCCAAATTGTCTGATACCAGTATAAATTGAAAGTTTGTAAGACTACAAATGAAAGCTTGGGAAAAATCAAAATTATTTGCTACAAGTAAAAATTCAATTTGTTTTAGATTTGAAAATGAAAGCTTGGGAGATTTTATGTGAAAATATGAATTAAAGACTAAAAAATAATCTCTTTTATTTTGGAAAAAATCAAAATTGTTTGCTACCAGTAAAATTTGAAATTATTCAAGACTAAAAATTGAAGTTTGGGAGGTTTTATCTGAAAATGTGACTAAAAAATAATTTCTCCTGTTTTGGAAAAAAATCCAAATTGTTTGCTACCAGTATAAATTGAAAGTTTGTAAGACTACAAATGAAAGCTTGGGAGGTTTTATCTGAAAATCTGACTAAAAGACTATAAAACAATCTCCAATTTTGGTAAAAATCGAAATTGCTTGCTCCCAGTAAAAAATTGAAATTTGTTAAGACTAAAGATGAAACTTGGGCCGATCACGATAATCTTACATTAATGACATCACCGCCCAAAGCTTTCATTTTTATTCTTAAAATATTTTGATTTTTCCTAGTTCAACATAAAAGTTGACATAAAAGAGATCTAAAAATTCATGGCCATAAAAGTTGTCTTTGAAAGAGGAATGCGTTTTTTCGAAAGCGAAACCTGGTACCTGCGTAGACCTATTGTTTAAGATATTTAATGAATTTTAAAATACAGCCACCTGTAGCCAATACAGCCTTCCCCGGTCCTCATCCACTCCTCATCCCACCCAATTCGAGAAAGACCTACTTCTCGTTTGGCTCCAGATAGATGGCCAAAAAGCATAATAATTGGCAATCTGCCATGTACCATCTGTAAAATGTGGCCTTTGTGGAATTTCATGTAATTCTTAATATACTGAAGAACCAATTTTATTATACTCGGTATAATTCCCTTTGTCCACTGTCGGGGGCAGTTAAATCCTCTTTAGTATTTGAATTTCAAATGACACCTCAAAATGCTTCTAAAAACGTATAAGATAATGACGTTAAAAATTAAAATAACTTGAATGATAATGAAAACACATAGCCAATCCAGACACACTTTCCAATCAGCACGGTATAACATACATCTAAACAATTTTGTCAAATCGATTATGATAACCATTAACCGAAGAGGTGACTCTTGGCTTACAAATTGTTGTTTGAAGACAAGACAACAAACTTTTCGTTTTGTATGGATGAGGGATTATTTTGAATTTGAATAATTGAGTATCTTTTTCTCTGTTGCAGGTGGCAGCACAGGTACGACAACAAGCCTTGGCTCTGTTTCTGGCCCAGGCTCTACGTCAAGTGGTACATCTAGTCCTGGTTTGAATACAAGATGTGGACTATGCCAAGAAACATTCACACTACCCAAGGTCCTAACCTGTTTGCACACATTTTGCCAACCTTGTCTAGAGCGTGCACAAGATCACCCAGAAAGAGTTACGTGTCCTATTTGCCGCACAGAATGCCCTGTTGGTAGCCAAGGTATTGCAGGATTGCTGTCTGATTATGGAATATCAAATTTGATTGAAGCTGCTCAGATAGACTCAAGCCAAGCTGTGTGTACAGCATGCAAAGGCAAAGACTCGATTGCTGTTGCCAAGTGCTTTGATTGTGCAAATATTCTTTGTGCCACTTGTGTTATGGCACACCAATACATGCACTGTTTTGAAGGCCATAGAGTGCAAATGATGACTGAATTGGGGCCGAGAAATGATAAATCTGTATTATGTCCTCAGCACAAAGCTGAACGACTTAAAATGTTTTGTAGAAGCTGCTGTATTCCAGTTTGTAGTGAATGCGTTATTGCCGAGCACAATGCTGGAGGCCAACATGAACTGGAAGCACTTACTGACATTGCACCAAGACTCTCGCATTCATTGGGTCAGATTGTATCTGAGGCAAGACAAAAGGCTGCAGACTTGAGAAGTGTAGCACAATCAGCCGATGGTGCTGCTGGTCGTTTAGTAGCGCAACTCAACAAAGCTCAGAATGATGTAAATGAAGCTTATCAGTTTTACCGATCTTTGCTTGAAGAAAAGAAGAATGAATTGTACAAAGAGTTGGAGATGGTTGGTTCAGCCAGGCAAATGGCCTTAAATGATTTGAGTCTGAAATCTTCCACAAATGCTGACATGTTATTAAGAACCTGCAACTTCGCTGAGCGACTTGTGAAATATACATCCCCAGGCGAAACTTTGATTTTTAAGAAACTGCTCGACCAGAAATTTTTGGATTTTATGAGCTATACCCCGGATACTCAGATTTTAACTGTATGCAATGATATTGAGTTCTGTTCAAACTTCCAGTCAATCCAAGCGGGAGTAAAAAACACGTTCGGTTACATTCGATCAGGGGGTGAGCCACTTATACAAACTGGGCGACAGCCCCCTATTGCCCGCCCGACACTAGCGGCTTTGAATCATATTTCAAATGGAACAGCCCCTTCCCCCTAAGCCATATTGATCGTGCCGTATCAGCATCTCCATTCGAATCCTTAAACCGAAGATTTTCTCCGCCTCAGAATGTATCATATCCAGGTAGTACAATTGGAGATATGGCGTTCTGTGCTGCAAGCGCGTACGAGAAATGGTCTAACGGTGTTGTTGATAGTATCTTTCCTCAGAGCCAGTCGTCGGAGCCATCATTTCAAAATACGGAACCATCAATGTTAGACATGACGTCTAGAATTCTGACCCCAGGAGTATTTCCACCGAAATCTCAGATTAAACGTCAGAAAATGATTTACCATTGCAAGTTTGGTGAATTCGGTGTCATGGAGGGTCAATTTACCGAGCCAAGTGGCGTCGCCGTCAATGCCCAGAACGATATCATTGTTGCCGATACCAACAATCATAGAATTCAAATATTTGACAAAGAAGGACGATTTAAGTTTCAGTTTGGTGAATGTGGCAAGCGAGACGGTCAGTTACTATACCCAAATCGTGTTGCTGTCGTCCGCCCTTCGGGTGATATAATTGTCACAGAGAGATCACCAACTCATCAAATCCAAATATATAATCAATATGGTCAATTTGTTCGAAAATTCGGAGCAAATATTCTTCAACATCCGCGAGGTGTCACTGTTGACAGCAAAGGAAGAATCATTGTTGTTGAGTGCAAAGTGATGCGCGTCATTATTTTTGATCAACAGGGCAACGTTCTACACAAATTCGGCTGCTCGAAGCACCTCGAATTTCCCAATGGTGTTGTCGTCAATGATCGCCAAGAAATATTCATATCTGACAACCGTGCTCACTGCGTCAAAGTATTCAGCTATGAAGGAACATTCCTCCGTCAAATTGGTGGTGAAGGTATTACCAACTACCCCATCGGTGTATGCATCAACTCAAGTGGAGAGATCCTTATTGCTGATAATCATAACAATTTTAACTTGACTGTTTTTACCCAAGACGGCCAACTAGTTTCCGCCTTGGAATCCAAGGTTAAACATGCACAGTGTTTCGATGTGGCACTTATGGATGATGGCTCTGTCGTTTTGGCCAGCAAAGACTACCGTTTGTATGTTTATCGTTATCTGCAAATTCCTCCCATTGGTCTGTAATTCCATTCCATCATAAAGCCATTTTGTTAGTTTTTTAGCAGATTCGTATATTTTACTACTCTCTGATTCTTGTAGTTATAGTTGATATTATTATATTGTTGGTTGCTTTTTTCTTTTTGATATAATAGTGATACAATATTGGTACTCAATTTATATGGGAATTTTCTCTTTTTGATTGTTAAGAAAGGCCTCGCTTTTGTAGTATAAGTCACTTAGTTGCTCTCTACGTAAGCTGTATATCAAGCCTCGTCTTAATTGACATTATTCACCCTGCCGGCAGCAGGGCCGACTTCTACTGGACAGCCAATCATAGACTTTGAAATTTTTGAAAGATGTCCAATCATACTGGCTGTCCAAAAATGATCCACCTACAAAGAATGCTGCTGGCAGGGAGAATAATTTCAATCGAGACAAGATTACATTTTTCTTTTGTGTTGCTGGACTGTTGCCAAATTTATAATGCTTCAGAATTGTCAATTTATAGTTAGGGTGGAAGTATTTCATACCCAGCATAAGTTTGTACAGAGGTCTAACTTATTCAGGCCTTAAATACCCAAATTACTACTGGGACCTTGAACCAATATGTAACCAAGGGAGAACTCCTTAATTTCATGCTCCTTAATTGCCAAATTAAAAGATATTCAAAAAGTATCGAATCCAAACGAGTATTGAGCTGGTAATTTTAGATATAAAAATATTCATGACAAAAATCAGATATATTGTATTGTAATTTGATTTTAATATTTAAAAACATTAAAAATGCTTGCATCTAATTTGGTATAAATGTCTAATTGTTGTTTTAAAATGAAATATAAAATTCAATGTAATTCTAGCCTCCTTAGGAGGGAGGTATTTTAGCCCTCCGACTTCTAATAATTCATCGTTTCCTTGATACTGACAAGTTTCTCTGCATACTTAAATGCGTGAATTGTTCGTTTCTTCCTCATAGAAATTGTGGAAAATTGGGATTTCTAACGTCCTAGTATTTTTTTTTTTTTTTTTTTTTTTTTTTTTTTTTTTTTTTTTTTTTTTTTTTTTTTACGAACAGTAGCTCTTTGATCACAGCCAAAACCCGGAGCTCATTTTTGAGTCTTTTCATTCCACTGTTAAAAGTCGAAGGCCGTACCCAGGATTTTTTTTTTCGTGGGGGGGGGGGGTTTACACAAAAAAAAACTAAAAAAAACACATACAAAATTTGTTTATATCCATTTTTGTTACGTTTTTAAGAGTCAAAAAACATTTCGGAAGGGGTTCAAACCCCTTTAATTCCCACCCTCTAGGTATGGCCTTGTGAAAAGTATTGTGTGGAACATAATGCGTTTTGATCACCACCATCAACGTCCTAGGGCATTAAAATGAGTAAAAAAGCGTTTCTTTTCCAAGCGTTCTTTACACAAATTTACACAAAATTGCCACTTGTTCAAGGAAAATCGATTTGCCAAATTGTCCACAATCATCAGACTAGAGAAAAATAAACATACGAAAATTACCTATTTGTTTGGCTCGTTTGTTTGAAACTATCTAATTTATGTTTCGCTTTCCGAAGTGTCACAAAAATTTTTCCAACTCCTTTGGAAAAATTTCTGATTTAGCTATTTTGACTTTTTATCCTAGAAAGGAAATATAAAAACGGAAAGGAAATGTAAATGTAAAAAGGAAATGTATCTAGAAAGGAAATGTAAATGTAAAAACTAGAAATTGAAGAACAAGTCCAACTTGGAATACAACATCTTAAAAAAAACACTAGAAATCACCGAAGGGAGAAAAAATTCATTAAAAACAGTAGTAAATCGCGGGGGGGGGGATTGATAGTGGTAAGCCTGCCTCTGTATAAATACATAACTTATGCGTTGTTGTCTCACGTAGCGATCAACTAATCGTACAGTATTAAGTTATTTGGAAAGTATGTTACTGTTGTATCTTTCATATTTTGTTGTGAGGTTTTTTGTTATTGTGAAGGCATTTATTTTATTTAATTAACTAGTCAGTCCCTTTAAGGTGGCTACTTCCATCAAGTCACCATGGCATAATTTTGTAATTTTTATGTCTGGCTTATCTTCTATCTCTCTACTGTGCCTTTCTTTTCCTTTTTTTTTTATCTCTTTGGCTACCTAACCCTTAGTCCACATGGATAAAATTCTTAATCCTGAAATAAAATCCTTGATTATTCCTATAAATCCTTAATTAAAATATTATACTTTATATGTAATAAGAACTAGTTAATTCTATCATAATTTTAGTAAAAAATTTTCTGATTCTGTTCGGGATGCATAATTCGGGGGGGGGGGGGCACTGGTTATAATTTGGTCACGACAGATTCATTTCAGTTTACGTTACAACCCTTAAATATGGGAGGGGGGAGGGTTACCCCCGCCTTCGCTTGAGGTGCTGTTACAAAAAAAAAATCGATGTACTAATTAGGAAATCTAATTATTTTTAGCATTCTGATGACTCTGATTCTCATTTTAATGACTCGGTTTCATTTCTTGTTGTCATTGGTGGATCCGAAATCGGGGGGTGGGGTTGAGGGGCTATGGCTGACTAGAATTTCGATTTTGGCAGATTTTTATCAATGAAAGTCACAACTTCATTCAAGCAACAGAACCTGCCACGGCCTGTTGGCGTTAATAATTATTTGTAATTAATTACTAAAGAAGTGATTTCTTAAGTGACTAAATTTTTCTGATTAAGCTTTCATGTATTATGATGAACAGTGTAGATTATAATGCTTTAATTTGTTTCAGTTAATAAAATAGATATTTTCTGCAATTAAATTCCCTAATTGGTGAAAAAAAAAAAGTTTTTTTTTAACTCCTAATTTGTCTGTTAAGACTGTTTTTATCATATTTAATTAGCTGTTGAAGACTAAAAAAATTCTGAATTTTATTTCATTTGTGTGGGCTAAGGGTAAGATTTCTCTCAAATAAACGTGTATGGTAGCAATAGGTCCCAAGCGGGAAACACCCAGCAATATTAAATGTTTTGGTTTGTTTTACTTTAGCTAACCTCTTTGAGTCTCCTTTCCTCCTGATTTGTTTATTGTTTTTTTTTTCGTTGTTTATCTTTGTTTTTCTGCCAGTTTTCCATTGAAGACAACAAAGTTGAAACATTATTATTGATTTGATTAGTTATTATTTAATTATCATTAAAATTTTTATTATAAATATAGGATATAGAATTAGAAATATTTCAGCCGTAGATAAACATTCTATCTATCATTATTTCTTCTTTTTTAAATATTAAAATATGGTTTGAATTCAAATATGTTTGCCTTAATTGCAATTTTCGAAATAAAATTATCCATTGGTAGCGCAGTGGATTGGGTAATGCGTGGCCTGGGGTTCGATATTACCTGCACCCCTTTTTGGTGACTCTTGTGTCATTCTATTTTCTTTACACATTACGATTGCCATAATTCAAAAGGGGATATGTTATACAACCTTTAATTTTTTGTAGGGGGTGAAAAGATCGAAAAATGTGTTTTTTTTATCATTATTATTATTAATGAATAATGTTTTTGATTGGTCGCAGGGCCGAATCCAGGATGTTTGTTTCGGGGAGGGGGGTGGGGAGTTACAGATAAAAAAAACGTATAAAAAAATATTTATATGCGTTTTTGTTACGTTTTTACGGGTCGGAAAAACGTTTCGGTGGGTTTATTTAATATGGTTCGTTTAAAAAATATCATTAAAAAAAAAAAAAAAAAAAAACGCTTTGAATATCAGTTGTTTTGTCAGTTTGATATCCGTTTAAAAATAAAGAGTCAAATTACCCCATTTGAATTCCTGCTTCTGAGATGTTTCTGCATTAAATTAATTTTGGATGAAGTAATTAGATTGCTTTTAGTTAAAACTTTGTCTCTTTACCTTATTTTATCGATGGAAAATTGGCTACTTTTAAAACAGCCCTGGAATAGAACAGGGCCAAATGGTTAAATGTAGGACCAAGAATAGATATTCGGCAACAGATTGTTTTTTCCTTGTGTGAACAAGTGGACCAATTATTAGTTCAGTTGTAAGGCCATTTCACGTCTCTTGTTATTTTTCCTCTAAGCACTGTTGCACATTTTCTCTTTCCTGTTCAAGCTAAGATCTGTTTTTTGGGCTGTGATTGTGGAGCGCTTTCTTGCGCATTAAAAAATCTTAATTATTTTGCTTCAATTAAATTAAATTTGTTTAATTTAATTGATTTAATTTAATTGGACTAAACTTTTTCTTCCGCCCTCATACCTGAAGTGCTCAAACTACAAAAAAAAAAAACACGGCCTTACATTGTATGTACAGAATGCTTAATTCTATCGCTTTATGTCATGTTTTGATGCGCTTATTGTAGATGGCATAGCATGCACTTGTTTTTTATGTTGATTGAAGAAGTGGATTTTTAAGTTAGGAGGGCAGCTATCCTCCATTTTTGTCTTTTATGACCGATCTACGTGAAGTTGCCCAGAGGAGTGTGTGGATCTCAGTTGGATTTTTTACTGTTAGTTGGCTGCGAGGTTCTGATGCAAACAAAGAGCTTAATTTACGGCCCTTTCCCTCTTGTTACAAATGTGGTGGGTGTGGCCTCTTGACCTGCTTTGTTTAATGAAAAGAATTTATTTGGGAACTCCAGTAAATGTTTAGTACTTAATTTCCTATTTTTAATTTTGTTTACCGTTATATCCGATATGTTGCGTTTTATTTTGATTACTAGGTTCAGTTCTTTTTTTTTTCAATTCTAGTTTCATGGGTAATTCATGTTTTGTTTGAAGTTCCTTTATGTTTGGACACAACGGTTTAAACAGTTTTTGAGACGTTAATCGAGAAAGGTTTCAGTAGGAAGGTTGTTTTTTGCTTTTTTAGAAAAAGGGTGGGTTGAATATCCTGTCTAACCCGGTGGTCTAAACTCGAATAAAACTGTTTAAACTTTGCAGGTTTAGACCTTGTTCAAACCTTAGTTCTTTTTTATACTTTTTCTGAATTTTGTTAAGTATCATTTTGAAGATTTGATCGCTGATTTGTTTTTTTTTTTAAGTTTTGAAATTAAATAGATGTAGGGGTAACCCTTTTGCTTCACTTCCTTTTTTATTACACAGTTTTTGTGACAGCATTTTGCATTGTTAAAAAAGTACTTAATTATTGTTTTAGATCTTTTTTTTGTAGACGTTAAATTTGTACAAAAGCGAATTGGCTACTGTTGAATGCAAAAAGCTGTTGTTTATTGCAAGGGTTGTGTTTCACAAAGACAAGCTCCCAAACTGAATGTTAAAAAATAATAATAAAAACTCATTGTAGCCCAAAGCTACTAAATTTGAACTGTAGCGCAAAGGTTTGTCACTCTTGGCGGCCTTGAGGGTCCCCACTGCCTGAGTGCCTTTATGATCGCCACTCCTGCGAATTGCGGAAGGGAAGTTTGAACCGTGGTGTGTAGTTTCAAATGAAGGGACATTTTTGGGGAAAAGAAATTTTTCTTTGCGTTTTGGTCCCCATAGGCAAAGGTCCTAAGGATGTAAGTATCAAGGTGATCGGAAAAATAATTAGGCCCTTTGGGGGGGGGGGTCTATAAGGGTTTCTTTGGCGGAGGAACTTACGATTTTAAGTTTCAAACCATTGAAAACAAAAAGAAAAAAAATGGGTCCTATTTTCGGGGGAACCATATTTTGCTTATATTTCTCCTTCTAAATTAGGGTTTCCTTAGCCCATCCTCCTAGCCACTGTGCTGTTAAAAACTGAATATCATTTTTTTTTTTTTTTTTTTTTTTTAATAGTAATGTACCAGTTAATGGCGCCTAAACAATTATTTAACATTAAATAAACATAGTTTGACTGAAAGTGCACTACAGTTCTAAAACTAAGTGTGATTATAAAATGCATGCACTGGAAGCTTTGAAAAAGTAAGATTCGTATATAAACAGTATCGCCATCTAATGTTTTATCGCCCCAAAGTGATGAGGGGTACATTACTATGTTTTTTTTTTAAAGAAAAGGACACAAGATGATTTTGAGCTTGATGATTCTTAGGGATCGCTTGAAGGGGAGTTTAAGGCTGAGGACAACCTTGTTGAATGTGAGCTTTGTCAATGTGCAGCGTAGCCCTTGATTTGTTTTATATTTGAGGAATAATTTTAAGTTTTTTTTCACGATAATTGGTGGGAAAAAAGTTTAAACCCTTACAGATACGTCATGCATATTAGTTTATTGTTCTGCTATTTCTCCACCTTGGAATACAGAGAAATGCTGCAGTGAACTAGTTTCGTATTTGATTTTTTTTTTTTTTTTAGACATCCTTATATATAAAAAGCATATCATAACTTTTCTATGTTATTACTGAAGTATCTGGGACTGCCCTGATTTTGTTTGTGCAAATTACGAGTATTTTGAGTTTTGTTTGTTTGATGATTCTAAATAAACGTTTCTCATCAGTTTTAATGTACTTTTTTCTTCTTTTTTTTTAGAAAGATAAGCCTATACAGATACCTGAACATGGGGGGGGGGGGGCATTTGATGACCCGCTCTCTCTAACAGCATATGTGCATATATGCCTTGCACATGTTCCCTTCATTTGAAAGCTTTCAGAATCGGAAAATAAGCCTGTAAGGATACCCGTAAACGGGGCAGGGGTATCTGATGACCTGCTCCCTCGCAATATCATGCGTGCATATATGCTTTTACATGTTCACTTCATTTGAAAGCTTTCAAAATAGTAAAATAAGCCTATAGGTATACCGGAAAACGGGGGGGGGGGTCCTCTAAAACCTAAGATTTATGCATCTAGACCTTTTAACGTGTTCACCTCAATTGAAAGCTTTGAAAATAGTATGATAAGTTTATAAGGATCCCTGACTCGCAGGGAGGATATCTGATACGCCTCTCCTCCTGAAACTTAGTCTATGTGCCAAGGCCGTATCCAGGGGGGGGGGGACTTGAACCACCCTCCCCAAAAAATGTCTGTCTGACTCGTAAAAACTTAACAGAAATGGATATAAAGAAATATTTTATAAGTTTTTTTTTAGTTTTTTTGTGTACCCCCCCCCCCAAAAAAAAAAAAAATCCTTGGGTAAAACACTCCCCGAAAAAGAAATCCTTGATACGGCCCTGACAGGGGCGTCGTTTGGGGGTGGCAAGGAGGGGGCAGTTGCTCCCCCCCCCAATAATGTGAAGAAAAATATTATCCATCCCATGCCCTTTGACTATCCAGATATGGACCCCTCTCGCCCCCCCCCCCCCCCCAATAAAAATGCTGGAGATTCGCCCCTGGGCCTTGATATGTGCATCTATGGTTTTAGTAGATTTTCATTTTATTTCAAAGTTTCAATACAGGAAGATAAGCAAACAGAGATTCCTTGACACGAGGGGGAGGTATGTGATGATGAGCCCCTTCCCCTGAAACTCGTGACAGGTGCATCTATAATTTTAACACATGCTCATTGCGTCCCAAGGATTTCAAAATAGGAATATAAGCCTAGAGAGCTACCTGAAGACGGGGAGGGGACTTTTGATACACTTCTCTCTCTAACCATGGTCGTTACTAGCCAAAATGTTTGGGGGGGGGGGGCAAGAGATTTTACCGACTGGCTGGTTATTTTTACCGAGTGTTTTTGTCCAAAAATTAGCATAATATTCCTTTTGAAGACGATGCGTAAAATTACTGCACGAGTCGGTAAAACTGCTGCATTTACCAACCGAGATTCAGATTTCGGTACATATCATGTCACTATTTTAATGCTGTCTATTTAACCAAATGGAAAATTGTGGCACCATCTGTAAAATCACTACAGGAGTCGGTAAAACTGCTGCGTTTACCGGCCAAGTTCGAAATTTCTGTAGATGACATATCAGTATTTTCGTGGTCTTTATTGAAGTGAACAAAGAATTTTACCGACTTCTTTTTTTTCCGAGTGACCAAAATCGTTGGCCCCCCCATGCGTAACGGCCCTGCCTCTGACAGGATACACTCATTGCTGCGTTTACCGACCAAGTTCGATATTTCTGTAGATGACATATCAGTATTTTTGTGGTCTTTATTGAAGTGAACAAAGAATTTTACCGACTTCTTTTTTTTCCGAGTGACGAAACCCGTTGGCCCCCCCATGCGTGACGGCCCTGCCTCTGACAGGATACACTCATTATTGCCCTTATAGATGTTCAGATGTTGTAGATGTTCATCTGAAAGCTTTCAAAATGGGAAAATAAGTCTATAGATACCTGAACATAGGGTGACAACTGATATGCCTCTCCCCCAAGTATGCCTTTAGATATGTACACTTCATCTGAAAGCTTTTGGAATAATAATTTTGCAGCAAAGGCTCAAAATAGACTTAGAAGAAGGTTTTTAAGCTCACCGACAGCTATGGATTAGCGGAATCAAATGTTCAGTTTATACTTTGAACGGTTCTTAGCCGTTTGATCATCAGGGTTCTTTGGATTTGAATTATCTGCCAAAATAAGAACCAGAAATAAAATCACTGAATAATTAGAAAATAAACAGTAATAATAGTGCACAGCCGCGAGCGAGTTTTGACACCTTCTAATAATGTCGAGCAATCAGGCTGCCATAATAAAATCATTTAGGATCAAAATAAAGGGGCTTCTGAAATAATATTTTGGTATATTTTTCTTTTTCTTTCTTTTTTTTCAAATGAATGAAAGTACATTAAGGAATATTGCTATCGAAAAAATTACGGAAACTCTATGGTCTAAATTTATTGATCATAAATGTAGAGCGTTGTTTTGACATACGGGGTTAAATTTAATTTACCAGAAAGTAAATACAGGTTATTTTCATAAGTTGTGTTTTCTACCCTGTTTTTCTTTTTAAAATTGGTTCGATGTCAAAGGTAAGTTCAATTTCAAGCAGGATCAGAAACATCTTTAACACGCTTTTCTGAAGTTGCTACTATTTGCCAAGAAGACAACAGTTCCTCAGAGGACGCCAATTCACAAAAAATCTTCGGGGGAGGGAGGTAAGTTTTTTTGAAGATACAAACATATCTTTTTTTGTGAAGCTACGTTGCAAAATCTAGGGGGAGCATCCGACCTCGCAGTTGGGGTCCCCCTGCCATTTCTGTGAAAAATCCAGATTAAATCATTGGAAGAAACCTCCAATTTCGGTCAGCTTTAAGTGTCTTTCTTCTTTAATTTTTGTATATTGCACTCTACCGAGTTGCACTAGCACACTCGAAATTCGGCTTAACATCAATTTAGATAATGTACTAAATGCCAATCCCTAACAGACTATAATTGGGACGCTGTTCTCTTCACCAGTGAAGAGCAACTTGATGTGACAGCATTAATGATATTCTGCTCAGCTCCTTGATCAGAGCATGACAGCCAACCTCCGTTCATCATTTTTTTTTTTTTTTTTTTGCTAAACTGAAATGGCAACTTCTTTTAAAAAAAGGACCGGAGTTCAGTAGAATCAATTGAGCGGGGCCAGAAGAGAACATGTGCCCCCTAGGTTTAAAAAAAAACCTTTTCTGTGTGTATTTTAATTGACAATGTCTTTTCTTGTATTTTTATCGGAAATATAAAAAAAAACGACAAACTCACCCTTAACCCTAGATAATGCAAAAGACCCCCCCCCCTCCTTCCTCCGTCTGAACTCTCGTAAATTGACACCACTGCCGCTATTATTTTTCCATGTGGCCTTTTGGTAGGAAAAGCAATCAAAGACGTTACTTCATCTGCAGTTTTGCAAATAATAGAACTGTGGAGACAGAGGAGTTCCAGAAAATATGCATTTCTAGATATGCAGAAAGTACCGAATGGAGATAAGCTTTAAGATAGTCCTGGAGATAGTCCTATTTTCTTGTACTACTTTCTGTGACCGGTCTCTTGAAAGCGGCTAATCCCGCTTTCTACGGCTATGACAAAAGAAATGTTGAGGTGTCTAGGACACATTGAGTGGGCCAAACAAAAAGCAGGACGTCCCTGAAAGGGGTGGGAGGATGTAGGGAATATTCTTGGGAAGGTGGAAAGAAGGAGGTTTTTAAATATATATAACGATGGAGGAGTAGTGTGCGTAGCTATATTGCCCTCAGTTGTCTTGGTGCTGGAGTGAGTTGTTAGTAGTAGTAGTAGTAGCTCCAAAGCGAAAATAAATTCAAACCACAAAAGGAAAGCTTAACTAACCTCTTTTGTTTTTTCATCTTTTTCCACTAAATATCAAGAAAATTGGTTTTCTCGTTGGCGGGTTTTAAAAGTGGGTTCAGATAACTTACCCTGCCGTTTTGTTCTTACGTGAAAAACTCGTTCAAAACTAATGCGAAAACACTCAAAATTGCTTCCATGGTTTTTCTAAATGTGATTTTAATGATTAAATTAATAGGACATAAAATTGATAAAATGGTATTAAATCATGAATATTACTATCATTGTTTCATTTTAATTTTGATTTACACGGGTTAAGGAAGCAACTGAATGTTGAGTATTAAGTTATTGGTAGCAGGGTAAAATATGTTGCAGTTATGTTGTTTTTGCTTTTTTTTTAAACTCTTTCTAAGGTAAACGTTTTTTTTGTGGATTTATTCCACCGCGTGATTACATAACGCCCTGGGATTTGGAGAGGATATGGTTGTGCCAAGTTTTTATTAATAACTGATATTAAATAAATAAATGAAAAATCAATTTGGTTGTTTCATTGCTTTCATTAAAACCCAACAGCAAAACCAGAAACACGTGATTGAATGTCACGTGATGAATGGCTCAGTTGAAATATTTCACCGCAGCCATTGAACCGTCATGACGGATGAGTTTGCAGCAAAACACGGATGAGATCTGATAGCAGGACTTAAGCATGTTCGTTTCGTGCGGGAACATAGCTCCATAAGTCTAGGGTTTGACTGGTAAACAAAGGAGCCTAATGCCGCAGCTCCATTTTGTACTTTTTTGGACATATCGAAAATTTAATTGATAAATAGAATTGCAAGAAAATTGTTTTTTCAACACAGCACAGGAAATGGGAGGACCACATGGGTGGTTCTCCCATTTCCGTGTGGTTCTCCATGATCCACATGGTTGGTCCATGTGGCGTTTGCAATTGGGTGGTTCAACGTCAAATGGAAATGCATGTCTCACATTTTACCTGTATCTTACCTCTATATAAAATTTTACATCTTTATCTAATAATATAAATTTTAACAACTCCTTCAGCAGCATCAGTGTATTTTGAAATTCACATATTAAAGACAGCTCAAAGCAGCCCCGTAAAATTTTTATGCTGCATGAAAGAAGGATAGTGTTTCGAAAAGGTATAATAAGATGGCAGGACAATCGTAATTTCGTAGGGAAGTCAACAATAGACTTCACGAATTCTCAAACACCTAAATTTACATTAATATTTAATACGCATAATCTACTTTGCTCTAAGATTTGATTATAGTATTAGCCAACTTATGATTCATTACAGTAGGCGATGTCTGCCTGAAACTTTGATAGGCCAACTAATGACAATATTTCTTTCAATAACATTTGATTTGAATGAAATCCAAGGGCCGTTATTTACTCATCTTTGTGCTAAGAACTTACATCTTTTGACAAAGAACGCTTAAAAGTGAAATCTTAGCACCAAGATCTTACATCTTATATCGTTCTTTTGCAAACGTCTTTCATCATTCTGCTCTGATCAGCGGTCTAAGAACAATGATCAGTATATCATCAAAGCTCTTTCATCATTGTTCTAAATGGCAGAAAGATGGCGTCCCTCATATTTTTCGCTAACATCAGTGAGCTGTGAGATCTTAGAGCAAAGATGAGTTAAAAGAACGGAAATCTTTGCAGAAAGATATAAGATCTTAGTGCAAAAGAACGACCCTCCAGTATCAGACGAAATTTGCTCATTATTTTCTAGCTCGGTTCGACAGCGATTTGTACTTCTTCGGGAAAATGACGGTCAAATGGAGAAATTCTGGTAAGATGTATTCTTAAAACCCACTCCCACCCATGTACACTCAAACACTGCCACTTGTTAGTATCTACCAAACTATTGATAGTGTATGCCAAATTGCCAATTATAAGGATTGCCGGGTAGATTTTTAGAAGAAGAATTTTTAAATTATCTTATTAATTATTATCTTATTAAAGTTATTATTATCTTATCTAATTATTATTATCTTATTAAAGATAATAATATTATTATCTTATCTAATTATTATTATCTTATTAAAGTCTTCTAATTCACAGCATTCGAATCAGAACTTCATATTATTCTTTTTAGATATTAAGGTAAGTAAAAATGGAATTTGTTGATATTTGGAATTGGTTGTGCGGAAAGTTACAGTTTTATATAAAATTAATTAAGAAAATCAATAAAAATCAAGAGTTCAATTTTTAAGAAAAAAAACGTGCACATACACTTATGCAGTTTTCGATAGTATTGGGTGCAGATTAAGAAAAAAAAAATTGCGTGAAAAATCAGCCAAAAATAAGCTAAAAACGTATGAAGGTGCAGCTTCCCTTTGAAAGTGTAGTTGTCTTTTGAAATCCATAGACTGTTAGTGTTTTAATTTTCGTGGACAAAAAGCGTTGTCAGATTGAGCTAATTAATTTTGCTTATTTAATTTCGCTATGCAACGTGGCAACACTGACAAAAACGTGAAGCAGACTTTATTATTTTAAAGCAACCAAAAAGAAATATTTCATTAAACCAGAGTTGCCAGGTATCAATAGAACTAGAATGAGTCCAGGGGGCCGAAAAGGTTTTTATTTTTGTGTCCGTGGTATTTCAAGTTTTAGTTAATTTTGTCGCAACTTTTATTTATAATTTGAGTCATTACGTTCGCTTAGTAATTTCATAGTACCGTAAGAAGAAGACATTACTAGATAAATTAAAACCGAGAGAATGAGATAATACAAAAACAAAAAATCACCAAGGAAATTAAAAAAAGGAGGGAAAATATCAAATGAATGGATTGAAAAGTAACGACTCAATCCCTCTCGGGCACAAATAGGGAGGGGGAGGGTGTTGAGGATGAGTAATATTTGTACCTAGATTTCAAATTAATTTTGTATTTTCCTTGAAGAAATAGAAATCTCCTCCCTCCTCCTAGATTTTGGAAAACATCTCTTGTTTGTGTCTTCATTCAAGAATACTGAACAAAATCTTCCCCCACATTTTCACGAATTTTCACCTCTGCCTTTATAATAAAACCATAATTATAGTTATAGTCACCATAAGGTAATGTATATAATTGCTCCTGTGATTACGACAATGAAAGAAAAAAGATACTTCGGAAATAGCGTGTCTCTACCAAGTTCTACAGACGTCAAGATAAAAGTATTATTCACGCGGATAGAAACATGCTACATGTTTATTGAAATGACTAAATAGCTGTGAAAATGATATTAAAAGCATGGGATCCTTAATAATAGGCTACTTGAATCTTCTACTGTTCGTGGACTACTAGCCTAGAACATACCTTAGTAGTGGTAAACCAAAAAGTGGCATGTGACATAACAGAAATTTGACTGGACATGAAACAACGAAGACAAATATTTTGAGCTTTTTCTTATGTTATTGACGAACAGCTGTTTTTACAAAGAAGATGTTTTTTCGTGATTGAAGTAGGGATGCCAATCCTCGAGAATGTAGGGGAGGAAAAGGTTTTCAGTTTCTTTTGATGGAGATGCAAAAACGGTATTTTTTTTAAAATTTCTGGGGGCGGCTATTGAGTCCTTCCCCTCACTCCTTGACCCCAATTAGTGCCCCTACATTAAAGATAAGCAAAACGTCATTCTGGTACCCAAATCTCCATATTCTAACTATTTTTGAATGCTAGAAAAGAAGATATAAATAAACTTTGGAAAAAGTATAGACAAATACTTCAATCAAATAATAATTTATTCAAATAGTAATTTATTTGTTCAAAAGTCAACAAAAGCAGTGATAAACCAAACAAAAAACCAAACAATAAATCAACAGCACTTCATATCAAACATATAAACATCCATAGCTCTATGAATCAAAATAAATAATAATGAATAAATAATAATAATAAATAAATAACGATAATAAATTAATAAAAATCAATAATAACAATAAATAATAATAATAAAAAAATGAATGATAATAATAAATAAATAATAATAAATGAATAATAGATAATAATAATAAATAAATAACCATTATTAGCCCATAGAAAAAATAGCTCTATGGTTCTGTCCCGGTCAGAATTTCCCTGAAATGCTTTTCCTCATTACTCTTATTCGATTATTTTTATCAATAATCTCCCCCCACAAAAAATATTTTGACTTAGGCAATTCTTCACATTCCCCTACCAAATCCTAAAGGTTAATACCCCCACACACTGGGCAAAAATAAGGACCGTTATGCTATATAGCCTGACCCATATACTTCTTCGTAAGGTACATGCACAGTTCATATAATTATCCAGTAAGCTTATCGCAGATCATTTCTGGTTTTCGTTCTCGGTGCGAACAAAAAGCTCCTCCCACTTATTTCTGTATTAGCGGGTTAGTGTGTTGACTCAATGAGAAATGGTTACAACGTGCATTATTCGTAATTGCGAAAGCAGAAAAAAACTTGGTGAGCCAGCGAAGTGGTTTGCAAGTGTCCAATCTCACAGGTATGACTTAATTTGTATACAAATTATGACTTAATCTATTATTTACATACAGTGGGCTCAAATGATTGGCCTATGTAGGATTTTGTAAAAAAAAGGAGGCGGGGGGTTGATGAAATTTATGAAAATAAGGAATTTTTTTTTCTTCTAATAACTGGTGGAATAGGTGTGATGGTTTCAGGGGCGGATCCAGGATTTTTTTAGGGGAGGGGGGCGCAAAGTAGGTTGATCCGACAAACTTACGTTAGGAGCAAGTTTAATTAATGCAAACTTGCGTTAATTAGGTAAATTACACTACTTTAGACTACTTTACGGGGGTAACCCTCGCCCCCCCCCTCTGGATCCGCAACTGGATAGCTTATCATTTTTTTTTTCACGTCGTGATATTTATTTTCTCAGATTGTAGTTCCTGTGATATTTGAAAAATCTAGTTACCTGTTTTGGCGGAGAGCCTAGATAAGACTAGTTTTGTTTTCAATCAATGTTTTCATATGAAATGGGCAGACCTTTCTTGAACTTTAAACAATAAACACCTCTGTTTGAAAATCTTTGCACTTTCTGAATTTAGATAGCGATAAGGGTTCCTGATTGAGACCAATTTTAGGACTTGGGTTGTAATTATTGGTTGTTGTGGTAAAAGTTGCCGGGAATAAAAACGGGAATAACCAATCGAATATGGCTTGAGTGCAAAGACCTGAATTGGAAAAATCTAAGAATCAGGAAATCGAGAAACGTACCTATCAAGGAAAATAAACTAGCAAGTAATTATTTTAGTTTTAGTAGTTTAAATATTTGATTATCTCTTTTTTTGAACAAAGGGGTAAATTTTTTTAAAATTTGTGTTTGATTATCTCCTTAATGAGCTCCTCAGTACTACAGACAATAAAAATCAAACCAATATCAATAAACAGATGTGAAAAGTGGAAGTGACTATATTTAATTTAGCTGCAAGTCTACATTCATGCCCACCACGTAATTTCCCTTGAGAAAAAATTGATAAAACTTTTAAAACTGAAATATCAATGCGAAGCACCAAATATCATAATCAAATGTCATCGCTTTATGGCATTGTTCAAATAAAACTTATTTTTTACTTGATTATCGTCGTAAATTTATTCTTTGTCTTTCTTTACATTATTAAACCAATGTTATATTTACCTTTTGCATTATTACAGCCCACTATATATACATTCATATAAATTTATATGCAGTGTTACCGCCATACCAATTATTCTCCTTTCCTTTTTTATTCTTTAATAATAATTTCTGGTCGTTTTGAGTTTGAATTATTGTAGGCTTCTATTTCTACTGATCTTAAGTTTAATATGGCCTTTACTTTTCTTTAAAAAAAACTTTCTTTTTCGTAAAGTTTTCGTAGTGTATATATATATATATATATATATATATATATATATATATATATATATATATATATATATATATATTTATATCGGCGCGTACAAACAGCTCCTCTCATTTGATCTGCCATCAGCGGTCCAATTACCCTGGAACACGTATTTTGGCAGAAACTTTCTCAAAATGCCTTTGAAACCAACTTGAGACTTCGAAACCTATTTTTAATTCCTAAAAACATCTAATAATAACATTACACTACTAACTACCGATTTTCATGTATGTATTGGAATAAATTAATTTAAAATTAGTTTCTTCAAAATTAGTCTTCCAACGTTGAAGCCAAGTTTCGCGTCCAAGAGAAATCTGACTTGTCTACCCGTGAAAAGATCTGATGCCGCCTATGTTTCTATCTGCAAAAACGTTCTCCGGAGCACTCGCACCCCGGTCCGGGTTTTTATTATGGGTGAGATAGGGAATGATCATACTGGATAATTATATGAACTGTGGGTACATGTAACCAGAATGAAACAATCCACTCAATATATTAATTATATTAAGGTAGGTTGTAAACCTGACTTTTAAGAAAAGTGTCACGTGGCTCCTTTTCAGTTTCCATATTCGACCTTGTAACATGATGTTGTACAAAACCTTAATTTTTTTTAGGGGCACTAACAGGCTGGGAGGGGGATTTTCCTCTTAAATTTTCGATTCGGCCCCCAGATTTTGAGAAGATTTTAGTTTCTTTTCTTTAAATTGCGCCCCACCCCTGGGTTTTGAAAGAAATTTGTCGTCATTAAAAGTTTTTAATCAACATTTTTGCTCCTCTTACGTTTTTGTGAATTGGGCCTCTGGGAGGGGGGGATGAGTATAGTGCATTAATGTATTTCATTATGAATAAACCTTGTCTTACAAATTTAAAAAGAGGTCTATGAACAGCTTTAAGGAACTTTAGTACGCATTTCTTTTCCTTACGTGCCTTAGAGGTTAAGACATCTCTACCTGATTAAGAAGGGTTGTATTGTTAGCTAGATGTGTTTTCTGTGCGGGCTGAAAAAACCACACAAGGCACCTCCTAGCGTTGGGCAGCTAACATAGAGAATTTATAATTAACAGGTTATTGCGGAACGGAAAATGGAAAAAAAACTTAAATTATTAACTTTCAAGTTTAATTTAAAAGTTAAAAGTTAAGTACTTTTAATGAAAAGTTAAGTACTAGTCTAGGTCCCTATGCTGTGCATCTGATCGTTCGAAGTAAAACTAATTCCCTGCAAAAGACTGACTTCAAATAAGGTGAACCCAATTATTGCCAACTTTCTGCCATCTGGTGTGGCGCTCCACCAGGCAGCAGAGTGCCACTTCTTCCAACAACTGTTGCATACTTCATGCCATACTTGGTACGTCTCTGCTACTCTACGCATCCTTATACTTCTGCCACTGATGGTACGTGCCACCTGGTGTTACACGAATTTGAAAGTGGGCGACCCCTTGGATGAGTAAGATAGTACGTTATAGTATATTTGACACAATAAAAAACCGCAGGGCCATGGCCACACCAGACATGAATATTGGCCCTGCTGGATCGATCATTGACGTTTCAGAATCGCTAGATGTCTCTATTTTCCTTAACTTTGTTTGGAGCCCTTCAGCTTTGAGGTCGGAGGTCAAGACAACATCATTACATTTGGAGAATATTCATTGCTAATTCCTGCAGTATTAGAATTGAGTATTTTTCAAATATCTTGAGAACGTCAATGACGTTAAGAAGAGGGGGTGACATAAAAAATGTCTTCTGCGTATATCTATTATCAAATTTAATCTGATGGGTGGTCGATCGGCCTTAGAGTCAATGATTTAGTTGGCATTTGGATTTCAATCCTTGGTTTGAATGCCTACATTTTTCATGTAAAAAAAAAACGGCCCTACTAGCCAAGTGGTTGGCGATCTGAACTTCCAATCCTGTGTCCGTAAGGGCAGTTCCAAGTGATAGTATATTCTTAATCCACAAGCCATTGTCGTTTCGCATCTATTAATTGAAAGAGTTATAATACCAGTTATTAACCAGTTGTTGTATTTCTCTCTAAGTTTCTAGATGATTTTCGAAGTCCTCCAAGATTCTCCCAGTTCTTCCAATCCCTCAAGTTTCTATACAATGTTCGCTGTGTTTGTAAACCATAGCTCTGTCACATCCGCGTGACTTAATATTTCGGAGACCTGTAGTTATTCTCTGCTAACAGGTCACAAAGGCCAGTTGCCTCCGGAATCCCCCCCCCCCCCGAAAAACGTAACCCAATAAGGACTGGAGTATTGATGCCCCTGGGGCGTGGTCTTTTTGAGATAGGGCTTGTCTTTTTCCCCCTGTTATAGAAGAACCTTCTTTGGTAGAGCCAAGGTGCCAACGATTGTTTTCTTCCAACCCACGAGCCCCACCCACCAGCTTCAGACTGGCTTAGGTAGGCATCAATCGTCCCTCAAAGGGGAGGGGACAATCACCCAAAATTTGCTAGCCATCACTGCTAACCAGCCCTTGCTCCTCACAGTTGGTATATACATATATATGTATATGTTACTGTGAATGTCCGAAATCTGGTTAATGTGGACATTCACCAGTGAATGTCCGAAATTCCCTTTTCTCTGCTTAGATTCAATTAGCTTTGCGAATCAGCTTTTTCAATCTTATGCAAGCTTTGATGGCAAATATTAAAGTTAGGTTCGATTAAATTAGATTATAAATCCCAGAAATGGGTTAAAAACCTAACCTAACCTGTCACCATCAAATCTTGCGTAAAACTAAAAAGCTGACTGGCAACGCTGACTAAATCCAAGGAGAAAAAAGAAAGTATTTTTCGGACATTCACCGATGAATTCTGACATTCACCTATTTTGGACACTCATGGCAACGTTTATATATATATATATATATATATATATATATATATATATATATATATATATATATATATATATATATATATATATATATATATATATATGCCTAAGTATAGAGCTATGTGTCTTCAATGTATTATTTATTGACCAGGCCACTTCATATTGAAGGAGTTGCCGTAAAAATTTCCGATGAGGGCTCATTCGATTTGAAATTGAAATTTCTATTGTCCTATTTAAGAGTCAAAAGTTATCGGAGGGCAAACCATCCCCATTCCGTCATCTTTCTTAGCTGCCATCCCCCCAAAGAAATACGATCAAGATTTTGAGATAGCCATTTGGTTCAAAAATAGTCAAAAGTTCCAAAAGCCATGCCTCCGGTGATGACATGCACCACACAACCTTCAGGTAAGGGCTTTAAGTTATGCAAGTTGCTCCCTGTTTACACATAGGTTCTGTTATTGGGAAAGGGGGGGGGGTATGTTTTATCCTGGGTCTCCTAAAAAGATAAGGGTATTAAGGTAAAACTTCCAGGGAATGTTAAACTGTATCAGGTGTCAGAAATATCTCAGAATCAGCTGAGGGTACTAAATTAAAACTTAGCTAAAAAAAAACATATTAAATCAAAAAAAGTTATATTTATCCAGGTTGTCAAAAGGGGTGTTTTCACAGTATCTTAGGAACGGCTAAGGATGTTCAGTTGAAACTTTCAGGGGATGTTGAGGGGATGTTTTAACTAAATTAAAAGACACCACGCAAATCTATAGCTTCAGAGCGGCATCCCTGCAATATCACAGAAACAGCAAGTGAGGTTGAACTACACCAAAGTATGCTATGTGCATCCAGGTTGTCAAAAAAATATATATGCAATATCTCAGGAAAGCCTAAAGGTATTAAGTTGAAACTTTTATGGAATGTTTAAGGGATGTAAAATTAAATCAAAAGACACCATGTATATCCAGACCGTCAAAAGGGCACATCTGCAATATCTCAGGATTGGCTAGCGGTATCAAATTGGAATTTTCAGGGTCTGTTTAGGGGGGGGGGGGGGGGTTGAACTATATAAAAAGACACTGTATGCGTCCTGGTTGTCAAAAGGGCGTATCTGTAATATCTGAAAAACGGATAAGGATATCAATTTGAAACTTTCAGTGAATATTTAGGGAACGTTAAACTAAATAAAAAGCCACGTTGTACATCCAGGTTGGCAAAATGACGTATTGACCATGTTTCAGGAATGGCTATGGTTACTAAGTTGAAGTTTCCTGTGCAAGTTGAAAGAAATCAAAACACAACATATGCTTCCAGGATGTAAAAAGTCCCTATCTGCAACACGATAGGAACGACTAAGGATAATAAGTTGAAGCTTTTAGGGAATTTCGAGACGGATGTTGAACAAAACCACAAGACACTAACTGCATCCAGGTTGACAAAACGGCATATCTACAATATCTCGGGAACTTCTAAGGGTATCTACTTAATTTCCAGGGAATGACCAGGAAGCTGCTCAACTAAATCAAAAGACACTAAGTACATCTTGGTGGTCAAAATGGCATATATGCAATACTTTAGGAGCAGGAAAGGGTATTAAGTTGAAACTTCAATTGGAAGCTGAAGGGAATTTTAAATTAAATCATAAGACACTACGTGCATCATGGTTGTCAACATTTCATATCTGTAATATCTCAAGAACTACAAATGCCATTAAGCTGAAACTTTCACTTAATGGTAAGGAGGATGCTGAACAACATACTAAGGCACTATGTGCATCCAAGCGATCAAAAGAGCGTATCTAAAACATCTCAGAAACAGTTAAGGGTATTTATCAAAATATACTATGTACACCAATGTCGTAAAAGCAGCACATTCGCAATGTCGCAGAAATGGCTAAGGGTTTGAAGTTGAAATGTTCAGGAAGGTCGAGGGGGATATTGAAATAAAACAAAAAACAGTAATTGCTTCATGGTTGTCAATTGTCAAAATGGTATGATATAAAAGTAATAACTTAGAAGCAGCTAAGGGTATTAAGTTGTAACTTTCAGGGAAAGCTGAGGGGGATATGGAACTAAATCATCAAATACTATGTGCATCAAGGTCGTCAAAAGGACATCTGCAATATCTCGAGAACTTCTAAGGGTGCTAAGTTCTGGAAAACATCAGGGTTCTGGAAAACAATCATTAGACACTATAGGAATTTAAGTGGTTAAGAGGGCGTGTCTGCAACATCTGAGGAATAGCTAATTGTACTTGCTTGAAAGTTTCAGGGCATGTATAGGAGGATATTAAACTAAATCATAAGACACTATGTGCATCCAGGTTGCCAAAGGCAGTGACATAATTTCGTCCTGTGGGGGGGGGGGGCAAAGTTGGCGCCAATTTTCCCAAATCAAGTGAAAATGACAGTGCAAACTGAAAAATGATCCATATATTACCTCAAAGACAAAGATATACTAGAGAAAACTGACCCGTTTCCCTGGATACCTGAATTATGCAGGCTTAGCTTAATTTTGACGAGATTTTTTTCAGAAACTAAATTTTAGTTTTTGACCGCCAAGGTCATAAAAAAGGTGCATTGTAATATCTCAAGAACGGCTAAGGTTACTAAGTTGAAATTTGGGGGGAATATTTTTATTTGGGGGTCTAAGGGAAGCTCATCAAGGACGAAAAATTCTTGAAAAAGCGTGGCTGAATTGATTCTTAATGTGAAATATTCTTTCTTTATGTTGATCTAATCAAAATCTCATGTCGGGAGCACATAAATTTTTTAGAACCAAGAGAGCCTCAACCGGAAGTAAATCTGGTTGTATTTATTCTTAACACTCTAATTTTTCTGGTACTTTTCAATTAGATGGAACCCACGCGAGAAGTCAAGTTTGGTTAATGCTAGTGAAATAAAACAAAATATGATGAAAATATAATAGTTTAGAAACTAACCTGGACTATATATTTGCACATTGGGGGGTGGGGGGTAAGGCATAGCACATATTAAATACGTAACCTAACCTAACCTAGGGACCTTTTTTCCCCCTAAACCCCCCAAAAAATAGTTTAAATATTGTAAACCCAATGACAAACCACGGTTTGATATACAATTCTCTATTGAAAGATACCCGTTTGACTAGTTTCCTTTAGCATTTCCCCTATACAATATATCACGTGGATTTCAGCTAATTGAAAAGTACCATTTTTCTTCTTTAACAACAAATCAAAACTTTTAAATAAATGAACCAAAATGTAATAAGTGAGCCAGTTAAATAAATGAGCCAAAATATAACACAAGAAGATTCTTATAATGAATGGATCGGTCGATATTTGTTTATAAGCAAATTCGTAAGTTGATGAGGGTCAGCCCAAAAATTATGATTTTCAATTTACACGTTTGAATAATATTCCCCATATCCAACCATCCAAATTTCTATACTACAACTATTATTAAAATTTATTACATTAATACAAAGCAAGCCGAAATCTTGATTCTTCAGGAGAAAAACCGGAAAAGCTTTACAAACAGTCATTTTATTAAGAAATAAAAAACAGTGTCAGTTAAAAACGAACCAAAATTACTTTAAAAAATTCTTCACAAATGAAGTTTTTCTAAGAGAAGTAAAGAGCTACATTAAACCAAAAAGGAGGCAGGAATAAAGTCAAATAATAATTCAAGCTTAAGACGAACGTAAATCATAATACAAAAATGAATAAAAAAATCAAATGAATTACGAATGAACAAATAAAAAATAAAATGAATTACGAATGAATGAATAAAAAATTAAATGAATTACGAATGAATAAATAAAAAAATGAAATGAATTACGAATGAATGAATAAAAAATGAAATGAATTACGAGTGAATTAATAAAAAATGAAATGAATTACGAATGAACAAGTAAAAAAATGAAATGAATTACGAATGAATGAATAAAAAAATTAAATGAATTACGAATGAATGAATAAAAAAATGAAATGAATTACGAATGAATGAATAAAAAACTGAAATGAATTACGAGTGAATGAATAAAAAAATGAAATGAATTACGAATGAACGAATAAATAAAATGAAATGAATTACGAACAGGAATTACATAACTAATCAATGCAAACTTAAAACAAATTGAAATTACCACAAAAAGGAGTGGGCTAACGCTACCTAAGCCTTCTGAAGACTAAAACGTCATTAACACTATACTGAAAATATAATACATTAAAAAACAAATTGTCTTTTAAACGTTCGTCAGTCCAAAAATACTTGGGCTTCAGGGAAGAAAGTTAAGAACGCCGCTAGGAATACTAGTGAACAGGCTTTATGTTTGATAAGGAAGAGAAGGGGCTTGTACAAGAATTATCTGAGTGATAGATCATATGAAAATAAGAGGAGCATAATATTTGTCTAGCTATATCTTGATAGTGATGATAGTGATGCAAATATGGCCGCTTTAGCTAGATTTTGATAACGTGAATTAGTTAAATTGAGATAGCAGAATAGTGAATCCCAGAGAAAGAGACTGAGAAATAGAAACCTCCATGCATAAAGAACAATAAATTTAATAAAGGGACCCACCTGCTCCCCTTTGAAAGAAGATCTTTGGACATTGAAAAGTAAATGGATAAGTGCCATCTATTAAGTTGTTTGAATATTGCCACGTAAATAAAGACACCTGTGAAGTTAATAAACAAACACACCTGTGAAGTTTGTTTGTAAACATTGATGTTCCAGAACATTTTTCACGTGATCCCGCTTTTTTAAATTTGGCGCCGATAGAGTGAAAACCACAGTGTGCTATTCGTCCTATACTTGTAAAAATGCCGCCGAAACGACTTCGAACGAGTCCGAAAAAAGGGACTGATCAGTGTGCAGCTTGTGGTTGTAATTTAGATGAAGAATCAAGTGCGATGAATTGTGATGGTTGCAATCAATGGCTTTGTATAGATTGTCTTGAAATGACTGAGCCGGAGTACGCTCTCTTAACAAAGATGACAAGGCTTATCGGATGCGAGTGGCATTGTCCTATGTGTAAAGGTGACAAACAAGCAAGACTAAATGCATCGGATATCCAAAATGCTATTACCAAATCCCTTGAACCGCTTCAACCGGCCCTAGCAGTCATTCAGGATCTTGATGTGAAAATTAAAGATGCCGTCAAAATGTCTTTTAATGAGTTTAAGCGTAAAGTGATCGAAGATATGGATCGTAGATTTCAAGCCATTGAGACACGGATAGATACCCTCGAGCAAACGTCTGGCGCCGCCGTCGACCAGGACTTGCTGAATAGTCTTGTAGTCTCGCAGGTACAGGCTTTAAAAAGCGATCTTGATAGCCACTTAGAGAACAAAATGAAGCAGTTAATAGTCGAAGATAGAGACAGACAGAGACGTAAACTGAACCTTGTTGGGTTTGGAGTGCCGGCAAAACCAGACGACGGACAGTTTATCCAGCAGTATTTGTCCCAAGAGTATAGCCTCCCAAATATATCCGTCATAAATCCCCGTCGCTTAGCTAACCCGAATAACCAAACTAGCTCAAACTCACCTATCATTTTCTCCGTTGACAACCTTGAAACAAAGAAACAAATTCTCCAGAAGTCGTATGAAAAGAGAGGAACTGGCAGAATTCAGTTCAGAAACGACGTATCCAAAGTAGACCGGACTAAAAGAGCCAAGCTATATGAAGAGATCCAAGCTCAGCAAGCAAATGGATAGACGGATGTTGTGATTCGGGGTGGCAAAATCGTATCAAAAAACTTGCTACCTCCAGCCCCTCCAACTCAGTTGGAACTCTAAGTGGGCTGTCAAAACCTGTACATAGTTTCTCTTCTAGTGCATTATTAGATGTAAGTGATACTTTTGCTAGCGGGGAGTTGGACGATAGTTTTTACAGTGCTAGATCTGGACAAACCATTGATTCGCCGAGTTCTGAAAGATCATCAACTCCCTCTGATAGTGGAAGCTGTGGGAAGATTAGTGCCCTTAGTGTTATTTTCAGCAATGTTGACTGTCTAACTTCAAAGTTTCAAGAAATTAAGTGTGTTATTACATCAGGCGCTTCAGATATTTATGCCTTCTGTGAAGTGAAACCAAAAAGGACTACTATCCCTCTGACGGAACAACAGATACAGATACTGGGATACAAAATAATCAGCAACCTATCAAAGCAGGAAGGAAGGGGAATCGTCCTATACATCCGAGATACTTTCCAGGTAGGAAATATTAATATTGAATCTGATTATGAGCCTTACCTAGAACAAGTGTGGATATCAATAAACCTACCTGGTGAGCCAATACAGATTGGTACGATTTACAGAAGTCCGAGTTCCCCTAATTTAGAGAGGTCCCTTTTTGAAGTAGTAAAATCAATTGATAGAAAAGTAGCGCTGACAGGAAACCTTCTCATAGTCGGGGATTTTAACCTACCTTCCCTCCAATGGATAGATGGCTGTGGCTATTCTGGACAGAAATCAGTTGTACCATTTCTTGAGTGTCTAGTTAACTATTCACTTTACCAAGCTGTAAATTTTCCGACTAGGCACCGGGATGGCCTACTCTCGTCATTGCTGGACCTCGTAATAGTAAACGACCATGAAGCGCTCTTAAACGTGGCCCCACTACCGCCCTTCGGTGCAAGCGATCACGCTGCCATACGATGCTCCCTTAGAGTGTATCCAGAAAAATCAGTTTTTACCAAACATGTGTATAGAGATTACCGTCTGATGAAGCAAGAGTTGGCGGGGCAGGATTGGTCCTTTGTCACTGAGAATGATGTTGATAAATCGTGGAATATGATGAAAAAAATACTGCTAGAGGTCTCAGAGAAAAATACTGCAGTAAGATGGGCTCGTAAACCCAAAACGCTACCATTTATGACCAAAGAATTAAAGAGAGTAAGAAATAAAAAGAAAAGGTATTGGAGACTATATAAACAGAATATACACAATAAGAACCACTACACAAAATATACCAAGACACGAAATCAAGTCATAAATCTATCCAGAAAGTTATTTGAACAGCATGAGGAGGCTGTAGCAGCAGCAAGCAAGTTAAATCCAAAACGCTTTTGGAATTATGCTTCAGCCCGTAAACCTGGTAGACACTCTGTTACGCGACTTAAAGAGAATGACCGTATAATAGATGACCCAATAGAAATTGCCAACGCCGTAAATAGGCAGTTTACATCTGTATTTACTCCACCTGATAATGCCCCTCTTCCAGACCCCCCCACCTATACCATCATAACCCCTATGCCCCCGATTACAGTCAATAGAGTAGATGTAGAGGTACACCTAAAAAAGTTGAATCCAAATAAGTCGGTGGGACCTGATGGTGTACACCCAAGGCTTCTTAAAGAATTACATGTTGAACTATCAGGCCCGCTCACTCACCTTTTTCAGAAATCCCTTGATGAAAAGTGTATCTCGCAGGATTGGCGCACGGCCCACATAACCCCCATACATAAGGGTGGCAGCAAAGAGGACGCAAGCAATTACCGGCCAATCAGTGTCACCTCTGCAGTCGGGAAGCTACTAGAAGCGATTGTTAACACTGCAATCCTGAAACACTTGACAACCAATAAACTATTCTCATCATGTCAGCATGGCTTTAGATCTGGTCGGTCGGTTGAAACAAACTTGATTGATTCTTATAATTATATCACCGATCTTCTAGACCAGGGGTTCCCAGTCGACATGATACTACTCGATTTGGCAAAGGCGTTTGACAAAATCTGCCATAAAAGACTTCGAATCAAGCTCCAAGCTATTGGGGTGAGTGGTGGTGTGGTTGAGTGGGTGATGCAGTTCTTAACAGATAGGAAACAGACGGTTAAAGTATTTGGCGAGGATGGAAGGACGTTTTTCTCCAAGGTGGCCGCTGTTGGAAGTGGTGTCCCCCAGGGCACAGTTTTGGGTCCGACTTTATTTAATATATATATAAATGACGTGCCAAAAATCCTAAACAACAAAGTAAGCCTCTACGCTGATGACTCGAAACTTATCGGTCGTGCAGACACAGCGGAGAATATTAAGTCGATCCAACTGGACTTAGATACATTCACTCACTGGACTAATATTTGGAGGCTTGAATTCAACGCATCAAAATGCAAGACTCTCCACCTTGGGAAGAAAAACCCACACACTCAGTACCATATGGATTGTAGGGATGGGTCCTGAAATGCCATTTCCAGCAGCCACGCGGAGAGAGATCTTGGTGTCCTGGTAGACGACGAATTGAAATTTCATATTCATGCACAAGCGACTATTGCGAAGGCTAATCAGACTCTTGGCTTAATCAAACGAACGTTCACTAGCAGATCTCCAACTGTTATGACCAAGCTATACAAGAGTCTAGTTCGATCAAGGCTAGAGTTTGGAATGTGTATTGCATGCCCAATCAATAAGACAGACCAAGCAGCTCTAGAATCAGTCCAGAGGAGGGCAACGAAATGTATTAGAGACCTCTATGATGTCCCTTATCCATCCCGTCTCCGTAAGCTTAGAATACCATCTCTAACATATCGTCGCAAACGAGGCGATGTGATAACAGCATACAAGCTTCTAAATGCTGAGGATACCATTCCTGGCCTTTTCCAACCGGATAATTCAAATAGAACTCGTGGTCATTCTCAAAAGCTTTTCTGGAAACGAGCCAGCACCAGACTAAGGAACAAGTTCTTCTCAAATAGAGTTGTCAGCTTGTGGAACTCCCTTAGTGAAAAAACAGTAACCTCTACCAGCGTGGATGCGTTCAAGTCATCAGTGGATAGGGAGTGGCTCAACAAACCGTGGTGCACCATTTGGGACGCCACAGATGATGATTAACTATCATCACTGAAGCTGGCGGACACAGGATTCGTCCTATCGCTAGCAAGTGCGATTTAAGGTAAATTTAAGGTAATAAAGAACCTGAAGAAAGCATTAAAATATGAACTAAGGAGGTGTGAAGTGGAGACCATAGATTGAATTGCCAAAGATCAGGAAGACGCAGCTAGACGGCATACTAGTAAAATATTGTACTGGCATGTTAATAAATTGAAGGGGAGCAGTCAATCTGGACTTGTCTGAGCTAAAGATAGGAAAGGGACCACAATTAGTGATAAGGAAAGTGTTAAAGAGAGAAGGGCAGAATATTTTGAGAATGTACTAAACCAGGAGAAAATTATAGGAAAAGATATGCACAAAATGAAGAAGTTTGTGACACCTTGGATGTGAAGGAAGATTTATTTTGTGATAAAAAATTAGCGATAGTAATAAAAGGATTAAAAAACAATAAGGCCCCAGATGCTAATAGTGTGGTAAATGAGTTTCTTCAATATGGTGGCTATGAGCTTAGAAATAAGTTTTCTGAAGATTATGAATACGATTTTTGAAAAGGGGGAGCCCCTAGTGATTTTAGGAAAACCCTAATTAAACCACTGTATAAGAAAAGTGATAAGATGAGTGTAGTAATTAAAGAGGCATTAGTCTGGTTTCTGTAAGAATCAAATTACTAAGTATGAAGATACTTCTTAAACTAAGACGTGTTATAGACAAAGTTGCGGTTTTAGGAAGGGTAGAGGATGTGTCGACCAAATTTTTACTCTTAGGTTAATAATTGAGAAGTGCCTTAGTCGTCAAACACCTTTGGTCATCATTTTTATAGATTATGAGCAAGCGTTCGATTCTGTTGATAGAAGAGCTTTAGCAAAGGTCTTATCCTTGTATGGTATACCAGACAAATATATTAAAGTGATTATGCTATGTACGAGAATAACACTGCTGCGGGTAAGGTAGGAAATGATGTTAGTAGCTGGTTTCGTATAAAATCAGGAGTTCAGCAATTTTGAGACAGCCATTTTGTTCAGCGTAGTTGATTTCCAGATAGAAAGTATGTTTTTGAGGAGATCACTCCTCCACAGCCCTCAGGGCAAGGGTTGTAAGTTATGTCTTATAAGGTTCTTATAGAAAGTGTTGTCGTAGAAACTTCAAAAAAGCCTCATTCGATTGAAAATTCAAAGGGCTAGTGCCCTTTTTAATAGTCGAAAGTGATTGGGGGTAACTAACCCCCCTCTCACGCCCACTTTTTCCCCAAACACATCCAATCAAAATTTTGAGATAGCTATTTTGTTCAACGTAGTTGAAAGTTCTGGAAATTAGTTCTTTGAAGATGACAACCCCCCAGTGCCCTCAGGGCAAGGGTTGTAAGTTATGCCCTGGGAGCATGTAAGTTTTTTTTATAGAAAGTGTTGTCGTAGAAAATTCAAAAAGGAATCATCTGATTGGAAATTGAAACGGCTAGTGCCCTTTTTAATAGACAAAATTGATTGGAGGGCAAGTAACCCCCCTCTCACGCCCACCATTTCCCCAAACACATCTAATAAAAATTTTGAGATAACCATTTTGTTGAACGCAGTTGAAAGGTATGGAAATTTTGTCTTTAAGGATGACAGCCCCCTCACAACCCTCAGGGCAAGGGTTGTAAGTTATGCCCTGGGGCATATAAGGTTTTTATAGAAAGCGTTGTCGTAGAAACTTCAAAAAGGGCTCATTCGATTGAAAATGGAAATGGCTAGGGCCCTTTTTAATAGCTGACAGTAATTGGAGCGCAACTAACCCCCCTCTCACGCCCACCATTTCCCCAAACACATTCAATTCAAATTTTGAGATAATGCTTTTGTTCAACGTAGTTGAAAGTTGGAAATTGAAAGGGCTAGTGCCCTTTTTAATAGTCGGAAGTGATTGGACGGCAACTAACCCCCCTCTAACGCTCACCATTTCCCCAAACACATCCAATCAAAATTTTGAGATAGTAATTTTGTTCAACGTAGTTGAAAGCTCTAAAAATTAGGTCTTTGAGGATGACAACCCCAACCCCTACAACCCTCAGGGCAAGGGTTGTAAGTTATGCCCTGGGAGCATATAAGGTTTTCATAGAAAGCGTTGTCGTAGGAACTTCAAAAGGGGCTCATTCGATTGGAAATTGAAATGGCTAGTGCCCATTTTAATAGTTGAAAGTGATGGGAAGGCAACTAACACTCCTTCCACGTCCACCATTTATCCAATCAAAATTTTAAGATAGCCATTTTGTTCAAAGTAGTTGAAAGTTCTGGAAATTAGGTCTTTGAGGATTATAACCCCCTCAGAGCCCTCAGGGTAAAGGTTATAAGTCATGCCCTGGGGGCGTATAAGACTTTCATAGAAAGCGTTTTCGTAGAAACTTCAAAAGGGGCTCATTCGATTAGAAATTGAAATGGCTAGTGCCCTTTTTAATAGTCGAAAGTGATTGGAGGGCATCTCTCACGCCTACCTTTTCCCCAAACACATACAATCAAAATTTTTAGTTATCCCTTTTCGTCAACGTAGTTGAATGTTCGGAAATTAGGTCTTTAAGGATGACACCCCCCCCCCCCCACAGCCCTCAGGGTAAGGGTTGTAAATTATGCCCTGGGGGCATATGAGGTTTTTATAGAAAGTGTTGTCGTAAAACTTCAAAAAGGGCTCATTCGATTGAAAATTGAAAGGGTTAGTGCCCTTTTTAATAGTTGACAGTAATTGGAGGGCAATTAACCCCCATCTCACGCCCACCATTTCCCCAAACACACTCAATTAAAATTTTGAGATAGCTCTTTTGTTCAACGTAGTTGAAAGTTCTGGAAATTATAATTTTGAGGATGACAAACCCCCACAACCCTCAGGGCAAGGGCTGTAAATTATTCCCTGAGGGCATATGAGGTTTTTATAGAAAGCGTTGTCGTAAAGCTTCAAATATAATTTGTACTTTACTGAAAAAAATCTTTTAAATGTTTTCACTTTTATAACTAAGAAAACAATTAATTAAGATTTTAAGGAATAGATATCAGCATATGTATATTAAACTAACAATTCACATTTTTTCAGTAAATTCATTTGATTTTTTTTTCATTAAAGTACAAATTATATTCTGGCTTTTAGAAAGCATAGGGCTTAGAACCCTACTCAGATTAATTTCTGCTCGTTTTGAGTTTGAATTATTTTAATTTCTGTTTGTTTTGGGTTTCATTTATTTATTGATACTGATTTGTCGTAGTTGTATGGTTGGTAGATTATTTGATTCTATTTTTGTTTCATTTTTGGTTTAATGGAGTTCTTTACTTTTTTTTGAAAAACTTATTTTGTGCAAAAAGTTTTTTTTTATTAATTATTAGTAATGACAGGGGGTGCAGTGAAAGAGAACTGCTGATGACGATCGCTGTGTATGTGGTCGAAATATCCAGACTTTTGCCGGCGTTTTCACTGTCTAATAAATGGCCTCATCCCCATTTGAACGTTTATTTGGTCATCATAGAAAGGTATTTTGGTCTTGGAAAAAAAAAATAATTTCAGGTATTGCGTATAAAATAAATTAGAAGAATAGGAAGATAAGTCTGCGAACCAAGATTAGAATATTGGAAGCTACAGTGATGACAGCGGTCAAATACGGTTCTGAAGCATGGGGGCTCCAAAAAACGGAGGAAGGTTTGCTAGATGTTTTCCAGAGAAATTGCCTACGGATTGTTTTGGGTACACGACTGACTGACCGTATTTGAAATAGTAGGCTTTACAAAAAGTGTGGTTCAATCCCGCTTTCTAGGGCCATAATGAGAGAAAGGTTGAGGTGGCTAGGGCATGTTCCGCGGATAAAGGATGACATATTGCCGAAGACTGTCATTTTCGGCCAACCATCTAGGGCTAAACGGAAAGCAGGTTGTCCTTGGTTGGGGTGGGATTATGTCGCGAAAAAAGATTTAAGGGAAATAAGAATTTCCCAGGAGGGTGTAGCAAGGGAGGCTTTGAATAGATTGGGATAGAGGAAGAGCGTACGTAGCTGTGTTGGCCTTAGGCGCTTGATGCTGCGGTTAGTAGGCAGTAGTAGCAGTTAGTCTGGGACCCAACCTAAGGAATGTGCTCTATTTCAGTTTTTGAGTGGTCAGTGAAATGACCAAGATTTTTCTGTACCAAAGGACAGAGCATGACCTGCTGATCCCGGGAAGGCCCGCTATACCGGTGTCAGATGCTGGCATCAGCAGCTATAGCAGTTCGAAGTTGCCTTTTCGCTTCTTTTTTTCTCGGCTAGCAACGCCATCTTGAGAGTACAAGATACATGCCCTAAGTAGGAAACCCTATTGTCGAGGGAAAGT
Organism: Artemia sinica; assembly: GCA_027921565.1. Taxonomy (NCBI): domain Eukaryota; kingdom Metazoa; phylum Arthropoda; class Branchiopoda; order Anostraca; family Artemiidae; genus Artemia; species Artemia sinica. The sequence goes on along the minus strand of CM051273.1, from coordinate 38,835,061 downwards.
ATCTGGATAGAATGATCCCACAAAAGCCAACAAGCTAATTTCATTATCTCATACATCCAGCCTATATCAGTATTTGCCAGCGTGTTTCAGGCTTCATCGTTGATTTATCAAGTTTAGTGTATCTAGCAAGCGTAGCCTAGTATTAGTAGGCTATAGCATAGTAGTAAGCTATAGCATAGTAGCCTAGTATTTCAGGGGTTGACAACCTTTTGCATCAGCTTCCTGTTCAGTTCCGAGCACAGTTTATAGAATTAGCAGTATGATCGTTCCCTATCTCACCCATTATAAAATTAGTGACTTACAAATAAAGTAAACATACTACTTGATGCCCTTTTTATGCTCTTAACCGATATAATAATCATTTTTGTCAAAATGAATTTTCTCCCCCCCCCCCCCTAGGCTATATATACCAATTCAGGGTATATATTTGCACATTAGAGGGAGGGCGGTAAGTTTTAAACCTACCTCTCATTTGTATCAGAAATAAACTTTACCCCCACTGCCCTAATGTGCAAATATATACCCTGAATTGGTATTCATAGGGGTTGGGGTAAAATTCATTTCTGAAAAAGAGGGGTAGAATATAGAAAATAGAGGGGTATTGTCTGGGTGACAAGTATCATGGTGAGGAAGTATAAATTCAAGAATCTAAAAGTTTCAGTTGTATTGACATGCTTCAGGATTTAGTTGTAATAGCACTATTTCTTACATTTAGAAACAGTAAGCTAACAAAGGGGGAATAATGGATAATTTTTTTTTTTTTTAACCTTGTTTCCATCAGGGGCATAGCTCCAGTATTGATAAAATTCTACTTAAGCTACTTTTGGCTATCTTGGATAGGGTATAAGTTAGGAAAATGAAACTTTCAGGGATGGGTCTACAGGCTAAAGTATGTCCTGGGAAGGTGTTCTGAAGTACCTACCTCCGCTCCTCCCTCTAGAGGGTCCTGGCCTTTGATTTTGAGTGAAACCTTGCAAAATAGATCTTCTGCTTGAATGAATTAAAACAACAAAATTTTCAGCTTCACAACTTTGCTCAATCCCAAGCATTAAGGTTTTAAAGATATGCAAATACATTTCATATATTAAAAAAAACATTAATATGGCTCAAAATTCTACTCAAATAACAGGAATTATATTTTCAGAACTAAAGCCAGAGAATAAGAAACCAGTAACTGAAAATTAAGGTAAAGAGTTGTTTTGTCAAATTTCAATAGGTTCTACCTGTCATGTAGGCAAATTTCAGGACCCTTTAGTGGGAGAAAGAGTGGAGGTAGGTACTTCAAAATACCATCCCAGGACATACCTTAGCCTGTAGATCCATCTGTCTTTTTGGTAAAATTCTACTTTAGCTACTTTTGGCTATCTTGGATAGGGGTTAGGTTAGGAAAATGAAACTTTCAGGGATGGGTCTACAGGCTCAAATGTGCTATGGCAAGGTATTCTGAAGTACCTACTTCCACTCCACCCTCTAGAGGGCCCTGACCTTTGATGACTTTTAAATATCTGTGTGTTATGAAAGTGAAACCTAACGTAAGATTATCGGATCAAGCTATTTTGCGCCCCCCCCCCTAAAAAATCCTGGATTCGCCCCTGAAACCATCACACCTATTCCACCAGTTATTAGAAGAAAAAAAAATCCTTATTTTCACAAATTTCATCAACCCCCCGCTCCCTTTTTTATATAATCCTACATAGGCCAGTTGAGTCCACTCTATGTAAATAATAGATTGAGTCATAATTTGTATATAAATAGCCATCCCCCTAGTGATTCGAAACAGTAAAAGCCATCCCCCTAGTAATTTCGAAACAGTGGAAACGTACTCCCGAAGAATGTTGAAACAGTGGATGTATACTTTTTTGGATGTGCGAGAAATTTGCGTTGTAGCTGACAGATATGACGGTTTATTTGGGTATCGAGATGCCGCTGGAAATCATGTCAGCTTGAAAGACAGCAGCGGTTGCCACGAGCACAGAGGTGCGAACGCTAGAGCACAAATATTGCTGGGGAGGAATACAAAGCTGTTCAACTGGACCTCCATCTTAGCAAGTTCGAAGACAAAAAGTCAGCTCCTTGAGGTTCTCTTTGAGATTTGTGAAGGGTATGTGGATCTCGTCAAGCAAGGTGTGACACTGCATCTCTCGGGAGGCTTTTCAGATCGGATGAAAGTTGCGAAATTGCCAGCAAATGTGAGTGCAGAAGATTACAAAGAGCGTCTCAGCTCAGACCATGAAGAAGTGGACACAAGGATAATTTTACATGTCCTTGATGCTCTAGGGAGAAACTTAAAGGAGATGCTGTGCTAGCAAATGACACTGACATAGTTGTTGGACTTCTGTATCACTGCTGTCAGCTATATGAAAAGAAGGAGCTGGTTGATCGTGCCATATATGTGAATTTACAGAAGTATTCTGTGCCAATTCACCAGCTTTGTGAAGTCCTGCCGAAAAGTTTGCTAAGTTGCCTGCCAGTGGTCTACTGTGTGACTGGGTGTGATACCGTCAGCTATTTTTATGGCAAGGGCAAAAAGTCAGCTATGAAAGCAGTTGAAAGATGGAACCTCTATGAGGATATACGGAACGTGATTGTGAGGCTAAGGTGCGACGATGCCCATGCTGTCTTGGAAGAATTTACATCTGCCTGCCGAAAGGTAGTCGTAGCAATGAACGGCAAAGACCCTGGTGACTTCAGGTCTTTGAACGATTTGCGCATTCACCTGTACCCGAGAAAAACGGGAACTGAAATACTTGCCTCCGACAGATGACGCTTTTTCTTTTCACGCTATGCGTTCTTTGCTACAGGTCAAATTCCTTTTGGAAGCGAGCTTGCCAAGGCCTTCGCCAGTTGACCCTACTCGATTCGGCTGGACTTTTTCGAAAGGCAAAATTTGTCCAGTTCCAATGGGGGGAGATCCTTTCCCACAAGGTACCAGTCCTGAATACTGCCTTTGTCGAACTTGCTCTAGAGCCTGCCCGTGTGTTGACAAGAACAGAGGCTGTGATTTGTTGTGTCAGTGTGCAAGAAAATGTAACGAATCGGCAGATGAGTCCTCGGAAGACGAGTTTTGAAATTTGGACAATTCGTTCTTATATGTAATAGCCATTTGTTCTTTTAGTTGTTTCATTTTGAGTTAAAAGTTTCTTAGCTGTTCAGTTTCTCCTCTTCTCTGTTGCGAGGTGAATTCGTAATGTTTCCTGTATTAGGTTTCTAGAATCGATACATTTCTGGCTTTACTTTGACACTGACACATTTTATTCGTAGCTAAAAGCTAAAGAAACCTAAAACTTTGATCTTGCAACGACACGCCAACATTTCTCAACAATATAGCGGTCGTTTCTATAATCAGCATGGTCAATTACGTTGGGTCCAACCTCCGTTTCGCGGTCATCTCGCTGACCACACCTGTGTCAGTTTTCAGAGGCTGGGTCCTCGACTAAGTAGTTTAGATTCATTAGTACTTTTCAATCATGGTTACTATGGTGTATTTATTTATTTTTTTGTTGATATTAGACAAATAAATCACATGGCTCGAAATAAAAATTGGTTTCATTAAAGCGTAAGTGACATTGTGGTCTTTCGAAGGCTTTAATTAGTCCTACTGTGTTTATAGTGATTTCAGCTTGTTTTAAGTTTGACGTTATTAGTTATGGGTTCCAATAATTTATTGATAGTGATTTATGTTTGTTCTAAGCTTGAATTTCTATTTGACTTTATTTCTATTTGTCTTTTGTTTAATGCTTCTCATTCATTCCGTTGATTTTTGAATTAAAATCAGGTTGACGGACTTGAAAAAAAGTTAAGGTCATGGCTAATTGGAAAAGAAGCCAAAAAAAAGATAGTCTGACTAAGAGGCAAAGCTGGCATAAGCCATTTTCAGAATTGAACAGAAATGATATTATTTCACTTGTTGACAGACAGTATCTCATTCATCCATTCTAAGGAGGAACTAAGGTTGATAGTCACATAATTTAATTTAAACTTTCTATGAATTTCTACGATTTTTGAAAAACTTCTTTGTGGGAAAAGTTTGTCTGAAATACTTCCACAAACACCCTGCCTCTTGGTCAGGCACTGGATGCCTGACACCATCCCATCCAGACACCCATCCAGCCAGCGGCTGGATGGGTGCTTGTTAATATATGCTATGCTTTATTACACCGTTACACATTTGCACCGTTTCTTCACACATATGTAAATTTTTGCTTGTGGAGTGAATAAATATTTGTCTATCTATCTATTTACAACAATGCTACCGTTCCAGGCAAGAAACAACTCTCCCCTTGCTGGGTTTTTTATTAACAAATATTTTCGTTTTTTGCTTCACCAGAGACTTATCTAATATAGGCAGAACCGTAGCAGGGGTAGGAAAATGTTCCCAGGAAATTTCAGAGAATTATCAGACGATTGATCTTGCCCCTAATATTTGAAGTGAAATGTTGTGGTTTATGACCAAACTCTACTTATAGTGTTACATTGTAATATTGCGTTGAAAACGGAAGACAAATTTAAAAACGATTTTTGAAAAAAACGTCAAGTGAGGAAGATCGCCGTTTGAAGCTGATTCCGGAATGATAACTATTATTTCGACTAATTTTAATGGTAAAAGTTGATTTTGATCATCTTCAAAACATATAAATAAAGCCTGTTGTTCTGTTAGGTGACTCTGTGGTAGCACAGTGGATTGATGCTCTGCTTCAATGCGAAGCCCATGGATCGATCCCCGCTACAGCCAGGTTGGGCGACAGGCTTCATACTTATTCCTGTAAAAAAGACACAGCAACTGAAACATCGATTCCGACGCCTTATGCGCCAGAAATGGTTCTGAAGGATTTTTATCCTTCTCGCCCTCTCTTCTACTGTGTGAAGATCAGTCTAAATCAGTCTCAGGGGCTGATGATCAACTCTGTCAGGTCCTTATAGATGTTCTTCACCAACGGTCATTAAAAATTGTTCTGAAAGATCAGTCCAATCTTCCACTCTTCACATCTTACATTAAATCAGCTATTGAACATATTTTTCCTCTTTTTATCGGTGGATTTTATTCCATTCGAGTCTTCCACTGAATGCCACTTGAGACTTCAGGTTAACCTGGTGAAGTTAAAGAGTTGGCAGATAATTGAAGGTGAATTTCACTGCGAAATAAACGAAAGAACTGTAAAACATCACCTTGATTTGGTTCATAAAGAAGAATCAATAATGAGAGTGAATACTCTTTGTCATCAAGAAACGAATTAATCATCAGATCTTAAGTGAGCAGAACACCTCACTGAAGAGAGATCTCCCTGCTCCCAGAGACTAAGAGTTATCTTCCGATGTAAAAATATTCTCCCCGATCAGTCCAATCTTCCACTCTTCACATTTTACATTAAACCAGCTATTGAACATATTTGTCCTCTTTTTGTCAGTGGATGCTACTCCCCCCCCCCTTGGATTTAAACTAAAGCATAGCGACGAAACCTAGATAATATGGTATCGGTCCCCATTAGTCATTACAGGAGTCCATTGGGGTGATGCCTATATTAGTGATTTACAGTTCATCATCTTTCCTCAGAGGAGCTCTCAAAGCTCATATATGGCAGAGTTAAACCGAGAGTCAGGCACCCAACCAAGAGTGCCTAAAAGAGAGCTTTGTTCGACGTGCTTTCACCTTGCGGAATAACCTCCCATTACAGGTTGTCCTAAACGGGCTTTCTCTGAGCAGCTTTAAGGGAAGATATAATAGATATTTCAGAATAAAAGATAGTATAGTTGCCAACACTAGCAGCATATCTCAAACTTGCCGACTTTTGCGTATCTGAAGAAATATTTCCCGTTCATTAAGTAGCAATTTCTAAAACCTAGTGCTATCCTTTACGGAGAGATCGGAAATATACATATATATATATATATATATATATATATATATATATATATATATATATATATATATATATATATATATATATATATATACTTATACAGTTGCAAAACATTAAATGTTTTGCAACTGTATATGAACTGTCTATGTTTGTTGTCTATGTTGTCTATGACAGTTGTAAGAATGTCATAGACATGTTTTGCAACGGTCTATGAAATAGATAAACATAAACATTACAACGTTAAATGTTAAACAGACGTAAAAAATGACACAAATTAATTGCGATATCGGTATGTTCGTGCACGTATAGGTGTCAGTTTGAGTTTTTATCTGGTTTTTCTGTTTGGTGGGGCATCTGCGGGGAGAATATCACGGTGGGTTGGGTTTGACAGCAATTGAGTTTATTGAGTGTTTCTTTTAATTGAGTGTTTCTTTTAATTGAGTTTATTGAGTATTTGACAGTTTATTGAGTATTTCTTGGTAGGGAATATCAGTACATTCCAGGATAGTTCTAAATGCCCTTTTATGCACTGACTCTAGGTCGTGCATTAGGTGAGTAGTATGTGGTACGGAAGGGCCCCACACATGACATGTATACTCCAAGACTGGACGCGCAGAGGATACTTTTGACATCGCAACTGAAACTACGCATTTTAGACAATGTTTGAAGGGAAGTGTTACCCTTCCTAATTACACTGTCAACATGTGCGGCAAAAAGACAGTCTTTGGAGAAAATAACTCCCAGTATTTTCACTCCAGAAACAACATGAAATGGGACTTCAGGGGGATGGGATAAAGTCTCTTTTTAGGGGGTTCAGCCGGAGTATTTTTGACTTGGTAGCATTAATGGTTAGATTAGATTCGTTAGACTGGAAATTTAGCTCATCGAAAGAGTCACTGGCAAACAGCGCTACAGGAGCATTACCTTCAAGTAGATAAGCAAGCATGAGGGATAGGTCATCCACAAATTTATACCTGTCTTCATGCTCGCTCAGGATGTAGTTAATCATAGCGATAAATGTTATGCCTTCAAGTTTGGTGCCTTGTGGGGCCCAGCAGGCTATATCACTCCAGTCGGAGTCAGTGTCTTCTTCGTGCAGAGCGAAAACCTTCTGCTGCCGTCCAGACAGACAATCCAGTACAATCGTAAGAGTTTGACGCTTGGCTCCCATTCGCTTCAAGTTAAGGCATGCACTGAGATAAGATAGAAGGTCAAAGGCTTTGCGAAAATCGATCACAGCTAGATCAACAGAACAACCCGGGGTCTCTAGTAACTTTAGAATACGGTCGAACATCTTACTAGGTAGACAGAAGTTCCGCGTTTGGAGAGTCCTACGTACTGATATTTGTCTGTGGATTCACGCACTTGAGCTAACAGGCAGCGAAGTATGAAAGATTCCGTCACTTTCGCAAAGCACGGGGTTAGGGAGATGGGTCTCAACAGCCCTTAGGTGGGTTTACCTTTGGAATGACACGTATGTGGGCTTTCTTCCAAAGCGAGAGAAACACTCCGGACGCAAAGCACTGATTAATCAGAGTGGAAAGAAGTAGGGCAAGGAGCATAGCAAATTCATGAATAAATTTTGCAGGGATTTCGTCAAGAAAAGGTGAGACTCCTGTTTTTATTTTTCTCATCTCCTCCTACACATCTAATTCACTGAGTTCAATTAAACCTTCTTGGGGGCAATCTTCAAGCAGATACTCTTTTTCCTATGCAGTCACAAGAGGAAACGTAGTGCATATAGAGGTTAAGAAGGCGTTTACAGCACGAGACCCAAGAAATCGGCCTCTGTCGTCTGTTATCGTAATAGTAGGTTTTTGACGACTTTCCACTTAATTTCTTGACGGAGCGGTGCCATTTGGCAGGCTCACTGTTCAAAAATGGCACAATTTTTTCACGGCCATATTTAGTTTTGGCGTTGCGTCCCATGCGCACTACTTGGTTCTGTACAATTGATCCTTGGTTTGCTTTACCACATGCGTAAAGATAATTTCGTGCATGAATTTTAGCTTTTATTGCAGGGGTAATCCATGGTTTGTCGCATTCGCTCAAGGTCACTCACTTATTCACTCAAGGTCACTCGTATTCGAGCTCAATTATTAAACTCAATTCAAGGTCACTCGTATTCGCTCAAGGTCACTGTCTTTGTTGTGAATATATCAAGATACTTAGAGTAAAGTACCTCGTTGAAGGTGCTTACTCTCTGCTCAAGAGTACCGTCGAAGGACACTTCCGGGAAATTGTATGTAGCAGCCCACCGGCCGTATTCACGTATAGCCGAGTCGGTTAGGGGCCTTATTATTACTCGTTAAAGCTTAAGTTTCTTCACAGAGGCATAGGCCTTGAGTATTAGAGCGTGGTGATCAGACAACCCAATTGGCCCAAGGAAAATAGGGGCGAGGGTGGTAGAAGTCTTCAGTGTTTGTTAGGACTAACTCCAGGATGCTTCCGGATGAGTGGGTTGAGATGTTGACAATCTGCTTTAAAGAGAGGTTGGTCGCTAGCCAGTTCTTCTTTGTCTGGTTGAAATCCCCAGGGACGATAAAACCAGGGCAACTATACCTGCTTCTGATTAAATCAGCTATAGTTTGGAGATAAAAAAAAAACAAGATCCCACCTGTTTTGAGCACTCCCTTTGAACTTCGAAATCTCCCAGCTTGTTACAGAGAGTTCGGCAATTTGCCAGAATGAAGTTGAATCTTCCAATCTTGCCTGTTTCGGGTATCTTGATGAATATATCCTGTTCATTAAGCAATAATTTCTAGAATACGGCATCATCATCCATGGCGATTGCATTTTGGCCAACACATGTTCAGAGACGTTCACAATGTATTTTGGCTAAATAGCCAAATATTATTTAGGATTTGGACCATTGGACCATCCGTCGTCCGAGATGGATGGTCCAAGATCCTGCCTGCTGCATATTACCCTTTGTAAGGCTCAGAACAGATATTGAGTTTGACATATATATGTTGGTGATAGCGGCTCCTTACGACATGAGCTCTTCTAACGGATAGGTCAGAGTCACAGCTCATGGCCATCTAAACGTGTCCCCAGAAATAAAGCCAGTAGTAAGGGTGTGCACAGTTCTAAACCTACAGGAAAACCTACAAGAATATGGTCAAAAGTGTAATAGATTGAAAACCTACATACAATTACACATGAATTGCGCAAGAAAAATCCACATTTTTTAATTGTTTGATTGATGTGTTTGGGGAGATTACGTTCCTTGGCACCTTTTCAGAGCATGTACTTATGGGTACCTTTCCAAGCAAGATGGTTAAACATGCTTTTACAATCGGAAATGTTTGATTAACATTTGCAAAAAAGGGGTAATGGGATTTGCGAATTGGAGGAGATGGGGTGATTGTGTACTGTATAATACACAAGTGATGTTTTGGAGAGTATTGTCAATTTAAAATAGTTTAGAAGATAAAAAAATTAACAAGAAATGGCTGAAAAGTGTTTTGAGGGAGACGGGTTGCATGGAGGGTTGAGTTGCACGAGGGTTCAGTTAAAGGGCGTACAGTTACACGGGGCTTTAGTTAAATGGGGTCGAGTTGCACGAGGGTTCAGTAGCACGAGGGTTCAGTAGCACGGAGGTTCAGTTGTACGGGGTTTCGGTTATACAGGGGTTCAGTTACATGGGGGGTTCAGTTGCACGGGGTTTAGTTAAATGGGGAATTGAGTTGCACGGGAGTTGATTTGCACGAGGGTTCAGTTGCACGGGGGGTTCAGTTACATGCGAATTCAGTTACACGGGGATTAGTTAAATGCGGTTGAGTTGCATAGTCTCGTTGGAAAAAATTGGAGTTCATACTTAAACAGTTCTATTGAGAGCTATTGCTATGGAAATGGCTCATTTTTGAATCAAAACTATGCTTTTCTGACTGAAGATACACATTTGAATCAGAAAATGTGAAAATGTACACAATTGAAACAGAGAAGTGTGTTTTGACGATATTTTCAATAATTTCGTCTGAAAAATAGGAGTTCACGCTTAAAAAGTTCTATTAAGAGCTATTTTTATGGAAATGCTTTTACATTCGGAAATGTCTGATTAACATCTGCAAAAAAGGGGTAATGGGATTTGCGAATTGGAGGAAATGGGGTGATTGTGTACTGTATAATACACAAGTGATGTTTTGGAGAGTATTGTCAATTTAAAATAGTTGAGAAATAAAAAAAAATTTAACAAGAAATGGCTGAAAAGTGTTTTGAGGGAGATGGGTTGCATGGAGGGTTGAGTTGCACGAGGGTTCAGTTAAAGGGGTACAGTTACACGGGGGTTTAGTTAAATGGGGTCGAGTTGCACGAGGGTTCAGTAGCACGAGGGTTCAGTAGCACGGGGGTTCAGTTGTACGGGGTTTCGGTTATAGAGGGGTTCAGTTACATGGGGGTTCAGTTGCACAGGGGTTTAGTTAAATGGGGATTGAGTTGCACGGGAGTTGAGTTGCACGAGGGTTCAGTTGCACGGGGGTTCAGTTACATGCGGATTCAGTTACACGGGGATTAGTTAAATGCGGTTGAGTTGCATAGTCTCGTTGGAAAAAATTGGAGTTCATACTTAAACAGTTCTATTGAGAGCTATTGCTATGGAAATGGTTAATTTTTGAATCGAAACTATGCTTTTCTGACTGAAGATACACATTTGAATCAGAAAATGTGAAAATGTACATAATTGAAACAGAGAAGTGTGTTTTGACGATATTTTCTATAATTTCGTCTGAAAAATAGGAGTTCACGCTTAAAAAGTTCTATTAAGAGCTATTTTTATGGAAATGCTTTTACAATCGGAAATGTTTGATTAACATTTGCAAAAAAGGGGTAATGGTATTTGCGAATTGGAGGAGATGGGTGATTGTGTACTGTATAATACACAAGTGATGTTTTGGAGAGTATTGTCAATTTAAAATAGTTTAGAAATAAAAAAAAATTAACAAGAAATGGCTGAAAAGTGTTTTGAGGGAGACGTGTTAATGGAGGGTTGAGTTGCACGAGGGTTCAGTTAAAGGGGGTACAGTTACACGGGGGTTTAGTTAAATGGGGTCGAGTTGCACGAGGGTTTAGTAGTACGAGGGTTCAGTAGCACGGGGGTTCAGTTGTACGGGGTTTCGGTTATACAGGGGTTCAGTTACATGGGGGGTTCAGTTGCACGGGGGTTTAGTTAAATGGGGCTTGAGTTGCACGGGAGTTGAGTTGAACGAGGGTTCAGTTGCACGGGGGTTCAGTTACATGCGGATTCAGTTACACGGGGATTAGTTAAATGCGGTTGAGTTGCATAGTCTCGTTGGAAAAAATTGGAGTTCGTACTTAAAACAGATGGAAAAATGGTACTTGTTAAATATTCGGGTAGACATACGACTAAGAAACGCTTCACTATAAATAAGGCTATCGTGTTTTTCCGAACTTTCTAGGGCGGGGGTAACTATTTAGTTTAAATAATTCTAGGACGAATTGAGTTTTGTGGCTGGTGTGGAAAAATGGTACTTGTTAAATATTCGGGTAGACATACGACTAAGAAATGCTTCACTATAAATAAGGCTATCGTGTTTTTCTGAACTTTCTAGGGCGAGGGTAAGTATTTAGTTTAAATAATTCTAGGAGGAATTGAGTTTTATGGATGGTATGGAAAAATGGTACTTGTTAAATATTCGGGTAGACATACGACTAAGAAACGCTTCACTATAAATAAGGCTATCGTGTTTTTATGAACTTTCTAGGGCGGTGGTAACTATTTAGTTTAAATAATTCGAGGAGGAATTGAGTTTTATGGATGGTATGGAAAAATGGTACTTGTTAAATATTCGGGTAAACATACGACTAAGAAACGCTTCACTATAAATAAGGCTATTGTTTTTTTCTGAACTTTCTAGGGCGGGGGTAACTATTTAGTTTAAATAATTCTAGGAGGAATTGAGTTTTATGGATGGTATGGAAAAATGGTACTTGTTAAATATTCGGGTAAACATACGACTAAGAAACACTTCACTATAAATAAGGCTATCGTGTTTTTCCGAACTTTCTAGGAAGGGGGTAACTATTTAGTTTAAATAATTCTAGGAGGAATTGAGTTTTGTGGCTGGTGTGGAAAAATGGTACTTGTTAAATATTCGGGTATACATACGACTAAGAAACGCTTCACTATAAATAAGGCTATTGTGTTTTTCTGAACTTTCTAGGGCGGGGGTAAGTATTTAGTTTAAATAATTCTAGAAACAGGTGACTTGAAATGCTTCATTAGAAACAGTTTATTGCTAATGATACCTCCTCGACAGATATTTGTTTTTTTGTATTTTATAGCTATTAGCCAAACGTTGCTCTGTGTTTGTCACACCAACTAGTAAATATTTATCGGGGTTTTATTTTTTCTGTTCAATTATTTTCAGTGTAAGCCAATATAATTACCTCATTCTTTTATTCTAACTTAACTTGTAGGAATAGGACTTCTAGAATAAGGATTCATTCCCTCGACTTAATCAGTTTATTCATGTAAAATGGTGAACAAAAGACAATTAATTCTCCGTATTCTTCTTCTTCTTATCTAGCTAAACGTTGCGCTGTGTTTGTCACACCAACTAGTAAATATTTATCGGGGTTTTATTTTTTCCGTTCAATTATTTTCAGTGTAAGCCAATATAATGCTAGGGGGAGTAAAAGTGGTAGTTATTTAGTACCCGGTAAACAGGTGACTTGATATGCTTCATTAGAAGTAGGTTATTACTAATGATACCTCCTCGACAGATATTTTTATGGCTCTAACAATTGTACTCTATGCTTGCCCAGAGACACGATGTGGCTTTCCCACTATTGCTCTATGGTCGGTTATCGACACTACCTAGTTTATTGCACGTATTAAATCAGTATTTTTTACGCAGTGGAACGATAAACACATAAGTCATATCTTTAAAAAAAGTGAAGATGGAGCATTTTAATAAAGTGTGTTCACATAACAAGGTTATTGTAGCATTGAATGCCGACAAGGAGAAGTATTTAAACTATGAAACAAGTACAAGTGGTAGCACTATTGGAAATGTATGCATGCATTGTCATGACAGTAAGGAATTAAATTTCTTTGGAATACCGAAAAAATTCAACTCTTATGTTGGTGGTTATGCGAGATTGAGATCTCCAGAGATGATTGCACTCAAAGAGAATGCCAACATAAAAATAATCGTTGATGATAGAGGACAACTCCTTGCTACTGTTGCAGGTAACACATTACCTACTGATACATCCAATCGTCACCTTTCGGGTATTAGCATTCAACGGAAGATCAATAAAAGAAAGGCCTACTCTTCTACTAATATCGTAAACCATATCTTGTCTACGTGCCGAAACTGTTACCTGTGTAAAAATAATGTGATAATAGACAGTGAAATTGCCAGAAAAATAAAAAGGGCATTGTCAGAAAATATCACTATGGAATATAAAGATGAATCGATGAAAAACAAAGCACCAGCAAACGTTACTGCCATTGATCAAACAGTCAATGAACCAAACAATACCAAAGACGAAAAGCATATTGAGCCTGTTGATGTGACACCAGTAAAAATTGTGTATGATGCAAAATGGAATAATGATTATTCTACTGATTACGAACTAAGAGAAGACAATAGCGATAATATCAAGAGAGAACATGGTGAACTATTTTATGGAACAGATTCAAAATGTCCAAAGTTAATCATCGATATTAATAATGTATCACAATATATTTTTTGTATTAATATTCTACATAGCATTATTTCATTAAAAATATATTATGCATTACATTGTTATGTGTTCATTATTTTTAGAGTAAGCTAACATGTCAAACGTTTAGAATGTCTAATAAAACGTCGGAGATGTAAGAAAAGGAATTTGCATACATCAATTGTCAAACACATGGGATAACATTCACAAAATCTTCGTATCAGAATGAATAAATTATTTATCAGCATCCGTTGTTGGATATGTCATTATGAAAAAATTGTAAGTAAGTAACAAACTCTTTCTTGAATTCACCTCTTGGATACACAATACAGAAATTTCATTAAGGAAATTATGAAAAAAAAATTGTAAGTAAGTAACAAACTCTTTCTTGAAGTCACCTCTTGGATACACAATGCAGAAATTTCATTTAAGGAATTATAAAAAAATTGTAAGTAAGTAACAAACTCTTTCTTGAATTCACCTCTTGGATACACAATACAGAAATTTCATTAAGGAAATTATGAAAAAAAATTGTAAGTAAGTAACAAACTCTTTCTTGAAGTCACCTCTTGGATACACAATGCGTAAATTTCATTTAAGAAATTATCAAAAAATTGTAAGTAAGTAGCAAATTCTTTCTTGAATTCGTCTCCTGGATAAATAAAAAAGATATTTCATTCAAGAAATTATGACAAAATTCTAAGTAAGTAACAAACTCTTTCTTGAAGTCACCTCTTGGACACACAATGCAGAAACTTCATTTAAGAAACTATGAAAAAATTGTAAGTAAGTAAGTAACAAATTCTTTCTTGAAGTCACCTCTTGGATACACAGTACAGAAATTTCATTAAAGAAATTATGAAAAAATTGTAAGTAAGTAGCAAATTCTTTCTTGAATTCGCCTGCTGGATAAACAAAAAGACATTTCGTTCAAGAAATTATGACAAAATTTTAAGTAAGTAACATTTCTTTATTGTTTTCACGTCTTAGATACACGATGTAGAAATTTCATTCAAGAAATTATAAAAAATTCTCATTAAGTAACAATTTCTTTCTTGAAGTCCCCTCTTGAATACACAATACGGAAATTTCATTCAAGAAATTATGAAAATATTTGTAAGTAAGTAACAAAATATTATTGATTTCACCTCTTGGATACACAATACAGATACTTCATTCAAGAAATTATGAAAAAAATCGCAAGTAAGTAACAAACTCTTTATTGTTTTCTCCTCTTGGATATACAATACGGAAATTTCATTCAATAAATTATGAAAAAATTTTAAGCAAGTAACAAACTCTTTCCTGAACTCACCTCTTGGACACACAATGCAGAAACTTCATTTAAGTAACTATGAAAAAATTGCAAGTAAGTAACAAATTCTTTCTTCCCCTCTTGGATAAAAAAAAAAGTCATTTCATTCAAGAAATTATGACCAAATTCTAAGTAAATAACAAACCCTTTCTTGAATTCGCCATTGGGATGCATAATACAGAAATTTAATTCAGGAAATTATGAAAAACATTGCAAACAAACTCTTTCTTGAACTCGCTTCCTGGACAGACAATACAGCAATTTCACTCAAGAAATTATGAAAAAATTGTAAGTAAGTAGCAAACTGTTTCTTGAATTCTCCTCCTGGATGCACAATACAGATATTTCATTCAATAAATTATAAAAAAATTGTAAGTAAGTAACAAACTCTTTCTTGAATACACCTCTTGGATACACAATACGGAAATTTCATTCAAGAAATTATGAGAAAATTCTAAGTAAGTAACAATCTCTTTCTTGAAGTCCCCTCTTGGATACGCAATACGATACGGAAATTTCATTCAAGAAATTATGAGAAAATTCCAGGTAAGTGACGATCTCTTTCTCGAAGTCCTCGTTTGGATACACAATACGGAAATTTCATTCAAGAAATTATAAAAAAAAATTGTAAGTAAGTAACAAACTCTTTATTGATTTCACCTCTTGGATACACAAAAAAGACATTTCATTCAAGAAATTATGACAAAATTCTAAGTAAGTAACAAACTCATTCTTGGATTCGCCGTTTGCATGCACAATACAGAAATTTCATTCTAAGGGACCTCTACACGTGATTAACTACGTTTTGAAACTACATGCTATTTCCTTGCCTTTCCTTAGTACCTTTTCAAACGAGCGGGGATTCCCCACTGGTTCCTACACATTGCAAAAAAGTGAGCAGTACGAACGGGGATTCCCCACACATTTTTTTTCAACTCCACTTTTTCAACCAGTCTGGTTTTTTAGACAACACCCATTTTTGTGGGGCCAATCAGAGACAACGGAGGTTGCTCAATATACGATAACTTGATTGGTGATTGGTTACACACCGCGACGGCACATACATAGTGAGAGAGACATGCAAAGTCGACATAGCTTTATTTCATTTTTTAAGGTTAATTTAGACGAGGTTACGTGCGCGCACGTAACACCAGCCACAAAACTCAATTCCTCCTAGAATTATTTAAACTAAATAGTTACCCCCGCCCTAGAAAGTTCGGAAAAACACGATAGCCTTATTTATAGTGAAGCGTTTCTTAGTCGTATGTCTACCCGAATATTTAACAAGTACTATTTTTCCATCTGTTTAAGTATGAACTCCAATTTTTTCCAACGAGACTATGCAACTCAACCGCATTTAACTAATCCCCGTGTAACTGAATCCGCATGTAACTGAACCCCCGTGCAACTGAACCCTCGTGCAACTCAACTCCCGTGCCCATTTAACTCAAGCCCCATTTAACTAAACCCCCGTGCAAGAACCCCCCATGTAACTGAACCCTGTATAACCGAAACCCCGTACAACTGAACCCCCGTGCTACTGAACCCTCGTACTACTAAACCCTCGTGCAACTCGACCCCATTTAACTAAACCCCCGTGTAACTGTACCCCCTTTAACTGAACCCTCGTGCAACTCAACCCTCCATGCAACCCATCTCCCTCAAAATACTTTTCAGCCATTTCTTGTTAAATTTTTTTATTTCTAAACTATTTTAAATTGACAATACTCTCCAAAACACCACTTGTGTATTATACAGTACACAATCACCCCATCTCCTCCAATTTGCAAATCCCATTACCCCTTTTTTGCAAATATTAATCAAACATTTCCGATTGTAAAAGCATTTCCATAAAATAGCTCTTAATAGAACTTTTTAAGCGTGAACTCCTATTTTTCAGACGAAATTATAGAAAATATCGTCAAAACACACTTCTCTGTTTCAACTGTGTACATTTTCACATTTTATGATTCAAATGTGTATCTTCAGTCAGAAAAGCATAGTTTCGATTCAAAAATGAACCATTTCCATAGCAATAGCTCTTAGTAGAACTGTTTAAGTATGAACTCCAATTTTTTCCAACGCGACTATGCAACTCAACCGCATTTAACTAATCCCCGTGTAACTGAATCCGCACGTAACTGAATCCCCGTGCAACTGAACCCTCGTGCAACTCAACTCCCGTGCAACTCAAGCCCCATTTAACTAAACCCCCGTGCAACTGAACCCCCCATGTAACTGAACCCCTGTATAACTGAAACCCCGTACAACTGGAACCCCCCGTGCTACTGAACCCTCGTGCTACTGAACCCTCGTGCAACTCGACCCCCATTTAACTAAACCCCCCGTGTAACTGTACCCCCCTTTAACTGAACCCTCGTGCAACTCAACCCTCCATGCAACGCTTCTCCCTCAAAACACTTTTCAGCCATTTTCTTGTTAAATTTTTTTTATTTCTAAACTATTTTAAATTGACAATACTCTCCAAAACATCACTTGTGTATTATACAGTACACAATCACCCCATCTCCTCCAATTCGCAAATCCCATTACCCCTTTTTTGCAAATGTTAATCAAACATTTCCGATTATAAAAGCATTTCCATAAAAATAGCTCTTAATAGAACTTTTTAAGCGTGAACTCCTATTTTTCAGACGAAATTATAGAAAATATCGTCAAAACACACTTCTCTGTTTCAATTGTGTACATTTTAACATTTTCTGATTCAAATGTGTATCTTCAGTCAGAAAAGCATAGTTTCGATTCAAAAATGAATCATTTCCATAGCAATACCTCTTAATAGAACTGTTTAAGTATGAACTCCAATTTTTTCCAACGAGACTATGCAACTCAACCGCATTTAACTAATCCCCGTGTAACTGAATCCGCATGTAACTGAACCCCCGTGCAACTGAACCCTCGTGCAACTCAACTCCTGTGCAAGTCAATCCCCATTTAACTAAACCCCTGTGCAACTGAACCCCCCATGTAACTGAACCCCTGTATAACCGAAACCCCGTACAACTGAACCCCCCGTGCTACTGAACCCTCGTGCTACTGAACCCTCGTGCAACTCAACCCCATTTAACTAAACCCCCGTGTAACTGTACCCCTTTAACTGAACCCTCATGCAACTCAACCCTCCATGCAACCCATCTCCCTCAAAACACTTTTCAGCCATTTCTTGTTAAATTTTTTTTTTATTTCTAAACTATTTTAAATTGACAATACTCTCCAAAACATCACTTGTGTATTATACAGTACACAATCACCCCATCTCCTCCAATTCGTAAATCCCATTACCCCTTTTTTGCAGATGTTAATCAAACATTTCCGAATGTAAAAGCATTTCCATAAAAATAGCTCTTAATAGAACTTTTTAAGCGTGAACTCCTATTTTTCAGACGAAATTATTGAAAATATTGTCAAAACACACTTCTCTGTTTCAATTGTGTACATTTTCACATTTTCTGATTCAAATGTGTATCTTCAGTCAGAAAAGCATAGTTTCGATTCAAAAATGAGCCATTTCCATAGCAATAGCTCTTAATAGAACTGTTTAAGTATGAACTCCAATTTTTTTCCAACGAGACTATGCAACTCAACCGCATTTAACTAATCCCCGTGTAACTGAATCCGCATGTAACTGAACCCCCGTGCAACTGAACCCTCGTGCAACTCAACCCTCGTGCAACTCGACCCCATTTAACTAAACCCCCGTGTAACTGTACCCCCTTTAACTGAACCCTCGTGCAACTCAACCCTCCATGCAACCCGTCTCCCTCAAAACACTTTTCAGCCATTTCTTGTTAATTTTTTTTTATTTCTAAACTATTTTAAATTGACAATACTCTCCAAAACATCACTTGTGTATTATTCAGTACACAATCACCCCATCTCCTCCAATTCGCAAATCCCATTACCCCTTTTTTGCAAATGTTAATCAAACATTTCCGATTGTAAAAGCATGTTTAACCATCTTGCTTGGAAAGGTACCCATAAGTACATGCTCTGAAAAGGTGCCAAGGAACGTAATCTCCCCAAACACATCAATCAAACAATTAAAAAATGTGGATTTTTCTTGCGCAATTCATGTGTAATTGTATGTAGGTTTTCAATCTATTACACTTTTGACCATATTCTTGTAGGTTTTCCTGTAGGTTTAGAACTGTGCACACCCTTACTACTAAAGCCTTAGAGGAACTACTAACATATATCATCATGGTGGACTCCATTGTTCGTTCAATCATACATA
Organism: Artemia sinica; assembly: GCA_027921565.1. Taxonomy (NCBI): domain Eukaryota; kingdom Metazoa; phylum Arthropoda; class Branchiopoda; order Anostraca; family Artemiidae; genus Artemia; species Artemia sinica. Next base: position 38,815,941 of record CM051273.1, on the reverse strand, counting down.
AAAGGGCATTCTGTAAAGCGGCACTGCTTCATAAAGTTTAATATCTGACGCTATCCAACATTTTCTTTCTTAGTTTGGGTTCGTACACGAGACAGACCCCCCTTAACATTCTATTCAAAAACACCTTTCACGCTAAAAAAAAAAGTGCTCGCGAGATGGAAACACACTCAGATTCATGAAAGCTGGGCCTTACTAAGAAACGTCCGCTAAAACAGGAACATACGAATGATTTCCTGTCGAGGTGGGGGTGGGGCTTAAAAATATTTTTTGGAATAGTTTGACTAAGAAACACCAAGAAATTCGGGAAAACTAAGCGCTTCAGGGGGCTGGGGCTCGAACCCCCCTGTACGTGTAAATGTTAGCATTATGTCCAGGTGACTCGTTTGGCTAAGTTGTAAAACAAAATCGGTTTTGATCTAAACTTAAAAATAAACCTTCAAGTAATAAGGGACATTCATAAAGGAGGCAGGTCCTTCCTCTAAATCTAGCACTGTCCCACCACTTGTCTGGTTTACATACCAGTCCGCCAAAGACGTTTCAGGAAATTATTTTCCCTACCTCTACACAGGAAGACGATTCAGGTTCAGGTACTCTTTATTTACAAACTAAATACAAGTACAAAAACGGTATGCCCGGCTGAGAGTCTAGCTCGTATTACGACGTTAATAATGTTATGATGTTAACGATGAAGATGATGTTCCAGACTTTTCACCCTGCAAGACTAATTTTGTCCAGAATGTAAATATAACTAGCAAAATAGTACTAGGCTTTGGGTAGCATCTAGGCTCTGGTAATAGCATCTAGGCTCTGGGTAGCCTAGATGCTATAAAAGCGTTCTCGAGAAGAAAGGACGAACATAAAAAAAAAAAAAATAACTTTCGTGGTTAAGCTTTCATTCCCATAGCAGCAGAACGTATGATTGGACCGGAACCACTAAACGACTAGAGAGACACAGCTTTCAGTAGCACTAATTGGCGGAAATGAATGGGCTTACTTTTCAAGTATAGGGAAGGACGTAATTTTTTTTTCAATGTAAATACCAAAAAAGGTATTTTTCACAGAAAATTCCAAAAAAAGATGTTTTCAAAATTTATAGGGAGGTGAAATATAGGAGCGGGGGAAAATACTACCCCCCTACAATTGGTTCTACTAATAGCTACTCCAAGATATATGGCGCGATTTCCTCAATACAGACGTATCTTACAACAGCATTTTAATTCAAAAGTTTTGTTTAGGTCAACGCTCATTTTCAACGCCATGCCAATTTTTATGCCAATTTTTGCCAATTTTTTTCTTATGCCAATTTTTTATTGTGTGAGTTCGACATGACAAAATTGAAACTTCTTAACGGCGAAAGTTTAGATTGGGATTCGCCGTTTAAACATATTGTTAAAAGATAGAAGATTCACCCTTCTTGTAGAGATCCAACGTCCATCTATGCCTGTATAGCCATTAAGACGCCTGCTGCTTTGGCATTATTTTATAGGGAAAGTGAAGACAGTTTGTATAAAAGAAGAAAAAGAAAACCTGAGGAGACAAGATTAAAAAAGACCAAAGCAAAAGACAAGTTTCCCGTTCCTGTCGTATTCTTCTAATTGAGTCAAGCAATTTTGAGGGGAAATTGAATTTACAATGGACAACAGACAAATGTAAGTTAGCTTACGTCTTTATTCTGCCTCTTTTCTTCAATAATAGAATCAGTTACGGTGAAGTCATATACATCTGGTCTTGGAAACGTCATATCAAGTTCAACCTTTTGTATAAAACGGGTTGAGGCCTCGCGTAAAAGAGTTTCAAGACGACTTTCTTGGGATTGCTTCAAAATTAAACTTTTTAGTTAAGTTACATGCTATACCGAGGAGTATATCCAGGAGAAGAGGGGTCTTACAGATTAGAAGCCCCCCCCCCCACCATCCGGAGAATATTTTCTCCGTCTCTTGAATTCGTCGACAAAAATTTAGATAAAAGACTCATGAAAACAATTCTCCAGCTCGTAAATTTTCCTTAAAAATACAGGTGAAAAATACTTACCCCCCCCCCCCCAAATGAGTAGAAATCTAGGTTTGGAGATAAAACACTACCCCTACAATAAGCGCCACAGCCAGTTCTGTATATTCAAGTTACTATTATTCTCCATGACCACACTGCCTTTTCTATGACGAAAACAGTAAGAATTTCAAATAGGGATAGGTCCTTTTATTAGACAGTGAAACGAAAATATAAAACAAAGACTCTAAATATTTCGATGACACAGTCGCTCATCATCATCAGTAGAGTTACTAACTTATCAAAATTAAAACAAACTGCTTTTATACTAACAAATAATCACTTCCGGTCAAAGCAAGTTACCGGTCCATTGACTTAAAAAGTTCATTAACTGTTCTTGAATTAAATAGCGACGAAGACCACACTGCCTTTCCATCCTAAACAAATAAGTAGAACAACAGGGAAATTTTTATACAAGACAGTGGAACGCAACTTTAAATGAATATTTCGACCCTATATCCAAGGGCCGTCCTCAGCAAAACAGACGAAGAGAATAAAAAACAATATAAAAGAAACTTACATTAAAATTCAATCATTAAAACTGAATTTTTTTTTTTTAATGTTTTAAAACAGCCCTAATATCATTGCTTCAAGGAAGTTCAACCAGGACACAACTTCCTTGAAGTAATGATATTAGGCTGTTTTAAAACATTAAAAAAAAAAACTTTCAGTTTTAATGATTGAATTTTAATGTAAGTTTCTTTTATATTGTTTTTTATTCTCTTCGTCTGTTTTGCTGAGGACGGCCCTTGGATATAGGGTCGAAATATTCATTTAAAGTTGCGTTCCACTGTCTTGTATAAACATTTCCCTGTTGTTCTACTTATTTGTTTATGTTCTTGAATTTTTTAATACTGCGTTGAGTCAATGTGTACAAGTTTCTTCGAAATTGCAGGTCAAAGCAGGTTACCGGTCCATTGACTTAAAAAGTTCACTAACTGTTCTTGAATCTTGTAATACTGCGTTGAATATTCTTCTAATTAAAAATGAAATAATGCTGAATTTACAGGTGCTAAATTTATCATTTTATTCTTCTAATAGCAAATGAAATGTTTGCTGATTCTGAAGTTGGTCTGTCATCTTTGTTTTATATTTTCGTTTCACTGTCTAACAAAAGGACCTATCCCTATTTGGAATTCTTATTGTTTTCTGTATATTCAAGATATACCAACAAATTTGCGACCCCCCCCCCAGCAAACCATGAATATAGTAATCTCCTATGTCAGAGGATTCCCATCAGAGTGGAAGTAACAAGAGTAACTCGCTATAACCTCGCCTAGGCTGGCTAGTTTCACCATATAGCTTGTAGACAGACAGCAACCATGGGCGCCCATATGGGGGGGCAGGGGGGGGGGCTCATGCCCCCCCCCCCCTCCCCCCTGGCTGAATGACGCTGCCTTATTTTTGTATTTTTTGTTCTGAGATTTCTATTATATAGCACTAAAAGTGCCAATTAGATGAGGTTTGCCCCCCTCTGGAATTCAGCTTATGGGCGCCCATGACAGCAACAAGCATCTTCAAATGCAAAGCTGACAAAGACTGGCTACATCAAGAGTTGCTGTACAACTGTGAGCTGAATTTTAAAGATGATTTTAGAAGTCATCATGAAGAATCCCAGACTGAACTGCGGTCATATATATATTAAGGTAAGGTATTCTTCAATCTGAAGGTGCTAAAAATATACAATATTTTAATTGTGTACTTCTAGTTCGGGAAATGGCAACATTTCATCTGCCTCTATTTTTCTGTGATTGGGCACGATTGGTGTAAATACAACCCCCTTCGGAACCTTTCTTACGGGCCATAATTTAATACTTTCTGAAAGTGTCAGCAGTTCCCCGTGACACAGCAATGCTGGCTAGAAAATTCAGCAGTGACCAGAACAGCATGCTTGAGAAATTTGAAATTGCTTGACAAGTTTGAGAAATATTCTCCTCTTGACAAGTTGTTTTGAACAAAATAAAATTTAGCGTCTAATTCAAGGCATCAATTTTTATTTTAGAAACATCCACATCTTCTTTAAGATAATGTAAGCTCTTTCACATTGACAAATCACAGCCTCTGGAAACTAAGGGTTTCTAGTTCAGGGAATTCCTGGGAATATTTCATCTACATCTATTTTTCTATGATTGGGCCGCACTAGCATAAATACAAACCCCTTGGGAACCTTTCAACCAGGTCATAATCCAGTACTGATTGAAAAGTGTCAGCAATTCCCTGTAGGACAGCAATGCTGGTTAAAAAGTTAAGCAGTATCCAGAAAAAGATGTTTGAAAGATTTGACAATGTTTGACACATTTGGCACTGTTTGAGAAAAGTTCTCCTCTCGACAAAAATCTTTGAATAAAATAATATTGTAATTAATTCGAAGCATGAACTTTTTTTTTAGAAATTTCTCCATCTTCATTAAGATAAGTCAAAGGTAGATGCGGTTTTTCCCGTCATACCTGTGAATTTTCAAAAATTTGTGCATTTTTCCTGTAAATTAAATGTTTAGTTGGAGTTGCGTTTTCAAGCAAATCACAGCGATTAGAAACTAAGGGTAAAGGTGTTTCTGCAAAGATTTCGCTCAACTTGTTAGATCTCTTCAGCAAAGCTAATGTCAAATTGGTTTTAAGCATGATGATACGCAATTTAAAAACGTTCTCGAGCAGAAAGGACGAACATAAAACTAAAAATGACTTTCATGGAATGATAAACCAGGTCATAATCCAGTACTGTTTGAAAGGTGTTAGCAGTTTCCTGTAGGAAAGCAATACTGACGAAAAAGTTTAGGAGTATCCACAAAAACATGTTTCGGTAATGTTCTCCTCTTTAAAAATTGTTTTCTAATAAAATATTATAGCGTCTAATTCAAAACAAGCTTTTTTTTTAGAAATATTCTCATTTTCTGTAAGATAAGGTAAAGGGTAGATGCGTTTTTTCCGCATCATACCTGCGATAAAAAAATGTGCAAATTTCCCACAAATCAAATGAGTAATCAGTTCAAATTGCATTTTCAAGCAATCGCAGCAACTGGAAACTGGAGGTTGAGCTGATTCTGCCGACATTTCGCTCAATTTATAATTTTTTTTTTATAGCCTATACCATTATTCCTTAAGCGTATGTCAGAAAGAGAAGGCCAACAGCTCCGCATTTAAAAACCCTGATTCGCTATCCTGTGTTTCTGTGTGAGATTTTAAGCCAATAAAAGAGCGCAAAGTTAAGTTCCGCCTGACTGGTTCTCATGAGAAAAATATCAAGTCCGTTAAAAGCAAAGGCGAAGCTGTGGTCTTCAACACCCGAGGACAATATTGGTTTTGCACCTACCCCCCCCCCCTCACTACCACAATATCACTACGACCAAACCACAGTATTGGACGAAAAAAAGAAACCTCAGTTTTGTACCGTTTCAGAGGCTACGCCCGGGGACAGCCATTCCTCTTCCCCCTAGCTACACTACTGGTTTAAAAGAAAGCAGAGTTTTTGAGTCGCAAGATATTTCCCAGTAGATCCTCTGTTTCACTATAATACCACCCACAATTTTTGCACAATATGTACAATGTATAGATTTAGGTCACGCAGTGGTTCATTTTTTACCCTGATGTTTGGGAATACTGGTGATTTTGAGAACTTTATAACCAATTGTGGAATTGGAAGGATGAAATTTTTGGGATTGGGCTAAGAGTAAAATAAGTGGATCATGGGAAAATTCAAGATCAACTGGCAACTGGATACTATGAATGGGGGGGGGGGCATGTCCGCGTGGTAATAAATCACAGAGAGAATTTCTCGGAGAGTGAAGGCTCGGCAGGAGAAAGAGTTTAAAATGTAAGCTATGGAGCGGTCAGTGTCTTTTTTGTAAGCCGTTTTTTTAATTTTTTCGTTTTGTTGTCAGCCCATTATCTCCTTATCAGGAAGTTTCAGATATGCCCTTTAGTTTTTGGGTATACGGTAATAGTAAAAAGCCATCACGCTAAAATGTAAAGTTTTGTTTGTTTAAATATAAAAGCATTAAAGTTTTAAGAGGATTTAAAATATGTAATAAACGGTTTTCGTTTTAGAAACTTTAGTTTTGTTACTGTTTTGAATTTCACATAACCAACTATGATGAGTTCACCCATTCGAGGACATGTCGAAGAACAAATACGCCCCAGAAATCGTCAAGATGCGCCCTTCGAGTCCATTTATTCGTTCAGGTTCACTAAATAAACCCTTAAAAATTCGTTTGTAAAGGAAAGGTAAGCATGCGGCATAGGACTTTGCAATCCCTACCGGCGGTGCTGATCTTCGTTTCATGGCCCTTTAGCCAGGAAGTGCAGTGGGGAGTTGAGGCCAGCCATCCTGTGCTTTTCCACACCAAAATCCATGCTTTGCACACCAAGACCTGTTATCAAACAAACATACGAGAGCTAGTTGGAATGATTTTTTTTTTTAAATGAAGATATGAAGAAAGGGTTATTTTACAAAAGGGTTCTAGAGCCCTCCCCTCGTTGCAATTCCATTTATTTTTTGCTGTAAGTAGTTAAGACGGCACTAGACCCTTAAGGTCCAAATCGGCGGTGCTGATCTCCGTTTCGTGGCCCTTCAGCCAGGAAGTACAATGGGGGGTTAGGGGCCAGCCATCCTGTGTTTTTGCACACCAAAATCCATTTGCCGTTACTGATAAACTGTGAATTGACGTTTTCCCCATTTAAATCAACTATGTTTAATCAGACACATCCCAATTAAGACATGACCCCGGTTATGAGGGCTTTCAATCTTTATCGCAACTACCCTTCTGTCTGCTAGCAAAAGAGTTAAACATAAAACCGTATATAACCTAAAAAATTTATTTTTCAAAGTAAACAATAACAAAATAAGGGTAAAATTACAAACGATTAAGGTATATTTTCAAGAACTCGAACGACGTTCACTAATGCTACCCTTTTGTGAACCCTTGTAGAATTAACCTTCTGAAAAATAAAAAGAATCAGGTTTCAATAAGTCGACATTAACCTTCTGAAAAAAAGGCTTCAATAACTCGACATCAGTCATTAAATATATCATTCAACCAATAGTTAGTCCAACTGATCTATTCGGTTTTTTTTTATTGCTTCACTTTTTTCTTCTAAAAATACCACCCTCAACCAGGGACGTACTCAGCGGCCCCCCCTCAAAATAATAAATCTCCAAATTTGTGGGTACTTTTTGGTCAAATTATCAAATGAAAATAAGTGTTTGTTTTAGTACTACAGTCCCCCCCCCCCAAAAAAAATGATTACGTGCCTGATCTCAACATATTGAAATGACTCAATTTTTAACCTGCATTTTTTTCATTTCACAAAGAGATACATTAACAAGAGTACTACATGCCACGGGCTCTAGAAGTTTACGCTTGTTCAAGAAACCCATGACCCCGCTAAAACAAACATAAAACACAAAGACATAGAACCTCAGAGGCGTAGCTAGGGGCTTCCGAGCCCCAAGACAATGTCAGTTTTGAGCCCCCCCCCCCACCATCAATACCATAATATACGTAAAAAACGTAATCTAACGTCCCCTCAGAGGTTGCACTCGGTGATAGAGCCGCTCCCCCGTAGCTACGCTACTGAGAATACTTGAATATCTAATGCTATAAATGTAAGTTGCAACAGTTATAATAACATAAAAAAAAAGTATAAATATAAGGCATAATAACACAAATAATGACAGAAAATAATAAGGCTGACACAATGAGAAGAATAAAAAAGACTGGAGGGAGTGAAATAAGGACTGGTAGGTAGGTGCAATTGATCGACGTAACTCGAGCCCTTTGAGCATTTTGTATCATGAGGGGATGTTCTTTCGACCTCCAAACATAAGTAAACATCCTGAATCGGTCTATTTGAGCTAGCTTTGTCAATATGTGCTGTAAATTGCGAAGCAATAACTCTTGTTCGTTTAAACTTTAAACTTAGTTCTTTACTTTTATCAGAAAAATGTTTATTTTATATTTTAATCAATAAGATACAAGGATAAGACCTTCGTTAAAGCTTTTCTATCTGCTGAATCAAATGCAAGTTCATAATCAATAAAACAGAGGACTAAAGGGGTCTGAATATTCAGACACTTCAATTATTAATCCAAGAATGAAAATTTGGTCAATGCATCCTCTACCCTTCCTAAAACATGCCCTGTTCTTCTCTTAAAACTTTACCTACAACAGCTTTAGGTTTAATATGCATCATCATGCTAAGCAACTTACTTCCTACAGAAATCAAGCTAATGCCTCTATGATCACCGCACTCACTTTTATAACCTTTTTTGTAAAGTGATTTGGTTAAAGCTTTCGTAAGTCACTAGATACTTTCTTTTTTTGAAAAATAATATTCACAATCTCCAGCAATCAACTTCTCAACCACCATATTTCAAAAACTCATTTACCACGCTACCAGTATCCATGGGCTTACTATTTTTTAATCTTTTTAGTACTGTCTCTAACTCCTTCTCGCAAAATAAATCTCCCTTCACATCCCAATTTTTTTTCATTATTTTGTATATCATTCCCTACAAATTTATCACATTCTTAAAATGTTCTGCTCATCCCTTTTTAACACTTTCCATATCACAAATTAAGGCCCCTTTCAGTAGCGCTGTTTCACGAAAATGAAGGGGAGCGGGGGGGGGGCAAGGATTTTTTCGATTTTTGTAATGAAGATAAAAAACACAGGACAACATTAAGCAAATATACTCAAACATGCGATAGCGGCGACTTCGCTGCTTGGAGCAGTCTCCCTGCTTTGATATAGCACATAACTAAAATAGAAAATAGCTATAAAATAGAAATAAGAAGGTATTTTTCAAAGTAGAGGGGACAATTGCCCCCTGCCCCTCCCCCTAATTGGCATGCCTCACCTCTTTACTATCCGTAACTCGGACATGACCAGACAGACTACTCCCGCTAAATCCTTTAACTTACCAATACAATATCTTACTATTATGTCGTTTGGCTGCATCTTCCAGATTTTAGGTAATTTTATCTATAGCTTCCATTTACATCTCCTTAATTCCCACCTTAATGTCTTCTCTACTTCCATTTCTTTCCTTTCATTCTCGTAAGATCCATCATTCAGAAATTCCCTGTACAAACCTCTTCTCTCCTATCAAGCTTAACGCGTTTTCGCTAGTATTTCAAGCTCGGTTCTAACTTTCTTCCTAGAAATCTTCTGCTATTTCGCAAATTATCGCAGCCTAGCTGACTAAAAAGATTCATGCGTCTGATATCTTATTCACAGCCTCAAATATAAGGCGGGATGATTATTATTATGTTGAACATAACTGTATTATCATTGTATTTATATTATCATTATAATAACACCTTACTATAGTCATGGGCTTGATTTCATCTCATTGGCCATTTTCCATTGTTTTTTTTTGGGATTTCTTAACGTTTAGCTCTTTGTAAAAGGGTTTTTATCTGGCCTGCTAGATGATATAAACACAATTTGGAATGGGAAGAGTTCAAAATTGTAGCAGTTTCAACATTTCAAAAAAGGAGATATGAAGAAATCTCTGGATCTTAGGCCTTGAACAATGGTGTCAATTCACAAAAATATTAGGAGGGGGGGGACTGATCTATTTTTCAAATTTTGGAGGAGCATAGATAATTTGAGACCACACTGCCTTTCCATGACGATAAATAAAAGATTTTATACCTATTCGAACTTTTATTTATCGTTTGGAGGAGCAGATTTGTTTTTTAGTTATTTTTTCTCAATAAAATGCCCCCCCCCCCAAAAAAAGTAGCTACAATTTAAAACCTATGGGAGCACACACCCCAACCCTAACTGACGTCACTGGTCTGGAACGACTTCGAATTCCATAGAATAGTTTCCTGATTTTATTGTATAGGCTATTTAGTCATAAACTTCTTATCATCTTATTCGCAGGCTCAGACATGAAACATGGCGGTTACTACTAGTATGAATATTACTATTTTTTTTCAACACGTAAAAAATCTTACAACGATAACATTGGATTAATTATAAATAATTGTTAAAAGAAATCGATTTAATTTTGCCTACTTTTTTCTTTCTTCCCTTTTAATTCGACTTTCATTTTAGTGAGTTCGTGGATGAATTCCTTTTATTGTTGGATTTTATTGATGCACTGAAAGCTTTAGTGAGACTTTTATTCCACAATGACGACAAGGTTTTTTTTTCTTTCCTTATTCATCTTTATTAATTCCTATTCATTTTTATTCAATTTTTTATTTACCATAAAAGTTTATTTTCTGCTAATTTCATTTTCTTTTCTGCTAAAGTCAACTTTAGCGTTACAGGACCAAATTTCTCATCACAGAAAAAAAAGAAAAAAAGAAGAAAGAATAACTGAACAACTCCATTCCTTTTCAAAACGTCAACCAAGCTTGATTCAACTAAAACCCACTTCACATCTATTAATATTCACCCAGTATACTTTTTAAAGTGAAATCCTATTAGACAGCCTTCCCCCCTTAGAATTCCCGTTGCCTTTTGACTAAGCTTCTTTCCAACTTCGTTAATTGTTTTTATTTCTATTCCTAGAAACTTTCTCCCGCCCTTTTCCAATGGGGCAAAGGGCCTAAAACTTTCTACCCTTGTTTACGATTTCTAACACAGAGAGAGAGATTTCCAAACTTTTAATGAAACAAGTTCCAAATGCGACGCGTGTGCGAAGATTAAGTAGCACAGTTTGAGCAAACAATGAAACTAATGCTTTGATCTACTTAGGGAGAATAAGCCCAGAAATTTCGGAACATATATATTTTCTATTTGTTTATACAATATATATTACTAGCCAAAATCATGTCGATCGACAGGTATATAAAAAAAACATATTCTTTTGCAAGGACTAGAAAAAATTGTTACAAGAAAACAGGAACACCGGTGATAGACAAGCTCAAAATGACAGAAACACTACAGGAAATACAGTGAATATCGATACAGGAAAACCGCTACAGGAAATACAGGAAAAACGCTACAGGAAATTTTTATTCACATCTTCATTCACAAGTAATAGAAATCATTTTGGTACTTGTTCATTATTCAGAACAAACTCAAGAATTTTTTGAGAAAAATCGGTTTCATAGCCACAAAGACAAAATTCATTTAGTTTGCTACGTATAGCAGGGTTGCCAACTGTCGATATATAAAAAGAGTGCAAAGCAAGGCCAAGAAAGAGTTATTGTTGCTCAAAAAGAGTACAAGTCAAAAATTTGCATCCCCTCTGAGGTAAAAAGCGCATTTCAAACGAAAAGTGCATATGTTGGCAACCATGCTCCATGGGATAATTGCACTTTTGACAAAGTTGCTAACTACTGACTTTTCAAGCGAATGAAAACTTACACCCAAAAAGAATGATTTTCACTCTTCCGCATCCCCTCTGAGGTAAAAAAAAAGTGCATTTTACATGAAAAGTGTGCAAGTTGGCAACACTGACACATAGTGATAGAGAATAGTTTCTGACCTTGGATATTGAAATGAAGATTTGGAATTTGCCAAAGACTGAAGAAGAGGCAATTATATTTTTCCAGGATAAGGGGCTGTTGCCCAAAACAAAATGTGTGCCAATCAACACAAGATGATTTTATACTCTTACGAGAAGGAACAATTTTTGAAGCGCAACAATAGGCCATGTTTGAAAAGTCAATTTGCATTTAAATACATGGTCTGCTGACAGTAGATTACCATTTATTACTGCAGTTTGTTTCATTTATTGCTAGGATTACGAACTGGCGTCTGTGGCCTAGTTTGAACGAGAGCTAGGCATTTCTAAGAAAACAGTTATTGATTGGAATAGCTACCTCCGCAAAGTGTGTGTTTTCTAACGGAGCAGAGTACATGTGGCGGGCGGCAGTGACGACAGAAGACAGATCTCCTTTCAACGCGATTCTTACCGACATCTATGCGTTCTGCTTTCCATCAGGTTCTGCTGTAGTTCCAAAATTTTGTTAATAAAGTATTATATTTTCATCATATTTTGGTACATTTCATTGGGATTAACCTAACTTCACTTCTTGGGTGTGTTCTGGATAATGGACAAGTACTGTCATTTCATCTGCGAACACACAACTCAATTAGCAATTGATGTCATTCACACTTTAATCATTCCATCCTCTCAATGTGAACACTAAACCGGTTTTCCATGATCATATTTACCAGCTGAGAAGCGGTTTTGCTACTGCGTCAAAACTTGCCATCCTAAGTTTTACCATAGTTTTACCGTCAGAATTATTATTTTTTTTTAGCATAAAAGTGGGAGATAGGCAAGCCGTACATAGCAAAAAATCAAAGGGGGTTAATTTTGGTTCAAATCTTCATACAAGAGTATCGGAAGTCATCTTGGTAATGGAGCTACCCCTACTTATGTCAAAAATACCATTCACACAGAGGTGGTTATAGGGAAGGGACAGAGGGGGCATTTGCCCCAGGCGAGAAAATTTTAGGGGCGCAAAATTTCAAATAAATAATCTAACGGTTATAATCATTTTGTAATTTTTGAAATTTTATTTTAGTTAAAATAAAGTAGAGGGCGGTATTAATAAATGAAAATAAATAATGAATTATAAATTAATTAATAAAACAAGAATAAATTCAAAATAAAAAATATTAAATACCTAAATAATTTAACTAATAAATTGAAAATAATTTGATTAATAAATAAAATTTTGTTAAAATTCGGCCTGAAAATTTTATTTGAGACAAGAGGGGCAGGGGGCTAATTAATATTTTGCCCCGGGCGCAATAGAGGCCAGAAGCGCCACTGCATTCACGTTTCAAATATTCCATCATAAACAACCCGTTGATGTTCATGAAGAATCAATCAATGGGCGTTTGCTCTTATCACTTGTCTAAATTTTCTCAGGTCTGAAATTTTCTTCATGGCACAGTTGAACCACAACTACCTTGCATGACGTCAGGGTTGCCACCCTAGTGATTTATAGTGATTTTCGTTCTGAAACTAGTGATTTTTCCAAAATCTAGTGACTTTTCACGATATAGCACGTAGATTCATGATTCAATCAAATAAATCATACAAGAAGCTAACTAAAAAAAAAAAAAAAAAAAAAAAAAAAGAAAAAAAAAAAAAAAAAAAAAAAAAAAAAAAAATGATTCATTATAGTTCCTAATATGAACCAGATTAGCACATATGACAATTTTACCGCCTTTGAAACTTCCAATTTCCCACCATATGTACGTATCAAATATGACCCCAGAGCGTTATCATCAAGATAATAGTCGAAATAGTTAATTGTAGAAATGTTCTATATTTTCTATTTTACAACATTTGCTCAGGTCAAATTTTTGTCTTCATAATTATGTTTTTTTTCTGTAATCTATCAGTTCTAGATTAGATTTTCTTCTGTTAAAACTTTTAAAAGTTGAGTGAATGGTGGATATGAATACACCCTCTACATCTGCAAATAGAACAGAAGTGGAGTAATTGAAGAATAAGAAGGTAGGTATACATTAAATATAATTTTCTAAATGAAAAAAAGAAATCATTGAAAAATAAATAGGACTTAGTGCTTTTTATAATAGGATTAGTAATATAACTAGACAGGTTAAATTGATTGAAGTTTGATGATTTAAGTCGGTTGGGAGTAAGGGGGGTATCTATGCTGGGAATGGTCTAATGATTTTAATTTCTACTTCTTATATCTAATCAAAAAACCAATAATTTTCCAAATTCTCTTATTGTAATTAAAACACCTAATAAGTGCAGATAACGTCCTATTCTTTAAGTTTTGGAATTTTGTGCTAATATATCAAACAGTTTGTGGTAACAAACTGTAAGAATGGAGCTACAAGGCTCAACAGTAACCAAAATTCTAGAAACGGAATTTTGATATCAATCAATATACCATCGGCTTATTCAGTTGATTCCAAATATATAAGATTCATTAAGCTTAGTTTTACCCATAAAAAGCTAAGAAATTGTGAAAATTTGCCTGATTTCTGAAACAGGAAGGAAACACCCAAAAAAGTGAAAGAATTTTGATAAAAATCAAACCATTAGATCTGGCGTATCAGAGAAACCTCCTGTAGAGGTTTCAAGCCCCTATCTGCAAAAGTGTTGAATTTTGTATTATTTACCAGAAGAAGAAACACGGATGTGTGTTAATTTCTTTTTTTCCCTGGGGGTGATTTTATTGAACCAATGATACTAGAATATCGGGAGAGGGCTCATTGGAACATAAATTAAAATTTCTGGCGTCCTTTCTATTGACCAAAAAGATCGGACGGCTACTAGCCCCCCCCCCCCCCCCCGTCACGTCCCTTTTTTCCCCAAAAATTGTTTGATCAAAAGTTTGAGATAGCCATTTTGTTTAGCATAGTTGAAAAATTCCTCAGGATAATAAGGATAATTTACGATCTATGAAAAACCAGTTTCATAGCCACAAAGACAAATAACGGGTGACAGAATGCATTGGACTTGTATAACTTGGGCTATATATTTGCACATTAGGGGAGTGGGGTAAGGTTAGGCTACTTTGCCCCCACACCCCCCTAATGTGCAACTATATAGCCCAAATTATATTATTATATAAACTAAAGTATTATATTTTGATCATATTTTGGAATATTTCATTAGGATTAACATAACTTTACTTCTTGGGTGTGTTCCGTATAATTAACAAGTGCCTCTTTATTTTTAAGAAGCAATATGACCGATGCTTATCGAAATTTGTGAAGAGTGGGACACATTTTTTCCATGGAAAATTCGGGATCATGGAGGAAGCAAGGATTTTGTTCCATTCTTTGCATAAAGAAGCAAAAGGCATTTCTCAAAATTTCAAGGGTAATTTTGCTTGAGAAAAAAACAAAACATCAATCTAAAGGTATTTTTCCACATCTAGGGGTAGTTTTACTCCCTTCCTGTAGGTGTGCCTGTATAGAACATGGTAAAGAAACAAAACAATTATTAATTACAATGATAAAGAGTATTAAATTCTAGTGATTTCTAGTGATTTCTGGTCAATAATCTAGTGATTTATGCGCTGATTTAGCGATTTTTTTTTTTAGAAGAATCAAGTGATTTTTTATCACCGGGTGGCAACCCTGCATGGACGTATATCGCAATTCGAGCATCACTAATAGGATATTTTTTATACAAAATATCCATCAGGTCACAGCACTTATATATTATATCAAATATCTACGCTCAAATATGTTTAAAATAGGAGAGAAGGTATACACTTTATTTGGAAAACTTTATCCAATTGAATTAGAATTAACCTACACGGGGGTGTATCTAGAAGTCGGCTGGGGAAAGTAGAACTGACATTATTACAGAATAGGGAGGAGGAGACTTAATACCGTTTTTTTAAAATGTGATTTTGAGAAACTTGAAATTTATTCAAAAATTTAAATTTTCTTTGGAGCTCTCAATTCCATCTCTGTTTAATTTCAAATAGTAAAAAAGAAAAAAAAAACTTGAAAAGGAAACATTTAATATTTTTCTCTTGTTGTACTCTTCAACCCACGCAGTTAAACATTTTTGTTTGTTTTTGGCTATTTTTCTGGGAGGCTTTTCGGCTGAGTAGTGGTGGATTCACTAAATGACCCTCTGTGTATGTATTAATATTTAAAATGTAGGCGATTCTGTTTTGGCAATAAACAGGGGCGGATCCAGGATTTTTTTAGGGGGGGGGCGCAAATAGGTTGATCCGATAAAAAGATTTAGGGGGGGGGGCTCAAAATAGGTTGATCCGATAAACTTGCGTTAGGAGCAAGTTTTATTAACGCAAACTTGAGTTAATTAAGTAAACGACACTACTTTAGACAATGCTAGGCCCCCCCGCCCCCTGGATCCGCCACTGGCAATACATTGGAAGCCTAACTGCTAAGAGTATGCTAGGAGGCCTTGGATTCCCATCTATTTTAACTATATTTTGTCGTTATTTAATGCATTGCGGATGAGAAATAACGCCTAACGTTTTACATTCGTTGCAGCTCATCATTTATCTAAGTCAACAGTGATCAATTCTTTTTTTTTATGTAAGCTACTATATTTAAGAAGCCAACTATGGAATTTAAAATTTTTCGCAAGAACCCTGTACACAGGCCAAAATAAAGATTACTTAGCAATATGCATTTAAAACATCGTATTCAAATACTAGATATTAAAGAAGAAGTAAATAATGACCCCAACATTATAAAAACGTTAAACGTATACTTAATTAGTATACTACTACCACTAACAACTCACTGCAGTACCAAACAACCTGAGGCAAACACAGCTACGTACGCTCCTCCTCCATCCGAATCTATTATATACTGTTGAATAAAATACACAATTTATTCAACTGAGCGACAAAGGAGATACATCCCCCGCAAAGAAGAAAATAAATTGTATATATTATGTAAATTCGAAACTAAATGATTAGAAAGAGACACATATAGAGTCAGGCCCCTCCAGAATTAAATCCTGGATACAACTCCATTGCGAGATATATTACACTCATTGCTACACCAGTTAAATAATTCTTGAAAACACGGTACTGGTGCATTATGCGGGCACCGTAAGAAGTCAAGCTTGGTTAATGGTAATGGAATAAAATAAAATAGGATGAATTTATAATAGTTTAGAAACAAATTTGCGCTATATATTTGCACATTAGGGGTGGGGGGGGGGGGGTAAAGCATAGTATATATTAAATATGTAACCCAACCTAACCTAGGCACCTTCCCCCCTAAAAAACAATCGTTTAAATATTGCAACTCATTGAGAAACCACGGCTTTGTAATCATTCATCATTAGCGATCTCTTGCAAATAGCCGGTTTAACGGGTTTCGTGACTGGTTTTCTTGATACAGTATATAGCGATGCCCGCAAAAATGCACCAGTATCGAAAATACTTTAGAAAGCTGGGAGCTTGTCTATATACAGCACAGAAATATGCTTTTATATGAACCTTGCATCAAAAACACCAGAAAAATAATTGGCTCTTGCCCCTACCCTCTAGATCAGTGGTTACCAATCGATTTCGGGCCATTATCCACCTAGGAATTCCTAGAATCCTGATGCCTCCCCATCGTTACATTTAAATTTTGTTGTTCAACACTTAACATGTTATTACCTGAAAGAAGCTGACATTGGCAGGTCCTGATAGTGAACGACCAAAATTTGCCATGCCCCACCAGTAGGTGGGGGAACCCCCCGTCATAAATTACAGCTCTAGATAAAACTAAAACGTGTCTACCCCATTTTTCAAAGTAGAATGGTATATTACCCTAATTTCTGGTGATTTCTGGTGATTTTCTTGGTGAAAAACTGATGATTTTTATTTGGTTGTGGTGGCAGCCCTGTTAACCCTTCTTGATTGATAAAGGAAGGTCTTAGTTGCCTAGACCTCATCTAACCCTTTTAATTTGAAAACAACGTTAGAGTAAGGCAGAAGGGGTCGTGGTTTCTCCCCAAGACCCAAAAGTTCATACAACATGAATTAAAATGGGAGAGGCTGACAAAATGGTGTAAAATGAGTTTTAAATACAAGGGCCCAGGTTGATTTTTATTCTCCCCCTCCTCGAAATAAAAATTAAAATTGTGACTGTACCAGCTTGCAACGTCGAATGCACTATTATCTGCCAAAAATTGTCATATTGTCCTAATTTTTCGAATATTTCGGCATACTTTTGGTAATTTTTTCCCGAAAATATTAAGTTGCTCGATGTTTGTTGAGAAAGAGAATTTAATAGTTTTCAAATTTTAGTATTGCCAAGGTTAAATTTTTTATAAATCTTAACCCCATCATAGTCATGGTAGCCAAAATAGTAATAAAGTCAATAAAAATAGCACCTTGAAAGATTATGCAAATATCACAGCACAGTTACAATCGCCGTCAACCGCACAAAGTCACAACCGTACAAAGAACTCAAAATATTTTTTCATTGTTTCACTTCTACTTAAATAACCAATTTATGGAAATCCAGAAATTAATCCTAGAAGCGGAAGCTCAAACTATTTGGGAGTAATTTGCTTTCTGTACTTATGTATAGATGTGAGTCATGGAGTATTTCAAAGAATGAAGAAAAAACGGGTACTCGTGCATTATGCGGGCATCGTTAAATACTGTATCAAAGAAACCAGTCACGAACCCATTAAACTGCTATTTCATTAGCAGACAACGTGTGATTTGCTAGATAAATTGGTGGCAAAGCGTGGTTTATCAATATTTAAACGATTGTTGTTTTGGGGTTTAGGAGGGAGAAAGGTACCTAGGTTAGGTATTTAATATATGCTATGCTTTACCCCCCCCCCTAATGTGCAAATATATAGCCCAAATTTGTTTCTAAACTATTGTATATTCATCCTATTTTATTTTATTTCATTAGCATTATCTAAGCTTGACTTCTTGGCAGTGCCGGCATAATGCATCAGTAGCAAAAAACGATTACTTAGCTTCGAAAACAGCCTACACAGAATTCTTACAATCCACTGGACCGATAAAGTGACGGATGCCAAGAAAATCTAATTTTTACTACCTCCTGAACAACTTTTTAATACCCAAATCAATTACGTGGAGGGCGGTGGAGGGGGGCGTTGTTTTCCAAAAGCATTAAGTCGTTTTGGTTTTCGAAAATATGGCTGCTTCGAGCCGAATCAAAAGAACTAGAAACACTACTGCAATTTAAAGCTTTTGTTATATTTTCCTTGTGTTGTTACAGCAATTTCTCCAAGTTTTGGAGATTTCTCTCCAAAATCATGTTCTTCCAACATAACAATTGCCGTAGTTATGTGGTATTCGATACACCAGTCTTTGACGAGTAAATGGGGCCTAATCTTTACCAGAGTTAAGGAAATTCTTAATTTTTTAATTAATGGTAAAAACAACATAAATATTATATTTTGTTGATTATCTTAAATATAGAACCGAAATATTCATTTAGAAAAAAACTTCATTGTCTTAACATAATTCCTCGTTAGTTTACACATAATTTTATTTTGATACATAATTTTTCTTAAATACATAAAATTACAACAAGTTAAATGAATAAAATAACTGATAAAATCGATTTAACAGTAGCAATTTGAATTTTAAAGCTCATAATTCAATTTTTAACTTGGTTCATTTTTACACTGAGCCTCCATTATTGAACAGGAAGAGTAAACAAGTCATATAAAAGAAATAGATCCCATAACTGCTTCTCCCCCAGTCAAACTATGATTTCACACAGTTCAGAATCCCAGCACCTGCCAAGTCAATAGTTTTAACGAGTCTTAAAACATGAACTAGGGAAAGGAACCAGTATATCCCCTCTGTGTTTCATCAAAATTTTTCCAATATTCCCCCTGATCGTAAACAAAATCCCTTGGAATTGTAGCCACCGGGCAAGCTATTTTAATACCCTCATTCTCAGTGATACTCAAATATGTTTATGGCAAAATAATGGAAGTTACACAAAGAAGACTTGGAACGTTTGCGTCGTTTAGTTATTATAAAAATGTCTCAAGTGTACTAATAAAAATTCAGAAGCAACGGGGGAGAGGGTTGAGAAAAATAACAACTTAAAATGGCTAAGAAAGAAGGAGATGGAAAATTTCAAGGGATTTCAAGAGGAAATTTCCGCCCGAAACTAACTATAGCCAAAAACGACCGAAGTAAAACGCTCAAAAAGGAGAAGAAAGCCCCACCCCCCTCTAAAAAAATTACGATAAAGGGAGCCACAATAAAGCGAAATATAAAATAAAACTGGGCAATATGAGCACGCTGCCACCAAATAACGACTTATCCTTAAGCTGTCCAGAAATGAGAAGGATATCCCTCCACAACTGATTGAATAAACTTACAAAAGAACAAAGAAGGGGAGGAGGATGAAGTACAAGCTCCAGTCTAAAATCGTTCAATATCTAGATGAAACACTCTATTCTATGTTTTCCCGACATTTTTTGAAAGTCAGGGTTCCCCAAAACATTTCATATAGCTTCCTTTTGTAGCAACAAGGCCGTATCCAGGGGGTGGGGGGTGGGGATGGGGGTTTTACCCCCTCCCCGGAAATACTTGTCCGACTCGTAAAAATGTAATAAAAGGTGAATATGAACCAAATTTTTGATGTATTTTTTTGTTTTTTTAGTAGCCCCCCCGCCGAAAAAAATCTTTTATAAGCTCCCACCCCCCGAAAAAAATCCCGGATACGTCCTTGAGTACCAACCAAGTACACATTTATGTTTTTTATTCTTTTCTTGGTAACCACTTTTAAGAAAAGCCAAAGGAAGTAAAGTCGACAATGTGGACACCACCAGGGAGGGGCAGAGGGCGAATTGACCCCCTCTCTTGTGAAACAAGAAGAAACATAAAAATGTATTAGAAGTCGATAATGAGGACAATTTTCCATTTAATTTCTTGTAAAAACTACAGGCAATGTACATCCTCCCCTCTAGGAAAATTTCTTGGCTGCACTCTAGCTTTTCTTTTATTTCCAGTTTTTAAGAGCCGTTTGTTTTCTGAACTTATTTCCCCTTGACTTCTTATTATCATTGGCTTCTTACAATGCAAAAAATAGTCTTCTTAGTTAAATTTTCCAGTCCTTACCTACAGAATTTAAATCTAGAAAATAGTCTTCTTAGTTAAAATTTCCATTCCTTTCCTATAGAATTTAAATCTAAGAAATAGTCTTCTTCTAAAAATACAATCTAAAAATAGTCTTCTTAGTTGAAATTTCCAGTCCTTTCCTACAGAATTTAAACCTAAAAAATAGTCTTATTCTAAAAATACAATCTAAAAAATAGTCTTCTTGGGTAAAATTTCCAGTCCTTACCTACAGAATTTAAAGCTAAAAAATAGTCTTCTTAGTTAAAATTTACAATTCTTTCCAACAGAATTTAAATCTAAGAAATAGTCTTCTTGTAAAAATACAATCTAAAAAATAGTCTTCTTAGTTAAAATTTCCAGTCCTTTCCTACAGAATTTAAATCTAAAAAATAGTCTTATTCTAAAAATACAATCTAAAAAATAGTCTTCTAAGTTAAAAATTTCAAGTCCTTTTCTGCAGAATTTAAATCTAAAAAATAGTCTTATTCTAAAAATACAATCTAAAAAATAGTCTTCTTGGGTAAAATTTCCAGTCCTTTCCTGCAGAATTTAAATCTAAAAAATAGTCTTCTTCTAAAAATACAATCTAAAAAATAGTCTTCTTCTAAAAATACAATCTAAAAAATAGTCTTCTCAGTTAAAATTTCCAGTACTTTCCTACAGATACGATTTATATTCCAAATGCAATTTCTACTATAGTATATTTTCCTCCCTATTGGTTCGTTCTCCCTATTGGCTCTTTGATTCGATATCGCCCCCAGTGCATTATCTTTGGGTATCAGCAAATTCCGGATAACTTCTTCCGCTGGGCAAGTCTAAATCCATTGCTGATATAACAATCACGCTGTTCCTATTCTTTGGTTTTCAAGATGGGGTAGTGTAAACCTATGGTTAAGGGTTTTCGAAAACCCGACCGGCTACCTTAGAATTTACATTCTCCAGAATTTCAGTTCTATTTGGGCTAGAATTATTGGTTTGTAGTCCAAAATGACAGAAAACCGGAATTTACTGTGCGTGACATATTCCGTTACTTAAAAAGGCAACAATTTATTTCTGTTTAAATGAGCCCTCTCTCGACATTGTACAGCCATTGGCTCGTATCAGTGCTTCCTATGGAAAAATATGATTTTCCTCATCGTTCAAGGTGTGGAACTGCAAAATTCCAGTCAAGAGTTCCCACAAATTTTAATTTCAATTCTTCAAATTTGATTCGTGAATTGAAATCTAATCAAATATTTTGAAATCAAATATGATAATAGCCGGAAAACGAAAAAAAATTCAGAATTTTTTAGGACCATGTTTGAAAAAAAACGCACATATTAGTGACCATAATATTAATGAGCAGAATAATAATTAATGGCATAAATGTGGCTTCTAAAAGAGCGGGTTTAGTCCTCGTCAAAAAAAAAAAAAAAAAAAAAAAAAAAAAAAAAAAAAAAAAAAAAAAAAAAAAAAAAAAAAAAAAGATTATCACGGTGAAATAAATTGCGATGATTTTACCACGATGAAATAAATATCAAAATTCAACTTCCTTTTATAAAATTAGTAGTTTTACTTTCGTCATCTGCGATCAACAACATATGTTGCTTGTGCTCAATCCATTAAACAGTTTAACCCCCTAATTTTTATCCGAAGATCAAGGTTGTATCCAGGGTGGGGTTACCGTTTTTGGCCCCCCCCCCTGCGAAAAAAAAGAAATTATGGATACACCCTTGCTTAAAATAACTTAACATTTCTATTCAGTTACATTTATTAAATTCTTCTTGTTTTTTCCATCTTTGTTGTCATAGTCTTAACAACACGCCCTCACAAGCTTAACTTTTGTCTTTTGCTAAGTCTTTTTGTAACTAAAATAAATATTGTAAAAGTAATAGCATATGTTAATTGACTATGATGATGCATATACAATGACTATTAGGAATGAATAAACTGTCCTGCGCGACTTCAAAATTCTGCAAAATATTTCGGTACGTATGTACGATTTTTTTTTTGTTTGGGGGCAAAAAAAGACGGAAAAAAACAACGAAAACACTGGAAAATATATTAAAATTTAAAGACATTATAGAAAAACCATCAGGTCAAATACAAGATACCCCACAGGAAAAGCTTTGCCGCAAGAGGGCAGAAACAGAAAGCCCAGATTTTATTTTCAAGGTTATTGGAAAATTAAGATAAGTGTCACCGTTATTTCCTTAATCTACATATGCTAGAAACCTACTTCCCCCCCCAAAAAAATTACGGAAACGTTCTAAAAAATATTACACAGAAATCGGAGATCTTTTGCCGTCAGAATTCGCAATAAGAAGAGAAAATGACAGAAAACATTTCCAAAAAGATTTCCAGGAACTAAGTTACTAGGATGTTTATATTAAGAAAATAATGTTGACTTTCCCTATTATTATGGGTTTTATGTTCAGTTTGTCAGTCTTTATGCTGATTAACAAAAAATACGAAACACATCTGGAGATAGTTGCATAGATATCAGCAATTCTTCTTTTACTTTTTTGACATTAATATTTAATTATCTTTTAGTCATCCGGGTTGTAGCGGTAGCTAGCAACCTAGTAAGAGACGATCACGTCCAATACTAAGAAATGTAATAGCCCATAACTCCTGAAACGAGGGTTAGATCAAAACAAGAAAAACACTATTAGAATCGCCTTGTCCGAAACCCCTATATAGGAAACTTACAGTCCCTTGGTTAGAATAACAAGGAAAATATATTGGCCTGAAAAACAAGATAAGTTGCTTAAACTATGATTTTCTAAATACACGGCATTTTTTTCTTTCTTTTCCTCAGATAGCGGGACACTGGAGCGTCGTAGAGAGCCGTTTATGTATCAATAATAACGTTTTTAGTTCTGTTGCAATGACCCGTCCAAAATCAACTAATATTCTCAGAAAAATATTATCGATTTAAATATACCATAAATTTATTTAAAAGCTTGCTAGCTTATATACAAAGCACAAAAAAGGAATATATAAAGACAATCAAAGACAAAAGTAAATAGCAAGCAACCACGGGGGACTTAAGAGGGTAGCTGAGTTGTAGAACGTCCAATTAAAAAATATATAAAAAATAACTGTTTTAGTTTAAGACAGCTGTTTTAGTTTTATTTAATAACGGTTTTAGTTTAACTGTTTTAGTTAATTATTACTCCATGGTGAAGTGTACTTTTTGGTAAAGCGGGTTATAAATATACAACACCCTTTAACTAAACTCCACACAACCCTGACACTATAAATGCAAATGATTATGGTTAAAGAGAACATAAAATTTGCATACCTAGAGAGCTGAGTGGCCATATTTTACATTCCATCATATGCTGGGCCACCACCTGGCTCAGGAACAACCCAATTGATATTCTGGCTCGGATCTTTAATGTCACAAGTCTTACAATGTATACAATTTGTTGCGTTGATCTGGAATCGCAGACCTTCTCCTTCTTCTAAAGGCACGTACTCATACACCCCTGAAAACATTGATAAACTGAGTTTTCTGAGTTTCAAAGAAAGCCATATTTGACTTCTGAAATGATTGACAAAACCTTCGAAATTCCACTAATTAGCCAAAATGCACTCATTTCTTCTTTTTCCTGGACATACATTCTTACGAACGATATCCCCTCAAGTCCTTATTTCAATGTAATTTGAAATTCTTTTTCTTTATATTTATTCAAACATTACAAGGGGAGGGGGATACTACTATCTGCTTATGGATTCGTGAAATTACGGATGATAGAAAATAACTTACACATGGAAAAGGGGCTGGCCGCTACTCCCCGAATTGCTAAATTTTAAACATTTTAGATTTTTTATTATTGTTCTCCTGAAATCATAGCTGAAAGTTTTGGCTATGCTGTCCTCTAAGGGAGGATCAAAGGGGATAATATAGATCAAGAGGACCATAGTGTTATTGAAAATGCATTGTCCTGCCGATACTCCCTTTTAGAACAGCTTAGCAAACAGTTTTACAATTATTTCGGAGTGCAAAAATTTCAGATACAATCCTTAAGGCGAGCAACAATGATATTTATATTTATCTAATGCAGTTTTATCATTTTTTTTTGCTATCACAAGATACTTTTCCTGAAAAACCTTGTTCCGGGGAAAAGATTCATGTTTCCCAGTTGACTTATTGTCTTAATTAATGTCTATTAATGAATTAACGTCATAGTGGAAAATGCAATCAAAATCCAGAAAAAAAGCTCATTACTCTAAAAAGTTAAGTGGAAAACCGGAGAGAGAAACTTCTAGCTTCATCCTCGCTGCAATAAATATGGATATTAATGACGGGAGCCCCTTACATGTATTTTATTGGAGTCGGGGGGACTTGAACTCATCATGTTTTGCTCTGGTGATTTACTTTGCACAATCGATTTATTTATTTCGCAAGAGTGTTTTTTCCCAACACTGCATGTTTTTTTAGGAAGAAACATTAATTGCCCAAAAATTTAATCCATTAAGTATTAGCTGCTATAATTTCAGGTTTTTTGACATGGCATTTTTTTAACTGTTTATTAATAAGTATAGGAGGAACGCAGATATAATTTCTAATTTGGTTAAGTAAAGGAGATAATACCCCTGATAGGACGAGATGAGATAAATAAAAAAAGAGAGAAAAAACAAACAAAACTAGCGAATCAAATGATCATGTGATCAAATGATCATGTACTCATGATTTATCCATCACTCCTTAATATTAAATTTTCTAAGATAATTTAGTAAACCACACTGGCCTGTCATAACAAAAACAAAATTAAAGAAATGAAGAAATTGCAACATAACCAGTATAGTTTGGTTTATCACCATAATTAAGAGCTTATGTTTTCAAAGCCAAGTTGGCAATTTTTAGCGAATTAACTACAATGGGAAAGAATATTAGGTGTGCTATTTTTCATTTTTCTGAAAAAAGTATTGGAAATTTTGACAAAAACAAAATTAAAGAAATGTTCATCCAATATTTTCGTTGGCTAAAAAAAAATAATTTTGTTAAATTTTCTAATATTTTCGTAGAAAATGAAAAATTGCAGGATTCTTTGGAGTCAATTTATTCTATATAACCTATCTATTCTATTTAATTTTTGTATTGTACAAAATTTTCTCTTTTTCTTCTCTTCTTCCTGTAAGTTAGTAAGTGACCTTTTTCTTATTTTTTCTTATTTCTTTCTTTATTTTCTTACTTTTTTCTCATCTTACTCCTTATAGTCTTTCCCATTGTAGTTAAAAAATTGTTTTCTTGCAACATTGACAGCGCTGCTGCAGTTTTTTTTTCAAGGAATTTTCAAAATTCAAGTGGTTCGAACCTATACAAAGCGGTTTTTTTGGATTTCTTGTCTTGGACGCCAGCTCCCGTCTTGGAGAAATTCAACCTTAGTAACTTTGGTTACGCTATATAGTGCGGCGGAAATTAGATACGAAACTGTATTATTAATTAGATATTAATTAGAATTAATTAGATACATACGTTTCTATATACTTACATACTTTACATACTCTACGTTGATGAGTCAGCTTTACAATAATATTTGACAGGTGGGTGAATGGGAGAGTTACATCCCACACACCTTGATTTTGAAACACCTTTTATTTGTATTGAAAAATGTCCTTTTTTGGTACTTCCATCCATCAATAAAGTTTAAAAAAATAACAAATTGCCCATTTAGATTTGGAAAAACTTTGCCCCCCCCCCTTCAAGATAATTACGCTATATACGCAAGTCTAAGAAAGTTAATATTAGTTGGATAAATGGCCCTTAATACGCGAAACCAAGTTTCCAGCACCCCATCTAAAAATATCCACATTTAAAAAGAATTATTGAGAATCTACAAGCGGAATCGAAAAAAAACAAGCTGCTGAAGAGAGTTCCGTTGCATGTGCTCATCTGCTAATCAGCCCTATCTTTTCACCTCCACCTATCTTGTCTCCAGGTCCTACATGCTTCCTAGTTTCTGAACGCCACCTTATACCCGGCAATTGATCGACTACAAAATAAATACTTCAGAAAAATTTATAACACAGAGTAACCCTTAATCGGCTCCAATCCCAATGAAAAATGCGACACCCAGGAGACAGGGGTTCAATCCTCATAAGGGGAACGGACCTTATTAGGGGGAACATCCAGTACTGTAAGTGGCAAACTCAGTGATTAATTAGTACCATAGGAAAAAATGTCTCTACATCCTTAGGTGGTATTTACGCAGGAATAATTTCCCCAAATTTCCTTCTTTAAGCACTAGGGGAATGGGAACTTCCTGGGAGGGTGTAAAGAGGGAGGCTTTGAATAGATCAGGATGGATGAGGAGCGTGCGTAGCTGTGTTGGCCTCAGGCGGCTTGGTGCTGCAGTGAGTTGTTAGTAACTTGATAAGTTCATAACTTGCAGCCCTTCCCCCGGAAACTGTGGGGGATCAAGTCATCCTCAAAGACATATTTATTAGATTTTCGACTATGCTGAACAAAATGGCTCTTAAAATTTTGATCGGGTGACTTCGGGAAAAAATGAGCGTGGGAGGGGGCCTAGTTGCCCTCCAGCTTTTTTGGTCACTTAAAAAGGGCACTAGAGCTTTTAATTTCCGTTCGAATGAGCCCTCTTACGATATTCTAGGACCCCTGAATCGATACGATCACTCCTGAAAAAAAAAACAAACAAAAAACAAATAAACACGCATCCGTGATCTTTCTTCTGGCAAAAAATACAAAATTCCACATTTTTGCAGATATGAGCTTGACACTTCTACAGTAGGGTTTAATAATACGCTGAATCTGATGGTTTGATTTTCGTTAAGATTCTATCACTATTAGGGGGTGTTATAAATTTGAAATCAGCATAAAATCTAATTCTTTTAATGTATCTACTGGTATCAAATTTTTTATAGTTTCGGTTACTATTGAGCCGGGTCGCTCCTTACTTACAGTTCGTTACCACGAACTACGAACTGTTTGACTATAGTTAGTTACATAAGCGCCAATTTCCATAAGGTCTGTGCATTGTACGGTAAAAGCACGAAAATTGGCACACATATGTAGAAAAATATGGTGAATCTGAAAAGGGGCAAAACCACATTTTCTGAGCGCTTTTTTCCACGTTTCACCACGTTTTTCCGCGCAGAAAATCGTGTATTTTTGAAATTGAAGGATTTGGACGTTTGAAGGGTCGTTTCTGGTTGATTCGGGTCTGCTGATTCTGAACATGTGCCCACTTTTGAAATCAGATGAGTAGTTTCCGAGTTATCGTCATTTTCATCATCACGGGTCGTACTCTTTTCTGTATACTGAGGTAGTAGATGCGCTTAGGGCATCTTTCATAGCTAAATCGAGTATGCTGAGACTGAAAATGTGCTTACTTTTAATATCCAACCATCCGCTACTAATTTATCATCACTTTCATCATCACCGGTTATAGACTGTCTTTTATACTTCTACATTACAAACTCTGGTTCACCTTAGTGTGCAAGTGATGACTGTGGTCTGGATGAATGGACCATTTGCGAGTTTAAAAACGCGACTCGAAATACCTCTGAGCTCGGAATTAACTGAGAACAAGAATTGACTCCTCCATTATTGGCGACTATGGTAGTCCAGGAATTACAGGACATCTTTGTAGTGGCCACTCTTGGAGACACAGTTATTTCAACACGCCATATCGATTTTCGCGAAGGCCTCAGTA